>CM029277.1:22207403-22680206 GCA_016920895.1 Vaccinium myrtillus
TGAGGACAAGTAGATCTTCAATTCTTGAAAGGCCTGTTCCTGCTGGGCACCCCATTCATACCCTTCTCTCTTCTTCAGAAGTTGAAAGAAGGGCCTGCAACGATCTGAGGACTTGCTGATAAAACGGTTAAGAGCTGCTGCCATCCCTGTTAGCCTCTGGACCTCCTTCGTGGTCCTTGGGCTTTGAAGGTTCTGTAGAGCCGTGATCTGGTCCGGATTAGCCTCAATCCCTCTCTTAGTCCCCAGGTGCCCTAGAAACTTCCCCGAGCTGACCCCAAAGGCACATTTTGAGGCATTTAGTTTTAACTTGTATTCTTTCAGAATACTGAAAGTTACTTTCAGGTCGACAAGATGATCAGTCTTCAATTTGCTCTTTACTACCATGTCGTCGATGTAGACCTCCATAGTCTTGTCGAGCTGTTCTTTGAACATCTTAGTAACCAACCTCTGGTAGGTTGCTCCAGCATTCCTTAGCCCAAACGGCATCACCTTGTAACAGTAGAGTCCCCTTGGTGAGATGAAGGACGTTTTCTCTTGGTCTAGCTCATACATAGCTATTTGATGATATCCCCGATATGCGTCAAGGAAGCTCATCCTCTCATAGCCTGACGTGGCGTCTACTAGTTGATCGATCCTGGGAAGTGGAAAGTTGTCCTTGGGGCATGCTTTGTTGAGGCTGGTAAAGTCCACACAGACTCTCCACTTCCCGTTTTTCTTCTTGACCACAACCGTGTTGGCTAGCCAGTCCGGATAACCCACTTCTCGTATGGCATCCGCTTCAAGCAGCCGATCTACTTCTTCTATCACATCGTCTGCGTGCTGTGGTGCCGACCTTCTTGCCTTTTGCACAACAGGTTTATGTTGAGGGTCTACATTCAAGTGGTGACAGATTACTTCGGGGTCTATCCCAGGCATCTCCTGGGGAGTCCATGCGAACACGTCAATATGATCCTTCAAGAAGGAGGCCAGATCCCTTTCCTCTTGTTCGGTGAGGGTTTCGCCAACTAAAAAATACCTTTCTGCATCATCTTCTTGAATCTGTATCTTCTTCAATCCTTCCACCATCTTCTTGGTGGGATCCCCTCCAACGTCTTCCAATGTCGGCTGATCTGGAACTTCCACTGTTTGGACCATCTCAGCCTTCGGGGACTTCTTTAGTATCATGTTGAAACACAGGTCGGCTACTTTTTGATTTCCTCTAATGCACTCTATGCCATCTGCTCCAGGGTACTTGATCTTCTGGTGGTCAGTTGAAGAGACCGCCCTCATTTTGTGCATCCGTCTTGGGGACCACAAATAAATCGGTCTTCGACCAACGATCCAACTCGGACGGGCAATGTGACCTTTCCCATGGGCCATACCATCTGTGCACTGAAGCCGACCAGAGGGACAAGACACTTCTGTAACGAGCTCGTCGGGAGTCCCATCTTTTTAAAGGTGTCGTAGTACATGATTTCCGTGCTTGCCCCTTGATCAACAAGTATCTTTTCTACGTCATACTCCCCTATTCGTAGGGTGATTACCAACGCATCGTTATGGGGTACCGTTACTCCATCTAGATCGTCATTTGTGAAGGTGATGGGAGTCTCCGTTACTCCCTCAGTTCTCAGCCTTTTCGTGTCGAGCTTCATGACATGTTTTGCTTGTCCATTGACCCTTTGGCTATGTCTGATTTCGTTGTTGGTATATGGGGCCACCAATCCATGTATCATATGGATTGTTCCCTTCGGACCTTTCTCGTAGTCCATCTCTTCTATCAGCTCGGCATCATTCTTGTTATCAGCCAAAAATTCCTTAAGATGGCCTTCCGCCACTTTTTCATCTAGAAACTTTTTGTACTCCACGCAATCTTCAGTCATATGACCCTAATCCCTGTGATAGCTGCAATGCTGGTTGGTAGCTCTCCTCTTCTCTGGATTCCCTATCATCTTTGGGGGTCTCCTGAACCATGGTTCATTCTTGATCCTGTACAGCATCTTGTAAATTGGGATGTTGAATGTTGCCATGATGCTGAAGTACGATTTGGGGTCTGGATCAGCTTTATCTTTCCTCTGCTGCGTGTAGTCCTTCCTTCCCGTTGTGAAATCCTTCTTGTATACCCTTGACTCCACCGTTTTCTTTTCTGGGAGCTGGAGTTGTCCAGCCACAATCTTCCCTCCCGCCTGCAGGATGTCGTCCTCCACCCGTGCATGCTCCTGAATTCTCTCCATGAGTTTGGCCACAGTCTTTATTGGATGCATGGTAAGCGATTCTCGTAGCTTACTGTGCATAGGTAGGCTTGTTTTGAACGTCGCCAAAGCATATTCTTCACTGCAGTTTTCAATCTCGTTGAAAGTCTCCCAATAACGTTTGGAGTACTGCCGCAAAGTCTCGTCATCCCTCTGTCTCATAGAGGTTAATGCATCAAAGGTTTTTGGGGCCGCTCGGCTCGTTAGGAACCGGGCAATGAACTCTTCGGCTAATTGAGCCCAGCATAGGATTGACCCTTCTGGGAGCTTGTGGTACCAACTTAGAGCCACTTTTCCCAAGCTGGATGGGAACATTTTGCTGAACAAGGCATCATCTTGTTCATGCATGAACATCACTTGTTGATAGTGCTGGATGTGGGCCACAGGATCCGTGCTGGTTTCGTAAGGAATGAATGCTGAGTGCTTCACCCTGCTTGGTGTCTTTTCTGTTCGGATCCGGTGGGCGAGCGGTGACTTTGAGATCTGGCCTAGGGCTTCCTTGGCTGCTTCTCGTGCAGTTGTAGGGCCTCCCTCAGCTCGGCCAGTTTCCCTTCTTCTCGCATAATGCTCAGGAATGTGCTCATTGGAGCCAGATCTCTCATATCTATCCATAGCGTGCTTTCTTCTTTCTTTCTTTTCGACGGAAACGCTCCTCTCTCTCTTTTTTCGTGGAGAGGCTGCTCGGTCAGCGGAGACGTTGCCACAATGACAACTTTTCTTTTCCCTCTCATATTGCACGGATCTCGTCCGTGAGCGTAGGTCCTTTTCTTTTTCTTGAAGCTGTTCCTTCAGGTCCTGAATCTCTCACTCTCGTCGAGTGACTTCACGGGCCAGTTCTTCTGCTTCTTGCTCCTTTCTGTCGAGGCTATCCTCTCTCTCTTGATCCCTTGTTCGCCTATGATCATCCCTCCTCGGGGGACTTCTCCTCCGTTCACGTCGGATGGAGGCTTCCCCACCTCTTGGTGGTGTCTTTGAGTGTCTTCGCCTCTCGCCTGACCTTGGGGAATCATAGTTTATCAGGCGTGTATCCTTGAATTTTGGAATCTCAGGGATATGCCCTATATTGAACCTCCTAGTTGCCGGCTTCTTTCGTGGTGCTTTTAGGACTGCGGGAGTTTTGTCCACACTTGTGCTCTTTCTCGTAGTATACACAAGAGTGGTTCCACCATCGTCTTCCATGTCCTGCCTTTCCGGAGTACACAAAATAGGTTCTAAAATCACCATTGTTGATCTTTATCGAAAGGAATAAAGCTTTTTCATAAGCGTTTCCCACAGACGGCGCCAATTGTACGAGGATAAAATCCACGTAACCCTGGATCACGTGCTTCCTTAACCCAACCCTTAAATCTGCAAGACAGAAAAAGGGTTAGAGCACCTTTGCCTCTTGTCGGCAAAGGCCCTCCGATGCCTAAGTTAGTATCTCGTACTTGAACTCTCAAATCACAATGCGTATGAAATGGGTTTCACAGCGTACCTTTCTTCATGGGCATGGTCTTGTATTTATAGGTGTGGATAGTTTGCAGATTAGGGCATCTCGTGCATTCTGTTTCCTATTCTCTTTAGAAATCCTTCTCCTAATAGGACTTTCCTATTAGGCAAATGCTTCCAAATACTGCTAGATCTCGTTTAGCGGCAATCCTTTTTTCCATATAGGATTCTTCCCTATATGGGGCACACTCCTAATCACACTAGGACTTCTCATATCAATCCCTTATTTTACGGGATTGCTCCCTATCTCATAAGGAGCTTGCGGTAGAATTCTGGAATGTCACACCGCCCTACACGTGGTGGTGTCGTGCTTCCACGTAGCTTGGAATAACCCGTACATCGCTCAGCTCTTCACGCCGAGCTGAATTATGTATTCCAGAATACTGTTTAAGCTATATACGTAGCCTACCTAGCTCGGCCGTATCAAGGGCACCCACTTATGTCTCACGCCGAGCTAGTGCATCCTGATTTATTAGTTTACTCTTTATTAGCTCTAGCCTTATTCATGGTCAAACTAGCTCGGCACAGGGCTTAAGGACTCCCTACGTGGTGCCGAGCTATGCACCCTCTCGTGGTGATCGATTAGGGCACGTGCTATGCCCTTTACTAGGGTAATCGTATTTTACCCACTCCACATTCCTCATAGCTCCTGTAGCCATTTAGCTTTAGTTTTATTTTCCTTGTTTTCTTTTCTTTTCCTCTTCTTTTCCCTTTCTTTTCCTTTTCCTCTTGGGGTATGCCCCTTGTAGGCTGTATATCCGGGTATCCTCTTTTTTATTTCAATCTAAATTACCCCAAAAAAAATAAAAAATGACGGAGTAGATCATTCTATCTATAGCAACAAAATAAGTGTAGGCCATAATAGGTGTGACGCCCAATCATCACCCAAAGCCTAGAATACTATTGGGTCTACGAGGCACTAAAAAAAATATCTCCCAGCCTCTGGTTCATTAACCATTAGCTTACTAGGGATTGCCCGTGCCTAAAGACACGAAACAACGGGTTCTGGACACAATTTAAATGAATTATCACTCTCTACTGTTGACCACCCCGCCAATCAAGCTGACTTCTCCTAAAAGTCTTGTTTTCAAATAAGTTTTTAAACAGATGTCATTTAATCAACTACATTAAATCGATCTCATATCAAAACAACAACTACATTTAATCTTTATGGGACGCGTCAACTCAATGCACCAAAACAGTATGTCGAAAAATAGCATATTTTCTCTAATACTCTAGAAAAATACCTAAAACATAAATAAATCTCATATGGAAATACTAACAACTAAAAAAAAAAAAACAAAAATGGATACCTCAAAGAGAAATGTAGAGTATCTTCCTCGTTAGCTTTTGAGTTGTGATGCTCTTTCATCAAACTCTATTATGTAAAACTTTACTATTAATAAACTTCTTCGTTTTTGTCACTTTTGATCATAATTTTGAACTTTCTCATCATCAATTGTCTTCTCTTCTTTCTTGAACACATACTTTGTCCAAAGAGAAAAATTAAGAACATTAACAATAAAATTTAATTAAATGAGTAAGAATTTTCCTTTTCAAAATAAAATTTTACCTTAACCATAGATCTCTTATTCATCCCAACACTATCGTGGTGCGATCATAACTTTATCCATCTTTTTTTTTCATACAAAAGAAAAAACATCCATGGAGAGAAATAAAGCACTACTCCGTAGAACATGACCCGAAAGGGCCTCAAAACATCTAACCCGGGAGAGAGGGTGAGAACATGTAGAATAACGGGAAAAAAAAAAAGATTTGGTTATCTTGTTCTCGATAATGAGCCACAAAATAAAGGAACCCGATTTGGTTTCCATTTTAAATATAAAAAAATCAAGCTAAAAGGAAACAACATAAACCAATTATTGAGTTGAATGTAGGGAAATTAAGTAGGAAACTCATTTGTTTAGTTGATTTGAACTCAATAATCAATCACAACCAATCAATGGAAAAAAATCTAGAATTACTGGTTTATATTGGGTATTTTCTCAATCGGCACTAAAAAAATGAAATGTTGATCCGACGGTTGTAGAGGGTGGTTTAGTTTAGGGTTTTGAATTTTAAAATGAAAGTAATTTCAACCCTTTGAATAGTTGAGAAGAAGCTTTAAAATTCAATCACGACCCTCCAATGTGCCACGGAGGACAGTTGTGAGAGAGACATTTCTTAAAACCGTTGTGTAATGTAATATAATTTTTTTTTACAATATTACCCAAATGGCTTATGTTCACATCATATGTAACAATAATTATAACATTACCTAGAATAATAGTATACAAGAATGCAAAATAAAATGTCAAATAATTTATTAAAATAAATAAATAATTAATTTTTTTAGCATAATTCTAACAGTATCCAATGAGGTAAAAGACACACATACCAAGTCAAGTAATGAGATGTCAGCAGCAGTAAACCAACGATAAAATTGCCGACATCCAGATAATTAGGGTGCAACGACTAGTTGATTTATTCTTCAATAGGTAATCTGAAAATGGACTTTCCAATAAAACCAAAAGCCCATTAAACCACAGCCCATTAAATATACCAAGCCCGATAAATAATTTAAGCCCAATAAGTTTATAAAGTCTAAAAAGTGTTTTGAAAAATATAATATACAATAAGGGTTCTTCTATTGTCAGCCCAATAAGGTAACCAAAAAAAAAAAACTCCAATGTACTTTTTTCACTTTCCGATACACTTTCACACATTCCTATACACCTTTTACACATTTCAATACACTATTTAACCCTTAATGTCAGCACAATGGGCTGATTTTAGAATTTTTCATCCCCGTATGTTTTAAAACACTAAAAAGAAGAGGAACATGAGAGAAAGCATACATTAGTACTCGTAGTTTTTAACCCCACGTTAGGGCTTTCAACATTTCATTAAAGCATATGAAAAACCATTTTAGTATTGGAATTTGCCAAAGGTGGGGCATAAATATTTATGAAGCCAAATTGGGTGTCTGCAATACCAGGGCATATGTTAATCATCGAGGGGTTTACGGACTGGTACAAAAATTGAGTGTGTCTTCCCTCCCGCTCCAGTCCAATGTTGAAAAGCACCAATAAGGATGCCTACTAATTTTATACCCAAAATACCCGTTTGGGCTTTAATGTTTGTCTATATTGTTGCGCCTACTAAAAAGAATGGCAGTGGAAGAAAGAGACTTGTGCTACTACTTGTGACCTTGGATTGTATATCAAATGTTATTTCCCCAAGCGTAGGGTTTAGGCCGGCGATAGCATCAAAACCGGTAAGACCGGGTCGAATCCACAGGGACCGAACGCACCCGGCGTGAGAGTTGTCTTGCAAGTGTAGGTTTTCAGCCTTAAAGTGGCAAACTGTGGTTTTGTGATTTGTTTGGTGGAATTCTCCCGACTTCGAGAACAATTCGGAATTAAAAAGACTAATATAAGCTAAGGCGAAGTCTAGGGGTAGTTAACTACCTTGACTCGGGTTAATCCATCCTCTCTTGATAACCGGCTCGGGCATCGTTAAATGACCTCGAACGGAAGATTTAGATTTTAAAACCATTTACAAGAAAATGTGTTTACCAAAGATTAGGGGTTTTCGGGACATTTTGCAAATGAATGAGTTGACATCGCCCAAAGCATCACACGTGCCAAGTAGTCAAGCTCTTGGCTACGGGTGATCAAAATGATTAGCAAACCCACTCTTTGGTACATAAAAGTGAAACCCCAAATTTTCGGTAAACAAGCGATGTCACGCCCTCATTTTTTTTCAAAACATAAATAAAAGAATCTCAAACAATACGTAAGTTAAAAGATAAAGATTTCCATAAATTATAAAGATTTCCATAAATTAGAGTACATCCTTAGCCCAACGGCTATCAAATGTTTGGGCACCCTTGCCCCAAAGGTGTAATCAAATAATAAAGTTTGGGCACCCTTGCCCCAAAGGTGAAGTCAAATAACATCCTGTGACTCAAATATTTGGGCACCCTTGCCCCCAAGGTGAAGTCGAAATGATATCTCATAAGTTGTTACAAATCCATAGTCAAAAGATAGATAAAAGATTAGAGTTACAATATCATCTCCCCAAAAGAAAAGTTTAATGCATAAAAGATGAATAAAATAACTCCATGCCATGTATGCTCATCATCCAAGTCATGTACTCCAAGCCATGCATGATCAAAGTTACCAAAATGATAGGGTGAGCACACTTGCTCGGGAGAACTATTCTACTAATGCTAGGTATATGAATATGATGCATGCAATGAGGGTAAGATATGTCAAACGATCATTCATGTGCGAGTCCAAGTATCCAAGTCATGGAGGAAGAATTTAGAAAGTTTCAACGTACTCAAGTGATTTCCAAGTATCCACCCACAACTCATGTTTTCAAAAGTCCTTTCTAAGTGTCCAAAACATAACCCAAATATCCATTTCATTTCAACCAACCACCCAAGTTCATCACACATGTCAAAATCAAGTTTGCATAACGAGTTTCGACAAAACTTTAAGGATAGTCCAAAACTTCATTTCTCATTCTTTCATTGAAGAAAAAATCATCATGTTTATTTAGTACTAGGGATTTAATCCTCTGCAAGTTTCATAGACCCCGTGCATTGCCGGTTCCGTAGGCCCCCGTGCCTCATCGGGTTCCATAGGCCCCGCGTGCCTTTATCAAAAATTTTACCAAATGATGGTATCGGTTTAAGAACATCTCATTATCCCAAACATTTCATCAAAACTTTCATAACAAGTCCGTTTTCCAAATTTCATTTCATTATTTCACATCTTTCGATAAAAACGGTTACGCACACACCCACCCACGCTTTCTAAAAACCATCAAACTTTCATGTGACGTAAAATGACATAATTGTTTATAAAACCAAAGTTCTCGAGTCAAAACATGGTTGCAAGTGATGCCAAAAGTCAATTTTATGAAGGAACAAGCGATCGGGGACCAAACGGACATCAAAGGGTGACCGAAAGCCACCCCAAAACAGGGGCAGTGGCTGGAAATTATAGGGGCAGCAGCTATGAACAGTAAACTGAGCAGATTTTCACCCTTAGGGTGTGGAATTTCAACCCAATCACAATAGAGATAGTTTAGGCTCAAATTGGGAATGCTAGACAACAATTAAACATGGAGGGAGGTCAATTTTACTCCCAATTTCACCAATCAACAAGCAAATACATAGATCAAAGTGGAAAAACTCATACAAATTGGGGAAAACATGAAATTTAAGGAGATTGAGGCCAAAATTCAAGTATATGCAACAAATCATAAACATATAACTAGAGAGAGTAGACATTGTTCCCCTACCTCAAGGATTTGCTTGAAAAATGGAGATGAATGAAACCCTAGGTCTAGAAAACCCCCAATCCCGAATCTTGTGCTCCCGGTGCGAATCCAAGGTGACCCAAGCTCCCCACGGTGCGTAGAACGTGAAAATGACCTTGGTTCTTGAAGAGGTTGAGTGAGGAGGGAGAGTTTTGAGCTTTGAAGTGTGCAAAAATGGAGGAGAGGAGAGAGGGAGAGTGAGATATTTTATTTTTTTTGCAAATTTGCCCCACACACTACTTATTATAACCCCCTAATTACCCCTCACACCCAAATGTCACTTGTGTATATAGTATGTGAAGTAAAGACTATAATTTTGAGTTTTCTTTACTTTAATTTATTTATGAAAATAAGAAAGTACTCACTAATTTGAAAAGTAGAATATTCTTCCATTGGTTTAATCATCTCATTCTCTCTTGATCACTTGAGCAATAACTTTAATCACATCAAAATCTCATCCCCCCACTTTTAGTACAAAACTGAAAAACGACAAATTTTTCTCCGAATAAAATGGGTGAAAGACAACTTTGCCTTACTTAAAAATAACTTCCAATTGTGCCGTTGTGATTAGAAAAATCCAATGAACAATTACCGGCATTTTTTATCGGCCAAATCGAAACTTCCCCAAAAAGTGATTTTTCATACGGGTTCTTACAAGCGATGTATGCCTTATACACGAGATGGACAGATTAAATCCAAGTCATGGAGTGTTAATCACCCCATGACTAAGCCTATTAAAATTACTCACACATTATGCTAGAAATTAAGCCTATGAATTGGAAGAAAACTAAAAACATGTTTAATAACTCTAAAAACTGATTTTTATGATTAATCCTAGGTTTGCCTACAACATTAACACTTGAGAATTAATCAAACAACTAATAAGAACAAAAGTTTTCAAAGGAAATAGCTATAAAAACAAGAAAACGAATTAACCGATAAAAACGGAAACAAACTAGATTTATATAAATGTCTCAACATGTACTACAACATTAAAGAAGAAGAATTACCTTGAAACTAAATGGAAGAACTTCAAATCCTAAAGAGAAGGTAGAGCAAAACTAAGTACAAACTAAGGGAGGAAGAGAGAGAAGGTGAAAATCCAAGCTTACCCTAAAAATCTGAGGTTGGGGACCCTTTATAGGCCCCAAAAGTCGTGCTAAGTTATTACAAATATGCCACTAGATATTTCTTGATCGGGCTCAAAAGTTGCAGAAAAGTGCAGCTTCAACCGGTAGAACAAAAGTGCTCTACCGGTTGAAGAACTCACTGGTTCACTTCTACCGGTAGAGCAAAAGTGTTCTATCGGTTTAACATGTAAAAATTGAGTTTTTTCTATGTCTTGATCCCTTGACCTTCCGGCTTGTCATCATGACCTCTAGGCTTCCCGAGTCTTGTTCAACACTTCATTACTTGTCTCCCGGAACTCGGTGGCGGGGTGCCATGTGGACTCTGGTGCTCGGGCATCCTTTGGTTTAACAATGATGTCAAAACACGCCTTAGTTCTCCATTTTTTTCCCGAAACTACAAAAAACAACCTCGCGCAAAATCAATCGTATAAAGGCACAAAAGGCACGTGTGTGTGATCACAACGAGCGAGATAAGCCCGGATATATACAACATTTGGGTTTTATCAGCTACCCATCTTTATCAAAGTGGGCCCATCCTAAGGCAGATTACACATGCCTACAATCAATTCCACATGCCTACGTCAATTCCACAACCGTCTCTCTCCTGACCCATCTTAATCAAACCTATAGAAGAGGTAAAAAAAATCATGCCAAAGGTGTAGGGTCCACCTACTCGTTAACGTGGAGGGCTAAGATTATCACCACTAGTCCCTTTCCATCCACACATGACCACGACTGCTTCGAAGAACACGAGGACAGGTCGATCATCTTTCTCACTTTTCTCTCTTCTGTTTTGCTACTTCCCAATATGTATTGTATGTATAATAATATATATGTAGAGACAAGGAGCCCTTGGAGGGAGGTGCGACGATGGCTGTGACGGAGATTTGAAGACGAGCTTCTCACACAGTCAAGTACAATTTTTTTTATCAACTCTCTCTCTCCCCCCCCCCGGTGCCTCATTCTCTTGCTTTGCTGGTAGAATAAACAAATTCGCAGTGTCTTAACAAAATTTGCAGTACAAATTCGTAGTGAAAATACCGCTGGTTGGAAAAGTTCGCTGGCCATGTTTTTATCTTCCTTTATACAAATTTGCATTGAAATTATACAAATCCGTAGGGAGTTATCCTATTTTTTAACAAATTCGTAGTGAAATTTCGTCGGCCGAAAAAAGTAGCCAGTCGAAAAAGTTTGTCGGCCATGTTTTTGTCCTCCTTTATACAAATTCGCCTGAAATTTATACAAATCTTTAGCAATTTATCCTATTTTTATTCAAATTCGCAGTGTTTTATCAAAATTTGTAATTTTTTTTTTACAAACTCGTAGTGAACTTTTGTCGGCCGGAATTAAAGTTTAGATCGGGTTATAAGTCAACAATTTAATTTTCTATATGAGATCATATTTTCAATATATTTGTTACCCTCTTATTATTAGATTGGTGAGGTTACATAGTTTTTTTTTAATTATTATTAATTCGACCAAAGCCTGATGTATTTTCTAAGGAGGATAACCAAAGAAAGTTGTGGTATGGCATAGAGTGAGAATATTGAATAAAAATTTATTCATGAAATTACCAAGCGTTAAAATCGAAGTTTAGGTCGATGGATTTTGTTTTGAATTTCTCGTTTACATTATCCTACATTATCATATTTCTCGATTTTTTAAGGTTTGATATTAGAATACTTGACAACTATCTATTTAGTACAGAATTTCCCAAATAAAATTTGACACTCCATAGTTTTCAATGCATTGATAGATGATCCTAGTTGAATCTGGAGCACAAAAAAATATAATTTTATACAATTTTGCAGTGAGATTATGCTGGCCGGAAAGTCCAGAGAAGTTCGCCGGCCGGAAGTGGATGGTGGATGAAAGTGGAGAGTGGGAGGTGGAGTAAAGAGTAAATTTGTGTTTGAAGGGTAGAAGTGTAATCTTATTAATGAGGCTGTACTTAGAGGTAATTAAAAAAAGTGATTTACCTTAATGGTAATTAGATGTCTTTTATCTAGACTTAGAGGTAACAATATGTTAATCATCTACGTTTGATTATCAAGCCCGGTAATACCATGATCGTAAAATGCTCAGTAGCTAAATTCTACCTTAAACCTATAACTTACAAGTAAAATGATATATAATGATTAATGCGATTAAAGTAGGAGCAATGAAATTCAATTAGTAGACTTTAACTTATGTGACAATCTAAATTTATCTTTAAATTTGACGGGATAAAAACTGGATCAAGTACTTATCGATATTCGAGAATGGATTAATTTTTAATAAGTATTTTTAAAAGTATGTTTTAAACAAATTGAATGGCTCTGATTATTAGCATGGAGCTCCGATTCTTTCGTGTCAAATATTGTGCGATTGGAACTGCTCAAAGAGAGAGGTATGACTAACAGAATTGGGGGAGAGAGGAGTGGCTGCGTGGTTAGTATTTGACATGGATGCGGATCGGTTGAACCATGGAGTAGTATTTGACCCAGAGGCCCTATGATATCTGCACCTTCACGTTGAAGCGCGCTCGCTCTCCCCCTAAAACCCCCTCGACCCCACTCCCCCAGCCCTCCCAAAAGTATACACTACACAGTACTACTTCCCCTGTCGCTCAAGTTTGAAGAATTATTGACACCAAACCCTTTCAGCAGTGCAACCACCATGACTTACTCTTCAATCTTCATTCACAACTACCTCGCCACTTCTCTCAGACAACCTAAATCAACCATAGCATCCGCGGCCGCAACTACAGTCTGTTTCCACCTCCGTCGCCGCTCTCATTTCCGCCCTAAGAACACCATACTCTTCCGCCCGCCACTCCATCGTTGTGGGCTTCATCCCTCCTTTTCCGTCGTCTATCACCACACATCAGCTTTTGATGTGGATAGTAGCTCGGCCTCGGGTCTTTTCTCTACTTTGCGTTTTAATCAACAGAATTCGCGATATGGTCGGCTGGCATATGATAACTGCGCTTCTGAGGAGGATTCTGATAGGGAAATTGAGTCGGGCAAATTGGTGAGTTCAAATTCAACAACTTTTTAATTGGGTTACTAATTTTTTTTTAAGAAAAGCATCATTTTGACAATTATACCAGCCCAAACAGTAGTATTCAATTTCTTTGCTTTTCATATTCTCTCACCCACCAAACAAAAGTAAAAAACCATCCTGTTCCCGCCTAAAGCCAAGCCCAATTTATGAAGCACCGATACTCTCGAAGGGATACGTCGCTGATGCGTATTGGAATGCTTCCTAGATTTATCCATGCTTTGAAATTATGTGTCTTTAATTTGAAAAGCATTTGATACATTCCAAATGCTCTGTGTCACGTATCTGAACGTCTCTGAAATTCATCAATTTGCTTTTGTGTCTTTTCTTGCATAGTATTGGGATGAACTGTTTTGCGTGGTAAATGCGTACTAAACTAATATGCAATACTTTGCTTATTCTTAGAGAAGAATCCAAATTAGTGAAATTAACCGAAATCCTATTTTTGAGAATTGTCGGATTTGGCGAATCCGGATTAATTTACATATGGTCTCGTGTGCATGTATCCATACTTCATACTGGCTACTAGTTTTTAAACTAATTCCTAGGTCCTTAATTGGTTCCTCACTATCTTGAGCTTACCATAATACAATTTTAGAAGTTGTAAAAGCTAAAATATACTTGTCTATTTGTACGGTTCTCCAGTCCTTTAAGTATTTTTCGATTTTCTATATGGTATCCGCATCAGTATCCATGCGACATAGAACGAAATATTTTAAAACTTAGTTTCTTATATATTTTGATTTGTGAACTAGGTTGTAATAACTTAGAAAAGATGCGACTTGGGGACTGCTCATTTACCATAGCTTTATACTAATTAGTGCATACACGAACATGCGACATGACACAATCACTTCACCGACACTTGGACGCACAGATTTTCACTAAATGGAGGATGCAAAACGGTGCTTCGTTCATATTTTTCCTTAGATCATTCACTGATGTTTGAACCACTAGTGTTTCATCATTCTAATGTATTAGTGATCCATCAACCATCGTCTCTTTACAAAATATCAGTCCCTTAAGTTTTACTTGGCATGCAAGTGTCCAGGTTGTGTTCTAGCGTGTCATTTTTTCTCGCAAGTAAGTCTAGCCTAGCTAGCCACTCTTGTAATTCAGTTATCGCCTATCGGACACCTGTCCAGACAGTGTCACTGTCTGACAAGTATTTGACGTCGGCACGTGACCTTTGGCAAGGTGTCGGTGCTTCATATGATCGGACAAATCCAAAACCCTCTAAATTTACTCTTTAAAGTGATCACCTGTTGCGTGTTCATGCTATGCTTGTACTTTTTGTTGCTGACTTGTGATCACCAGTGTGCTTCAACACTTGATAACATTGAAGACTGGAAGTGGAAGTTAACCATGCTTATGCGCAACGAAGATGAACAAGAAGCGGTGTCGAGGGAGAGAAAAGATAGACGTGATTTCGATCAACTCTCAGCACTTGCAACCCGAATGGGGTTATATAGGTATCTTATGTTCCCCCAGAACATTTGCATCATCTCGCCTTTCCTTGTGATCTATTTTGTGTTCTGAAATTTGTTTCTCTTTGGCAGTCGTCAGTATACAAGAGTTGTTGTTATTAGTAAGGTCCCACTGCCAAATTACAGGTCTGATCTGGATCATAAGCGTCCACAGCGGGAGGTACTTTCGTACTTTCATTGACTTGTAGTTGTACTACTTGAATGACGGATGATTTATTTTTTTTGGTTCCTGTGGAGCATAATTATCTAAGGGTTTTGTTTAGGGAGTTGACTTATTTGAGTACGAGGAGGATGAGTACTGCTTGTAAATAGGGGAGAAAATTTTGTTCTATTTCACAAACCTAAAAATCCTAATTTCTCTTGCTAGTTCATCTTCTGATTTCAAATGATGTAAACACATTTCAGGTTGTCTTACCTTTTGGGTTGCAAAGAGAAGTAGACGCGCGTCTTAAAGGATACATTTCTAGCAAGTCTGTGAATGAGGAAAACTTCTCAGATAATACCTTTTTAAGGTCTAGCAGTGACAGCAGTATCTATAGTTTTACTGATGGAGGAGTTCGTGAGCAAGAGGAACCCTTGATACGGAAGAGCAGTGTAGCAGACAAGATCCTTCAGCGCAAAAGCTTGCAACTGCATAATAAGCAACAAGATTGGCAGGTTATTTCAGCCTGAAAAGATTATAAGATAACTCCCTTTGCATAGCACCTCATGGAACAATTCTTTTGTTTTGCTAATGAGAGCCTTTGCTTTGCGTTTAGTGCGTGTCTTGGTAGAATCCTGATCACATTGTAATGTGGAAATATAGCTCTTGTTCAGTTCCGCTTGCTTGATACATAAATTTTCAGAGTTAGCCTTTAAGCAACCTTTGTGAATTCTGCCCAATAGCATGACGTAACTTAGATATGAGGTCATCATTCTTCAGACAGGGATGTAATAGCTGTGAGTATAGCACTTGATTTGTCTTGCTAATAATAGGAATCCATTCATGCCATGCTGGAAGTACTATTTCAGTGTAATACCTTCCCACCAATGTGCGCTTTTGGGGAAGATGGCTATCCAACAATACCCTTCTTATGCCATGTCTATTGTCTCTTCTTCATTTGTTGCCTTTCTACACTTAATTGGTTGTATAGCCCTTGATGGAG
Organism: Vaccinium myrtillus; assembly: GCA_016920895.1. Lineage (NCBI taxonomy): Eukaryota > Viridiplantae > Streptophyta > Magnoliopsida > Ericales > Ericaceae > Vaccinium > Vaccinium myrtillus. The sequence continues at coordinate 22,223,258 of CM029277.1, forward strand.
CGGGATGAAAAGAAGGATTCATGCAGTCAACCACAATTGATTGGGACACCAGGCTTTTTTAAATTTTGGTTTGGTTTAGACTTTCCATACTTTTTGCTTATTGTCCTAATTTTTGTTTAGCTAGCCTCTAGCCCCCAAAAGAAGGCTATGGTAGTTTGACAATCGACGAAGATTTATGTAGTGCAATTTGAGGAAACTTTGGCTAGCCTGTGCTAGATTTGTGTCAGGATTTTGATGGGAATAATTGTAGCATTAGGGTTTCTAGAAGGGAGAAGTAAAATTGTAGAGTTAGGGTTCCAAAAAGGGAGACCCTGAAATCCTTGACACTGTTTTGGGGCGTTTGGTAGAGATTGACTTGGGGTCTGATGGCGTAGTTACTTAGGTTGATGGCTTGAGTTCTATGATCCGAGGTTCTTCGAAGGGGACGAAGTTTACTTTGGAGCTGACCCTAGACTTTGATGGTCTGGAGGCCTCATCCACCTTTGGTCCTGAGTTCTTTGTGCATGTTCTGTATTCACTGTGGAGGTCATTCCTTTACTTTACCGTGTGTCGGGATTTATGGACCCTAGACTTTGATGGTCTGGAGGCCTCATCCACCTTTGGTCCTGAGTTCTTTGTGCATGTTCTGTATTCACTGTGGAGGTCATTCCTTTACTTTACCGTGTGTCGGGATTTATGGATTAGGATAGCTGCACCATTTGGTTGATCGTGTGTGTACAAGGCCCGACGGCGGAGATTACTATTAGATGTGTTCTGCATAGTGGTGACCTGGTTTTCTCTGATCTGGGGATTATTCCTTGGGGATGGCTCTGTCAATCATGATCTTCAGCTTGGTTGGGGAGCTCACCTATCCCTAGCCCTATCCTTGATTGTTTGATAACACCACAGGCTATTCTTTTACTTTCATGCTCTTGCTCTATCGCTTATGGGTGATTATGACGACTGTGGAGCTTGGATGAGGGTGTTTGCAGATTCGGGTGGGCTAGGCTTATGTTCAGTGTAGGGTTATTATGGGGAGTTCCCTCGGGCTTATTGTTTGCCGGTGTTCTACTAGAGACTCATACCCTTGGCGCTGAGTTTTCTGTTGTTGCTACCATAGTTGAGGTCGGGCGGATCTTAAGCATATGAGTTGATGTGTTCTGTTGTATATGTGATTCTTTAGTTCAGGGGTTGTCTGTTGTTTCAGCAGTTTTAGTTGGATGTGACGAGGGCACGAGGCCGATGGCGGGTCTGTCTGGAGGTGTGTTTGCACGTGTTGGCCTAAACTTACTTCGAGCCGGAGTTCTCTCTGGGGCTGTCTTGCCTCATTTTGACTATTCATGAAGCTAGAGGTTCCTTCCACCTCTGCTCAACCGGGGCTGTGTTATATGTGTAGCGGTATATTCATCTCTCTTGGTATTTCCCTTACTTAGGTGACGCATTTGACACTATCACCACTTAGATATGGTTCTTCCGCAATGCCCATGCTCATGTCCTTGATGCCTCTCTTTCCTTTGGGATAGCTAGGCTAATGGGACGTGAGCACGGGCTAAATCACATTCCATACAGTGGGGGCTTCTTGGACCCACTACATGTTATCCAATTGTGTGCATGCTTTTGATTTTACCCTAGCCTTGCAGGTTGTGCACGGCATTAAAACAACTATTTGCTACGCTTATTGCATTTTTGCTTATTTACACCTATGCTGGCAGGATGTGCCAGTACTCCTTATTTTCCCACCCTGGCGGGTTGTGCCGGGACCACGCACTTTTCTTTTCTTTCTTTTTTCCTTCTTTTTTTTTCATTTTGTCCTCCCTAGGGTATGCCCCTTGTAGGTTGTACATTCGCTTAACCCCTTTTAATTTCAAGCTAGTTTACCCAAAAAAAAAAATCCTTGACACTATTATTTTTCCAATAAGAACTGTACTCATTTTATATAAAGCCGCGAAGGTGCTCTATGTGAGTTCTAGAAATTCCCTTTTCCTCTTTCCTATGCTTTGCCTCCTAAGAAGTTTCTAGTCAGTACGTTCCTTACTTTAAACAGAGATCACTTGAGGTAACAAGTCCATGTTGTCGACCAACTCAACCCTAAACATTGTTGGGTCGAGTATGTCATTTAGCTTATATGCATACTGTTAGAAGTGAGAGAGAGAGAGAGAAGTGTATAGGGTGTTAAATTAACCCTTACACATAAAACCTTTATTTATATTATGAAACGACTAGACACATTTCCTGACTAGTCAATGTGGGACAAAGACATTGTAGAGTAATATCAATAAGCTATTCTAACACTCCCCCTCAAGCTGGAGAATAAATATCACAAAATCCCAGCTTGTTAAACGTGGTTTAAACAGTGGTTTGGTGAGGATATCAGCCAACTGAGCTCCGGTAGAAACAAATGGAGTAGATAACACACCACCTTCTATCTTCTCACGAACAATATGACAATCCACTTCAATATGCTTTGTTCTTTCGTGAAACACTGGATTTGAAGCAATATGGATTGCTGCTTGATTATCGCAATACATAGGAATAGGTAACTCCACACCGAACCCTAACTCCATGAGCAAAGCTCTCAACCAGACGATCTCACAAGTCGCGTGTGCCATGGCTCGATACTCTGCTTCTGCACTGGACCTTGCAACAACTGTTTGTTTCTTACTTTTCCATGTGACCAGATTGCCGCCAACAAAAGTACATTACCCAGTAGTAGACCGTCTGTCAGATGGTGATCCTGCCCAATCAGCATCAGTAAAAGCTTCAACACGCAAATGACCATTAGACCGATAAAACAAACCTCGTCCAGGATGAGCTTTAAGATATTTCACAATACGAAGACAAGCTTCCCAGTGTGGAAGCCGAGGAGTTGACATAAACTGACTCACCATACTGACAGCGAATGAAATATCATGACGTGTATTGGTAAGATAATTCAACTTGCCAACTAAGCGACGATACCGGTCCGGATGTGGAAATATCTCCCCCTGATCAACACAAAGCTTCACATTAGGATCCATCGGAGTCTCCACAGGTTTTGCTCCCAATAAACCTGTTTCCTCAAGAATATCCAATGCATACTTTCGTTGAGACAAACTGATTCCCTCCTTGGATCTTGCCACCTCAATACCCAAGAAATACCGTAGCTTACCCAAGTCTTTAGTGTGAAATTGACGTTGTAAAAACTGCTTCAACTCATCAATGCCTTTCTGATCATCCCCAGTAATGATGATGTCATCCACATACACAATTAACACTATTTTTCCACGCTCTGACTTGAGAGAGAAGACAGAATGATCAGAATGAGATCGACGCATACCAAACTGTATCACAGCATCACTGAATCGACCAAACCAAGCTCGAGGTGACTGTTTTAGGCCATATAAAGCTTTGCGAAGACGACAAACCTGAGCACGCTCCCCCTGAGCAACAAACCCAGGAGGTTGCTCCATATATACCTCTTCAAGCAGATCACCATGTAAGAAGGCATTCTTGACATCCAATTGAAACAACGGCCAACCAAGATTAGCAGCAAGAGATATAAGAATCCGGACAGAGTTTATCTTGGCAACGGGGGAAAAAGTCTCTGCATAATCAACCCCATATGTTTGTGTATAGCCTTTGGCCACAAGGCGGGCCTTATACCGCTCAACAGTGCCATCAGGATTAAATTTGACCGTAAAGACCCACCGACAACCAACAGTAGACTTTCCTAGCGGAAGAGGAACCAACTCCCAAGTGCCATTTTCATGGAGAGCAGTCATCTCAATCTCCATTGCTGTCCGCCACTCAGACAAAGAAAGGGCCTCCTGTACAGTGTTAGGAACATATATAGAAGAAACTGACGAAGTAAAGGCACGAAGGGAAGGAGACAGATGATTATACGCGACATAGTGAGAAATGGGATGAGAAGTGCAAGTACGAGTACCTTTACGTAGAGCAATAGGAAGATCAAGGTCAGATAAGGAAGAAGAAACTACCAGATCTTGTGATGGAGGAGGTGTTGGGACAGGTGCTACCGGATCTGGTGACGGAGGAGGCGTTGGGGCAGGTGCTGGTGGTGCCTCTATTGCTTTGTTGCGACGAACGTACACCTGCAAGGGTTTCTCCTGCAAGGGGTTCACAGAAGAACCAGATGGGACTGCTATAGGAAAGACAGACTCAGACTCAACCATAACAGGGGTGTGTGGACCCGAATAAAATGGCAATGACTCATTAAATGTAACATCTGCACAAACAAAGTGACGACGAAGAGTGGGAGAGTAACACTTATACCCTTTCTGAGTGCGAGAGTAACCAAGAAAAATGCACTTAATGGACCGTGGGTCCAATTTACTCTGGTCGGGATCAAGAGCATGAACATAACATGTACGCCCAAAAACCCGAAGGGGTAATGAGTGGAGAGGCCAACCGGGAAATAGGACTGTATGGGGTATTTGACCCCCAAGAACAGTAGAAGGCATGCGATTGATCAAATGGCATGCAGTAAGAACTGCGTCACTCCAGTAAGACTTAGGAACTTTCATTTGAAATAACATGGCACGCATAACTTCTGATAAGTGTCGAATCTTGCGTTCGGCAACCCCATTTTGCTGTGGAGTCCGAGCGCAGGATGATTGATGAATAATCCCATGATCATCAAAAAACTGAGATAAAGTACTATGAAAAAATTCGCGTGCATTGTCAGATCGAAACATACGAATGCAAGTACTAAACTGAGGCTTTATTTCCATGTAAAATGATTTAAAAATAATCTTCAACTCAGATCTCTCTTTCATAAGATAAAGATATGTAATACGAGAGAAATCATCAACAAAGATAACATAATACTGAAAACCAAAAACATTGGGCACATGAATAGGCCCCCAAATGTCTGAATGAACTAACTGAAAAGGATGTGACACACGACGTTCAACCCTGGGATAAAATGGTACTCTATGATGTTTACTAAACTCACAAACTTCACAGGGCAAAGTGTTAACACGACTACATGAAGGAACTAGCCTTTTAAGGTTTTGAAGGGATGGATGACCAAGACGACAATGATGTTGATTGTAAAATCCTTGACACTATTATTTTTCCAATAAGAACTGCACTCATTTTATATAAAGCCGCGAGGGTGCTCTATGTGAGTTCTAAAATTCCCTTTTCCTCTTTCCTATGCTTTGCCTCCTAAGAAGTTTCTAGTCAGTACGTTCCTTACTTTAAACAGAGATCACTTGAGGTAACAAGTCCATGTTGTCGACCAACTCAACCCTAAACATTGTTGGGTCGAGTATGTCATTTAGCTTATATGCATACGTTTGCACTCATCTTGGTACTTCCTCCTAGTGCTTTATTACTTTGTTCTTTGCCTAGAGAGAGCAGCATTTTGTGATCTATGGTTGATAAATCACAAAATAATGTTCTGATGAATTACAGTTCTAATTTTGGTCGGCTGTCGAATTTGGTAACCTTTTATTGTATACAGACTACCATTTTCTTTCCCTGAAATTTGAAATTTAAACAGAATCCCACTAATCTTTGTAGTATTGGAAGCTTAAGTTATGTTGATTTTCATATGTTCAGTTATCTGGTCCATGGGGGTGGATTTTCCCGTATCACAATTACCTCTTGAATGATTTCAATGTGTTACATTCCATGCCTTCACTTTTATATGTTAAAGAAACTGCCTCCAGATGTAATTTTGACAAATTACTATTTTATAGGAATCTCCAGAAGGCCAAAAGATGCTAGAATTTCGAAGAAGTCTACCAGCGTATAAAGAGAAAGATGCATTATTAAACTTCATTACACAAAATCAGGTACTTGCTTATTTGTCGATCTCATTTTGCTTGCTAATTTTAAGCTTTCTTCATTTATATCTTTGGAGTCTAACATGAGGAATTGTGGTGGCAGGCCTTCTTAAAACTTTAATTGCGCAATTGTAGCCTCTTAATCTGTAATTGAACTTATTTGTATTTATTTAATCCTGTATTATTATATCTGCAGGATCTTCATGTTATAGCAAGCATTATTTTAGTTCGCAATCGATGTGGTTGTATTTGGCCCTTGGGCAAGTGTCTTTGTGTGCTGGCAAATATCTCATCGTTCTAGAGATTGATGGTTCTTAACTTCACGTATCTTGTTTTAGTTTCTATTCTGTGATGCCCCCAAAACATGGACACTTCAAAGCGTGTTCAATGCTTTTCCTTGTGCATTTTTTTGATGCAAAGTATTCACCCTAAATATGTTTACAATCATTTCAATGATAAAGACGTCATTCTCTAAAACAACCTTCTGCGATTGCTTTGAATTCTTTAGAAAGCATTTGCTATGTGAATATCTTAACGATGGAGTTGTGGCCTTAGCAATTGTAAATAGCTAATTTCCGTTACGTCATCGGGAAATTATAGAAGTATAGATTCTAGTATCTCTCAGGCGGTGTTCTGCATTTTTTTTTTCAAAAAATCACCCAAGTCGTTTTTTCAATATTTATGCTGCTCCGATGTTGGCTATTGCGTAATGTGGAGATAAAGTTATGCTCAAGCAGATCTTCTTGATAACCCTATGAAGTGGCTGTTATTTGAGAATCTGGCCATAGTACATGCGGTTTTCATCTCTATTTTTTTTGTCGTAATGAATTTGCAGGTGGTGGTTGTGTCGGGTCAAACAGGATGCGGTAAGACCACACAACTTCCTCAATATATCTTGGAGTCTGAAATTGAAGACGGTCGTGGAGCTTCCTGTAGTATTATTTGTACTCAACCCAGACGAATATCTGCTATGTCAGTTGCCGAAAGAGTTGCTGCAGAGCGAGGTGAAAATCTTGGAGAATCTGTATGTTTCTGCCTCAGCTTATTGAATTCTTGATGCATTGCCTTGCGCCTCTGAATAGTTACATTGCCTTTGGAAAATGGAACTAAAATAATCTTTGCATTTGTTTTTCCTTTCATTTCAAAGGTTGGGTATAAAGTACGGTTGGAGGGAATGAAAGGGAGGGATACTCGTCTTCTCTTTTGTACCACTGGCATTTTGTTAAGGAGATTGCTTGTTGACCGAAGCTTGAAAGGGATATCTCATGTTGTTGTTGATGAGATTCATGAACGTGGGATGAATGAAGGTAATTCTGGAATTGATTGAAATTCCATTATGTGTTTTTTTTTTTTTGGGTATTTTTGCTGAAACAGGGAATTTTATGGCAGATTTTCTCCTTATTGTTCTAAAGGAACTCCTTCCTCGTCGTCCAGAATTGAGGTTGATTTTGATGAGTGCAACCCTGAATGCTGAGCTTTTCTCCTCATACTTTGGTGGTGCTCCTATGATCCATATTCCTGTAAGTTTAGCATACAATTAACGGGGGCTATAGGGATGATGTTAAATCCATCTGTTATGGTAATGGTTATATTTTCCTGCGGTGTTCTTCTGGAATAAAGTTATTAGCTACTGGGTTTCTGATACTTGAAATATCTTGTCGACGTTTCTTTGATCTATATCTGCCTTTCTATGTATTTTTTTTGTTATTTCACAATAGGCCTGTTGCAGTGCATATATTGTGGATGGAATTTAGAATCTGAGTTATGCTCGAAGTACCACTATTTCTTTAGATTGATTAGTGAATTACCTTATAGAGTATTGCATTTGATGTTCTGTTTTTCTTAATTTTCTTGGCAAGAAAGAATGACAAAATGCCCTCTTGGTTAGAGTAGGTAGTCAACCAAATAGTGTTGGTCTCGACGGTGGTTGATTGGGTGAACTTGGGCTTGACTCGCTTGACCTATCCTTAAAGCATAATGCTTATCAACCACTATTGGTTGCAGGCTTCCATCAATATCGGTCTTTGGGAGGTTTTAGACTTATGTTTTGCATTTAATAAGGTGGTAGTGTAAGACTCAAACCTAATTTTCATTGCGCTGCAATGTTAGAAAACAAGAAAAGGAAAAAAGATGCAAACTGGACCTCGAATGGGATAAACTAGATTTGCATGTAGTGGCTGCTTTTATTCCTTTTTTTTTGGTGGTGATCTATCCACTGGACTTGTGGCATTTTCCCCCTAGTATGCATTTTTCCACCTAATGAATCAAATATCTGGTGACTATGATCAAAGGGGAAGCATATTCACAGTATGTAGAGGAATATTCTATTATTTTTTGATTCTTAGTATTCAAAACCATGTCCACCACTTATATAAACTATGTTTCACTCTTCTCAGGGCTTTACATACCCGGTTCGAAGTCATTTTTTGGAGAACATTTTGGAAGCAACTGGGTATAGGCTAACTTCATATAACCAAATCGATAATTATGGTCAAGAAAAGATGTGGAAAATGCAGAAACAATCTCTCAGAAAGAGGAAGAGCCAGATTGCTTCAGCTGTAGAGGTATAAGAATCTCATGAAGTAATATTCTCCTTATTGTGTTGCAAATTCTGTTAATAAGCAACCTTACATGTTGAATAGGATGCACTTGAAGCAGCTGATTTTATGGGTTATGGTCCACGAACGAGGGAGTCTTTATCCTGTTGGAACCCTGATTCAATTGGCTTTAATCTTATTGAACACGTGCTGTGCCATATTTTAAAAAAGGAAAGGCCTGGTGCTGTTTTGGTATTTATGACTGGTTGGGATGACATAAATTCTTTAAAAGATCAGCTCCAAGCTCATCCGCTCCTGGGAGATCCAAGCAGAGTTTTACTGCTTGCATGCCATGGTTCCATGGCTAGCTCCGAGCAGGTAACCTTAGCACCAGCTTTTTATTCTGTGTTTCATTTTCAAGACTGTTAAGGGAGAATGCCCTGATAATGTACAGTGTGTTTCTATTTTTTCTACATAGAAACGGTAATAGTGGTGGTTTCTCCGCCTTTGAGCCTTATGAGGCCTGGCTCGAAGAAACCAACTTGAGTCTTTATGCGCGTATATTATCAAGTTTGAGCAGTAAACTGTTGCACTGAGGCTTGCCTTATATTTGAGAAACATGCAATCCTGTGATTGAGAGATTTCAAGGCGAAGGCCGTGTGGGTGCTGTTATTGAAAGTTTCAGGGCAATTAGGAGGGTTGAAAAAGCGTCAACCATAAAAAATTCATGAGGCCTATGTGGCACGGATACTTTGTCAAAGGCAACGTACTGGCGTTAGACACTCTCTGGACACGGGCACGCTTTAGACACATGCGTGACACTCAATTTCAAAATGTTCGAATTTTTTTGCATTATTTTCAGTTGGACACTCTTGACGCGGTCAAACTCTCTCCCGAAACGCTCTAGACACATGTCCGACACTCAGTTTCTAAGTGTTGGAATTTTTTTGCATTATTTTTAGTTCGAAACTCTCCGAACATGCTTGGACACCCCATGGAAATGCTCAGGACACTTTCCTGACATTTTGGGGCAAAATGCTGTTATAAAATCATTCAAAATCAGTTGAAATTATAAAAATCAGAAGTTTTAAGTGCGGAGAAACTAAAATTTTTTCATACCCAAAACATGAAAGGTAGGTCTCTTTCTCCTCTTGTTTGACTAAAATCTCCCTCCTTTTCTTTCCTTGTGTCTCTCTATCTCCTCTCCTACTGCCTCTTTCATTCTCTTGCTTCAACGAGAATATATTTAGAAAGATGGAATATTTATGTGAGAGCTATAATGGTGGAAATACGAATGTCGCACAATGGTGAAAATGTGGAATATGTATGTTATGACTTATGATAAACTAAACTTCTATCTTCTCTAGAGATTCCTTTTTTTGGGGGTGTTTTCTTCATTAATCTTACGGAAACAGTTTTTCTTCATATATTGCATTTTATATAGATGTTTTACTTCATTAATCTTACTATAACATCTATATAACATGCAATGTATGTAGAAAAACACTAACGTGTCCTCCAATGTGTCGTGTCCTCTATTTTTGTGCAAATTTAAGTGTCGGCATGCCTGTATCATGTCCCTGTCTGTGCAGGGCTACATACCAGGAGACTTTAATAGAGTACTTTATCAAGCTTATCCTCGTATTTTATATCCTTGTCCTTTATTCGTGTCTGAGTTGCCAAGAGTTTGGAGAAGTCAAGCAACATGATTTCCTTTCGGAAAAGGTAGTGAATGGGTTGAGATTCGGTCAGGGATGACAATGGGATGAATCTGGCACCCACATCAACCTGCTATTACTAATACTGTGGGGTTTGGGAGTAAATGACCAGGGTTGGGGCAGGGGTGCGGAAGTTATACATCTTGACAGGAGTTTGCGACGTGGTAGAGGTTCAGGGAGGTTCACTTCCTGAACATGCTGTACTTATGCTGTAAAATCGGAAAATACCCTTCTTTTTATGTAAAAAAAGTAGTGCCCCTTATTCACCTTCTAGCTTCTTTCTTCAATCACCAAGGAATGCAACACTCTTTCACTTTTCTCTTGAGGACAACACTTCGATAGGCACATGCTGCACTTCTTCTCTTTCCAATCCTAGGGTTAAAATTGTTCGATAGCTTGATACATATTGGGCCATTTTCTAAGAGCTTAGTTTTACCAGTATAATTGGTTATCTAACGTAGTAACGTGGTATCTTATGATGTAGTGGATTTTAAGGGTAGTAATGTCATTTCTAGTCCTTGTGCTAGTGGGTCTATAAATAGGTGTCTAGAGTCCTCATTATGTAGTTTTTCGATATATTGATTAAAGAATATTAAGAGTTTTTGCTCCTTGTATCCCTTTAAAGATTTATCTCTCTCTTCGGTTGAAGCCCCTTATGTTTTGGTTGTGTCACCGAAGTTGGATGAAGTCGTTTTTGATTAACCAATGAGTGAAGATTTTGGAGACCCAAAACTTGATGATTGCTTCAATTATTTGCCCGCCGAGTTGCACATGGTGCAAGGGGTGTTTGAATTGGCTCCTTTTCCTTGCACACTGTATTCGGGATTACCAAAAGAGGGAAAAGATGATTTGAGACAGCTTGTTGACCCTTTGGGTTTTGTCTTCAAGAAAGCAAGTTTTGAATATAGTGTGGTGACTTTTCAACGTGCTAAGGTGGATAGTTCTTGGTGCGACTTGGGAGTGTGTGTGATGTGCTACTACAACGATATTTTGTTTCACAAGACGCATGGCACATGGATGATTTCATTGCACGTAAGCATGGACGTAGGGGATGCACACAAACGAAAACTTGTATTGAAGATGGGTTATTGCACAATGGTGATCATGATCAAAGAATGCAGCCACATGCCTAATCTAAGGCTGCATAATTAATGCTTTTATGTTTTTTTTTTCTCGTTATTTTGTTGTTTTTTGTGTCTTGTTGTCCCACTTGAGGACAAGTTTTTTTTAAGAGGGTGAGTTTGATGCAGTAGATTTTAAGGGTAGTAATGTCATGTCTATTCCTTGTGCTAGTGGGTCTATAAATAGGTGTCTAGAGTCCTCATTATGTAGTTTTTTGATGTATTGATTAAAGAATATTGAGAGCTTTTGCTCCTTGTATCCCTTTAGAGATTTATCTCTCTTATGAAATCTACCCTTGATTGGGGCATGAGACTCTTTTAGTTAGCTGTGGTGTGGTGTGTTATGGTTAGTAGAACATAGGTGTGTTGTATCTGCCCAACTCTTCATTTTGTGGTAAATAGAGGTGGGGCAATTGGTTTCTATCTTCTTGAGGATGATGGTATGATCTTTTGTGATGTTGCCTCCCAGAGTCATTGAATGATTGGGAGATGAGGTAGTCTATAGAGATCTTGGGTTGTCTCCTTGTAGTCCCATGCACCCGTGAATCTGTGATGGAGGAGAAATTATTTGGTAGGTGAAATTGAAATCTAGGCTTCTTCAAGTTCTGTCATATATCTTCTATGAAATCTGCATTGGCAATAAGTTTTTTTACTCTGGTGTAGTTCTCTAAAATCTGCAGCTGAAAACTGTTCGACATCGGTTCTTCCTCCTATTTGCATCTGTTCGGCATCGGTTCTTCTTCTTATTCGCATGTTCTAGTTTTGCACTGCTCAACACCTTCGCAGTAGTTGATTCACACTAGTTTATTTGCAGTAGTTGATTCACACCAGTTGATTTGAAGTTATTAATTCACGACAGTTGATTTGCAACAGTTGATTCGCAGTAGTTTATTCATAGTATTGATTCGCAGCAGTGGATTTGCAGTAGTGGATTTGCAACTCACGATGCTCCCGGTTTCGCATCATGAGTTTGAGGGGGGTGTGAAGTATAATTTAGGATTTTAGTTAATTGTTTGGTTTCAGTTAAATTATTAGGGTTAAATTGTTAGGGCTTCAGTTAATTGTTATTTATCTTTTATGTTCGGGGTAGTTTAGTCCTTTTATGTTATTATGGTTTTGCTAGGGTTATTATTAGGGTTAGCCTATATAACCCTTTCATTAGTCTTGTAATCTCTCAAGCTTTCTAATGCAGTAAGATTGTTTTCGTTGTTTCTCTTCTCTCTTTTGCAATGTCTTATAAGATATGTATCCTAAAGAAAATGTTTTTTTTCTCTGAGACTGTGTTTAGTGGGTGGAACAAAATAGGTCATCATTTTTTATGGTTGGTCCAAGCAGCCGAAACAAGGGATCAAACTCCTTCCCGGTAGTGACAAATATGATGAACTTCTCCTAACAACAAAAAATTAGGCCCCCATGGCCGTTGGCACTTGGCAGTTTGACATCAGGAAGAAAACTCTGATAGTTTAGGAACCGCAACCAAGTAGAGAAACTACAGGGGGCTATTGAATTATATTCTTAAATTTAGAGATGCTGAATTATTTTGATCTTGTTTGCATTAGTATGTTTGTACGTTACTGCGTTTTGCTGAAATTTTAGTTTTACATGGACACAATAAAGCACTATCAGAGCTATTGATCTTTTTTCTTCATATTCCTTCTTGTAATTTTTTTGAGCTTTGCTTGTGATGCTTGATGATTTGTCATTTAAATATTGCACTAGAAGATAACCCTTCTGTCTTTTATCACGGGGAAAACATGACCATGGTTTACTTTTCAATTCATTACGTACTTGGCATTTTGCTGGCATAAATGATGAGAAATAACTTAAATTTCTGCTTTCTTAATGCTTTTTATTGGCCTCACTTTCTCTTTTTACTGGTTCACAATTTAGAGGTTAATATTTGATAAACCTGAAGATGGAGTTAGGAAAATAGTTCTGGCCACTAACATGGCTGAGACAAGCATCACGATTAACGACGTGGTCTTCGTGGTTGATTGTGGAAAGGCCAAAGAGACATCATATGATGCTCTGAATAATACTCCATGTTTGCTTCCTTCATGGATCTCCAAGGCTTCTGCATGTCAGGTAAATTCTTATGATGTGGATTTGAGTTATAAATGTTGTATGTTTCTTATGGGATAACCTTTCAGTGGGAAAACCACTGAATGGTATTAGGTTATCGAGGTAATTTATTTTGGTCTGCATATGATTTTCAAATGGCTTAGTCTATAATAGTTTGTTGGGGTACCGACTGTTTAAATGGCGTCAATTAGTGGACAATGACAATATCAATACCCATGTAATTCCAAATAAATGGGAATATGGGCCAGGGAAGACTGGAGACACTCCTAACTTTTTCCAATATATGCAATAAACTCCTGCTCTCAAAAAGTTTAATGCCGAAATAATGGCTCTCCTATACCTCAAACAATCAAGAAACTCAAGGGACAGTATTCCATCGAACCATTCTCCTAAATCAAAGCCAGAAGGCATTAGAGAGGCCACGATGTTAATTGGTTGATATTTAAGAAATTTGTTTGGTAGACAATTCAGTTTGTCTTTTTGAAAACTCCAGTTTTCAGAGGAAATATTAAAAAAATCTTTGAATTCTGAAAACCGTCTCCTTGAAAATATACATACATACATACATATACATATACATATATCTATTTATTTATTTGATCAGAGAAATGATGGTTTGTTCTTTCGACAATTGTTTATGCAAATTACTTTTGAAGATACCAACCAAACAACGTTTTAGTTGTTCAATGAATACCACTTATACGGCTTTTTGATGTGTAATCCTAGTTCCCTCCATTGTGCAGAGAAGAGGAAGAGCTGGTCGTGTTCAACCAGGTGACTGTTACCATCTATATCCTCGATGTGTATATGATGCTTTTGCTGATTATCAACTTCCCGAACTTCTAAGGACACCTTTGCAGTCTCTATGCTTGCAAATAAAAACCTTGCAACTTGGGAGTATTTCAGAGTTCCTGGCAAGGGCTTTGCAACCACCGGAGCCTTTATCTGTAAGTTTCAGATGATACGTGCATGTAATCTTCAGACCATGTTACTTGAACCTAAGCAGAAGACATAAATATGGGGTTTTGAGTTAGATTAGATCACTTCATAATTTCCATTCTTATTCAGGGGTTAAAACTCAACACTCTAACCTTAAGATTGTGGGTTCGAGTGTGAATATAAACACTTTTCCCATTTAATGTCAGAAGGTTAGGTTACCCAAGCAACCCCTCCCAGACACCCATTTATGCCTACAAACTTTGTGTGCTTTTTAGTTTTTATATTCTGGGTTCAATTTGCTTCTCCTTGTCTCATTAACATCATCTATTTTCAAACTCTTTGTATTGTCTTTGGATAATCGTTTCTTTGCAGGTTCAAAATGCTATTGAATATTTAATGGTCATTGGGGCTTTGGATGAGAATGAAAATCTGACGGTGCTAGGTACATAATAATGTGGATCGTTCCATTGATTCTCTGCACATGTAGTTGCCCTTCTAAGCTGCTTTCTGAAAACATTTGTAGAAGTATTCCGTGATGACAAACCAAAGTTACATTTGCTGCTTCGCAGGACACAACTTGTCAATGCTTCCGGTTGAGCCGAAACTGGGGAAAATGCTCTTATTTGGAGCTATTTTCAACTGCCTGGATCCAATAATGACTGTCGTTGCTGGTCTAAGTGCCAGAGATCCATTCCTGATGCCATTCGACAAGAAGGATGTAAGTTGTCTAATAGTTCCTGATAAAGCTCATTTTATATAGTTCAGTTGTATGTTTTGCTTTTGTTTATTTGTTTGTTGTTGATGTAGCTGCTACTGTTTCTTTGTTGTGGGTTTTTTTTTTTAAATGTGATGATCGCCCTTTTATTAGCTTTTTATGCTCTAAGTACATCAGAGCATTGAGTTATCTCTTGTTTTTAGGTGGACACGAGAATTTAGTATCGTCAAACTTCATTCAATCTGTAGCCCCGTATATTGGTCAAGCACTGCATGCCTAAGTTGGGGTTTACAACCTGAAACTGCATCAAATCTCAGTGCTATATTTGCAGCGTGCAGCAATGAGGCATGCTTAATGTGGATGTAGTTCTAGAATCTATGCAGTTCTAATGTTTATTACCGGTGCATGTCATGCCAGTAATATTGCCCGAAGAGAGAGAGCGATTAGGGGAAGGAAATATTTGTGTCTTGTACTCAGTGTCACATATAAAATTGAGTACCCAGCGATGGAGTGGATGGCCCCCATTGTTTCTAGTGGGCTTTTTATTGTCGTTTTTGTAATTTTGGTGGCATTTTGTTGGCTCTGCTTGCTTGGAGTCTATGGTGGCATTGGAATTCAACTCTGGGCGGCATCTTGTTTGTAACGAAGATTTATACTCGCTACCTAATTTTTGTCCAAAAACAGAATAGGGAAAAAAAAAATCCCCTACCTCATTCTCCCTCTCTTTCTTGGTCCTTTGAAATCTCACCAGATTTGGATTTAATATTCTCCTTGTCCTTCTAGTCTTTTCAGAACCTCTAAACTTTTGTTGTTTCTCATCTGTTATGGTTTTTCAATTGTCCTTAGTGACTTCACCTATTGCAGCTTGCAGAGTCTGCAAAGGCCCAGTTCTCTTCACGTGATTACAGCGACCATCTTGCTCTTGTCCGGGCATATGATGGTTGGAAAGATGCTGAAAGACATCAATCTGGTTATGAGTATTGTTGGAAGAATTTCCTTTCTGCACAAACTCTGAAAGCCATTGATTCTCTTCGGAAGCAGTTCTTTTATTTGCTTAAGGACATTGGTCTTCTGGATAACACAGAAATTTGCAACACGTGGAGCCATGACGAGCATTTGATCCGTGCTATCATCTGTGCGGGTCTGTTCCCTGGCATATGTTCTGTTGTGGTGAGTTATGGATTTGTCTTTTCTTTCTGGGGACATGATATTCTTGTTATTTTTCTTTTTGCTGCCATTTGTTACTTAATATGTCTACCAACATTCATAGAACATTTCTTTTACCCCCTTGTAATCTTTCATTTCTTCCTTGTTTTAATTTCTGGCATACACAATTTATTACTCATTGGGATTTGGTTTTCTTTTTGGTTGGAAAAAGTGTTCTGTTCCAGAGTTCCATCCAAATGTTAGGGTGGTATATTAGTTGTCTTTTTCTTTGCTGTGGTCATTGAAAATCAACCACAACTGATTGAGTTTTTATTTACAGAACAAAGAGAAGTCTATCTCATTGAAAACAATGGAGGATGGTCAGGTACTTCTGTACTCGGTAAGTTTCTCATCTTTTGCTGCTATGGTGTTCAGTGAGGCATTGTTCAGGAGCTTTGGTTTATTATTGTAGCAATAATTAAATCTTGGTATTGTATATGTGCTTTAATGTGGAATTTGTTTCCTTTTCATTTCATGCAGAATTCTGTGAACGCCCAGGAACTCAAAATTCCACACCCTTGGCTTGTTTTCAATGAAAAGGTTAAAGTGAATTCTGTATTTCTTCGGGATTCAACAGCTGTATCTGATTCTGTGGTTCTTTTATTCGGAGGAAACGTTTCTAGAGGGGGCCTGGTAAGTTTTGTATTCCATTTGTTCTCAATATTGTCATCTAGATCATAAGTTTCTCGCTGATAAGTTTCTAATTCCATCGGTTCTCAATGTTATCAGTAATGCCAGTTGTATCAAAAAAATAGTTTTTATCATTTTATTGTGGCATAATTTTTACTCGGATCATTTTCTGCTTTTCATAGGATGGACACTTGAAAATGTTGGGAGGATACTTGGAATTTTTCATGAATCCTGCCTTAGCAGATACATATCTAAGATTGAAGAAAGAGCTTGAAGAACTTATTCAAAAGAAGGTAATTATTTTGTTGTGCTTTGGAAATTGCCTCCATGGATGGGAAGGTGGGTGTCAGGTGGGATGTAATAAGCATTCCCTAGGGAATGGATTTTGGGTTTTCTCTGAGTTGGTGTTGGGAAACGAAAACGAATCCCAGAGATGGCAAGCACAGGTCAGACTAATATAAGTAAAACGGCCAAGCACAGGTCAGACTAATATAAGTAAAATTTCTTTGGCTTGATCTCGCTTAAATCAGGAACATTTGATTTGAAGCAGAATGATCACCAGCTCAATCGAACCTCTCGATCTTCTGCCTTATTCCTTCCTATGTCTGATCACCTAAGAAGCACCGACACGCTGGTTGGCTTTAGGTGTCAGTGTCCCAGATGTCTCGGACACGAATACGTCTGGACACACCCCGGACACGTGTCCCGGACGCGTTTGACTGTGTCCGCCGTGTCGTTGACCGTTTCCCATTGCATTGTTATTCTTTTCTGGGACACGTGAGGGACACTTCTCTGACACGAAGGAGGTGAGAGAGAGAGAGAGAGAGAGAGAGAGAGAGAGCTGATGTGCCGACGATGAGAGCGTGAGAGCCAGATCGAGTCTCTCCAGCAGCTATCGAAAGAGAGACCTGATGCTCTGCGGCTGCTGTTTGCTGCTTTAATTCCTTAGGGTTGGACTTGGGCCATTTTTGGGCTGTATTTCTTATTAAGGCTTTTGGGCTCTTATTCTGTATTCTTTTGAGCTCTATTCTTTTTTAAGGCTCAAAAAGTGCTCACTGTTATGCAACAAAAATGATATAAGAAATATATATTAAGGCTTTTGGGCTTTTGGGCTGAAATTCACTGTTTCTTTATTATGCTGTATTTTTGTGGCAGCTTTTGAATCCCAAGTTGGACATGAAAAACCACAATGAGCTCCTCTTGGCCATAAGACTGTTGATATCTGAGGACCGAAGTGACGGTAAATTTGTTTTTGGCCGGCAGTTGCCATCGCCATCAAAGAAGGCAACAAAAGGGACACCACTTCTGGGCCCACACTCAATCAGTAGTGATGGTGTTGGTGGTGATAATTCCAAGAACCAGCTTCAAACATTGCTTGCCAGGGCTGGACATGGAGCACCCTCATACAAGACAACACAACTTAAAAACAACAAGTTTCGTTCCACTGTCATATTCAATGGGCTGAATTTTGTGGGTCAGTCTTGCAACAGTAAGAAGCTCGCGGAAAAGGATGCGGCGGTTCAGGCTCTAGAATGGTTGACGGGCGAAACTCAATCATCTAAGAAAGCTGTTGACCATATGTCGATGCTTTTAAAGAAGAGCAAAAAGAAAAGCCTGTTCAAGCTACAAAGTGGAGGTAGTTGCTAGTAGACGAAAAGGACTTGACACTAGAGAATAATTATTGCTTACAAAGGAAGAAAAGTTCCTCCTTCGATTTGGGGACTGCTATATTGAATGGAGCTAGCGGATCAGATGTAAAATGGTTCCTGTGCTTTTGAACCCTTTGTTCATCAAGTGAGGTAAATAAGGAGATTTTTTCAACAGTGGAAACATGAGATTTACGGCCAGCCCAATTGCGGGAACAGAAGTCAACGTTTCGATGCCTGCGGGATCAACTTTAGCTGGAATTATTACTTCAGGTGACCTCTTGTTACTTTTTGAGGCATACTTATTACTAAAATTTCCTTCAAGAATTAGATGATGCCAGGCGTTCTGCAGTTTTCTATGTATTTCGTAAAATTTATATATGTGAATTGCACCATTAGTGTTTCTTGGTGCATCTCCATTACCTTGAATAGTGCTTAATATTTCTGCCGTCTGGGCAAGATTGATTACATTAATTCATCAAATTAATAGAGATTTTGGAGTGCTTGTGTATGGAGTTTCCCTCTGTATTACTCCTTTAATTCATCAAATTAATAGAGATTTTGGAGTGCTTGTGTATGGAGTTTCCCTCTGTATTACTCCTTTTGTAGTGATTGTAGATTTTTTTTTGTGGGTAAAATAGTGATTGTAGTTTTGCAAGAGAGCGGTGATGACTTTGTTTGTGTAACAGTAAAAATCATGAAATGACAACGCCTATCCTTATTATGCTATCCACTTGAATCAGTTGTAGAATTTCAAGATTGGTATGGAAGAAGAGCAACATTGGAAGGTGTAGCTGCCCTTTATATCTTTTTTCTTTTTTACAGGGTCTTGGAACTGCTCACGTGCTGTTAGGTGCACCATGGGGCAGAACCGATTTATTTATTTTGAAGTTTTTGCCGATCTGAGCTGTACTGGATAGTCAAATAGGACACTGGATAGTTATCGAGTTGGAGCTTTCCCCTTGAAGCATAGGTATCACTAGGTGACCATGTTCTTGCCCAGTAGTAGGGGGATGTGTCCACCTTGTCCATTTTTCTTGGACGAGGTAGGCACGTGCACACAGCTACAAGGTATTCATGAAAATCTATATTATTACTTCTTCAAGATAAGAAATCTCATTAAGGGGAAAAACCCTTGTCTTTTGCTTTATAATTCTCCATCATAGTATTACTAATTTGCAATGTTCGCGATAACTGTCAAATCACTTGTCCCCTTGGACTCGCGGCTTGCAATGTCTCGAGAAAATGAAATCAAAGATAATTGCTGTGAAATAATGGTGGTTGTTTAGGTGTAAAAGGATTTGGCCATTAACGTGCATCTTTCTTTTTCAAAACTTAATAACTAGAGGTACATTTTGAACTTTCTTCACTGCAAAACGCATCTTCTAGTGCAGAAGGTTTAGAGCTTCTAACAAAGTTGCCCTAAACCTACCCACATCAAGCGTCATATTCTGTTTATCCAAATACACTACCTGAAAAGGCAACCACCCCTTTTTCTTTATCGAATCAGGGTCCGTAAAAACTTGATGGCCAGCTGGGTATTCTTGACGTAAGGAGCTCTCTTCTTCACCAATCTGGTATTCAAGGTACCTTAGGTTCATGTCTTGAGCAGGGTCACCAAAGTCAAGCCTGGCCAGAAATTCCATTCCTCCCAAGGGTAGTATTTGGATCACAATGGCATTTTCGGGAAGAAAAACCATGTTTGTTAGCCCAGCTCCATGCACTCCCATCATCACATCACAAGAGTTCACCAGATTTGCAAATCTGGTTAAGTTTGTGTTTACGTCTGCGTCTGTCAACACCACTTCAAATCCCAGGCATGTTGCCATTGTAACTATTTCACCTGTTGGAGGATTTAGTTACTGATTATTAATTGAAATTTCACGGAAGAAAAAACACCCGTTTCATCTCTATTTAAATAGTGTTATTAGTAATTTGGAGATGAAGGATGGATATTCAAATACAGAAACTGAAGCAATAGTGAGATGTTGAAAATTTGAGCGCAATTTTTTTTCGTGCGATGTAGCTATGAAAAAAAATGTGTCGTATATGTTTAAAGGAGGGAGCGCGGAAATCAGACATCTTGAGAACCATATTTGTCTCCCTTTGTACAACTTTGAAACCGACTAATTTTGCATTAAAATCTCTCATTACAACCAACTTTAAAACTTGCTTTCATTGATTGATTTTTTTTTTTTTTTAAGTCATCAAAGATATGTCCAAACTCTCGAAATCCAAATTTGGCCAAAAAAAATTGACAAAATGAAATAAACCAGCTTGTTCCAAATGAATATTCAGATGAATATGTTACACGGTAGATCGATTTCCATTGTTACGTACCTTCATTGAGGAGTAACCGGGTTCTCTTTCTTGATATGATCAGAAGCCTTGGCCTTTTCCCAGCTGCCCCATCTCTAATTATTACTCCTTCTTCTCTCTCTAACGAGTAAGCACCTCTCAAGAACTCCCTTAAATCTTTCATAGAATATGGAGATCTCAAAGGTTCAATACTGAACTCCTTGTGATGTTTAAGTCCAACAACCATTCTTGGAAAGCAATGAACTCCAGGTTCTCTATCAATATCAATCACCTCATAGTTGGACAATTTTCTCAACACTTGTTTATACTTATTTATCCACCATGACTGTTTGTTAGTCACAAGAAACTTTACTTGTCCATCGAATTCTCGGGAAGTGAGAAACAAGGGAATCAACACGTCTGTGAAATCGTGAAATAGGTTTCCGATGAATCCACTTGTTGAAAAAACAAGTCCCGGAACACTGTGGTGGTGGGTGCAAGTTGGGATTTCTTGTAATTGTTAATTGCTGCTGCTGCTGCTGCTGCTATTAACTTAATTGTGAATTCTTGAACCACCCCCATGGCAATCATGTCTCCTTTCCTAGCATAAGGCCTTATTCTCCACGAAGTAGTATTTTTGTTTGAAGTAGTAGTAGTAGTATTCATGATCACGAAAACTGTGGATGAGTTGCCGTGAATCCGGATGTCTCCGGTCATTTCGCAGATATCTGACAATGGTTCTGAAGTGTCGCAGATTGGTTTGATTTCCTTTGTTTGGATGTCTGAAATCATCAAATATAATTGGCTTAGGAATATATCAATAAGTTGGTCATATATCATATATTAGTCTACGCGCGTGTTCTTTGAAATAATTAAGGAAATCAAGCTCAATGCATGCTAGCTATAGGCTGTTTTTACGTTGGCAATAATAATACGGGTGATTCTATCCGCAGCCCTTCATTTACTCCATGTAACCCACAAAAAACTCCTCCATTTTCATTATTGTGTGAAGACCAAAATGCCCCCGAACTGCGTTTTTTTTCAACATTCATACCCCGAAATATGTGAACTTTTTCAACATTCATACCCCGAAAACACGATACCTGAGAAATTCACATGTTTGATTTCACAAATTTCGACATTAAGAAGCTGAAAATATGGTTATATTTCGACATGTTATTGTCGAAAACAACAATATTTTATCCACATGTATCTAGTTCGACATTCGAAAGTTGAATATAGACATAAATTTCGACATGAGGATGTCGATGTCGAACATAGACAGAATCCAATTTTTGAAAATTCATCCTTCAATATAAATCGACATGTGGTTGTCGAAAATGGGTGTGTATTTCGACATTTAAAGTACGAAAACTGGTCGCGAGGGTAGTTTGGGTAGTTTAGGTGTATTTTGTGGGTTGTATGGAGTAAATTGGTTTGAGAAAATTTTAAGTGTGGGTTACATGAAGAAAATGGGTTACATGGAGTAAATGATGAGTTGCGGATAGAATCACCCTAATAATACAGAAAATTGATGTAGATCGAAAAAGAAGCAGCAGCAGCATTATTTAAGGGCCAATGGGTGCATGGTTCCATTAGGTTAGGGATCATCAAAAGTGAAACAAGGGGTGGAGTTGGTAAAAAAATATCTTCATCTTCTTGCTTTTTTTTTTTTTTAGTTTCAAATTTACTTTGTAATAAGATAAGACCACGATCTAAGCAATACCATTACCGGCCATTCTTTATCCAACCAACGCCAACGTGAAGTTGGTCTTTTCTAGATCCGGTGTACTTTCATGAGCTTGTCAGGACCACCAACCATGTCAAAAATCATATGATCAGATCCAAATCAGTATCTTATCGAAACAAATTCATCTTTAAGTATCTTTAAAAAAGCGAGTTTTGTTGATTGTCCAAAGTTCAGACCATTCTAGCTTTTCAAAATAAATGCATTTTAATCAGGAACTAGACAAAATTTGATCAGTACGAAAGAACAGTTTGGATCATCAAAGTGAGTCTGACGTCGCCCCCAAAACGGCCAATTGCACTTACTGCAGTAGCTCCATATTTTGCCGCTACGTACTTGTTATATTTATCAAACTAATTAATTAATCAATTAAACACCTTACCTATTTGATGGAGTTGGCTTGTTTCCTGATCGGTCATTATGATTTTGAGGCCGGCTCCTGCTGACACCCGCGAATTCACTGCCAAAACCCAAGTTGATATTAATTGCTGCTAGAGATCATGTCCGGAAAGCACGGCTCAAACAATCGGAGCACACTCGAACAATTGACACACCTCCCTCTCAAACGATTTCAACAAACCGAAATAAAATAACCAAAGCATATAAATTGATCTAGCAATTGTCAGTGCGTAAAGGCACGCAATTGACATATATATACTAACTCCAACCAACCACCCTATACCTCCTCCTATTTAAATTTTGAATTCATAATTAGCAAAATGTACATTATCTCTTTGTTAAAACCAAAGTCAAAAACCCTAAGTTCACTTTCATCTCCATGAATGCAAATAGCATTATTGGGGCAATATTTAGTAGTTCTAAATTGGAACCATAATGATTTGCAAGAACCGAGCATGAAAATTATATATAATCAAAGCTTGATAGAAATAGGGACTTTATCTAAATTGGATGGCTTAGCTAGATTTATAGAAATTCTAGACACTCGACTAACCGGTAATTATATATATCAAAGCTTGATAGAAATAGGGACTTTATCTAAATTGGATGGCTTAGCTAGATTTATAGAAATTCTAGACACTCGACTAACCGGTAATTATATATATCAAAGCTTGATAGAAATAGATAAAAGGACTTACAAAGTGGAAGAGGATCCAAATAAGGCTCAAGAAGAGTGCAAATGGTGAATGCAATAACGAAGCAACCAACGAAAGCTCCAAATATCCCAACTTCTTCTTGTCATGGCTACTGAAACTTCTCGCAAAAATGGAATTATATTCCATTTCGGCCTCGGCCTCGGCCTCAGCCTCAATCGGTTACAAAAAATCCTGATCAATTTTGATGAAGGAGAGCTCTAGCTATATGGAACACAAAAAGAAAAACAAACTAAACAAAAAAACCATGCAGCTAGATATGTATTATCACATGGAAAACCACGATTAGACAGCTTTTAAAGGTCCATTATTATTAATTAATTAATACTATATATGAGACATGGTTAGCTAGTAATTGCCGGAACTTGCGGAAGAAGGAATTTCAGATCAGTTGTGATTTTTCTTTTGACAAATTTAAATAGACAAGCTAAGCTAGCTGGGTTAGGTGCATTTTTTTTTGTTGTCAATGATTGCGTTGCAGCCCACGATTACCAAACCCAGACCTTTTATATTCTGCCCACAACTACTACTAGTACTTAATTATTAATTAATGCATGTAAGATGGGATCGATTGAAAGGGAATTTTTGAGCTGAGGTTGGCTAACCTAGCTTAGCTTGTTGAGACAAACGTGTACACGAGTAGTACTTTAATTTGATGCGAAAAAATCGGAAAACGACACATGAAACTACTTCATTTTTTGATTTGAAATATCGTGATTTTAGTACCTGTGTGCTAAAATCTTTTGGAAAATTAGGCCTAAATGATACTTTGAACGGGTAAGAGAAAAAAAAGTGGGGCTTGCCCCAATCTAAACTGTGGGCCCATGTGTTTTCAGCATTTTTGCATTTTTTTTTGGACCCTGCTGGGGGTACAGAGGGTTTGGTACAGAAAATGTACCGAGCCCTCTCGGGGACCCACTTTTGGGTCCCACACGAGTGATCCGAACCGTTCATTGTTCTTAGAAATTTTTCCGAGAGGCCCCACAATAAATCAGCTCAATCGGACGGTTAGAAGTGTTTGAACCAAAGTCCCACCGTTTCAAACAAAAAAATGTTGTTTGAAACCGTGGGACTAGAACGCAGAAAGCGCGGAGCTGAGCCCCTGCACGGAAATGCACCTGTGTGAACCCGAAGAAGTCATCTTACCGCAGGAAGTCGACCTCCACTCGGACGTTGGTCTTCAATGAAATGTTGGTAGATAGATGGAACCGAACTATAAACGGAGTTTTGCTGGAACCGAACCATTTTTGCGTGATAGATGTGGATCGAATCCACACTAGATGGGTAAAAGCCAAGCAGAATTCTTCCATGAGATTCATGGTGGTGAGCCAGTGGAGATGACGAGTAATCATGAGAAGGTATTAGATGGCAATCCGATTGATCCGATTTCGGTAGATAAGGCGGATTCAAGGGGTTCTGATTTTGAGGACTTGGATCTTGTCTCGAATGAGCCTCTTATTAATTATGTGGAGTGTTTGCGCCATAAGAAAGCACGCAAGACCAAGATGGATAAACGAAGGAAAAATGTGTGGTGCAAGAATCCTTTGAAAACTACGATTTTTTCTAGGACTGATACTCGGAATCGTAATAGGAGCGTTTCTACGATGGGATCGATAAAAGGAAGTGTCGTTGGTCCTACCCAACCGATCCAAGATGAGGTTAGTAGCGATATTCGTAAGAGGAATTCGAATTTTATCAAGGAAGCCCAGGAGAATATGAAGATGAGTGCTCGTCTTGGTGTAAAATTTCATGGAAGGGAGAGTTACAACATTAAGAAGTTCTTAGAATTGAAGGGAGTGGAAATGTCAGAACAAGATATTATAGAGGAAATTAAAGCTTTTGATATTTTGGAGGGGGATGCCTCCATTTCTAAGGAGCTCTGATTTGCCGATTGATGTTGGGTGGTCTCTGGCGCGGATCTCATTGTTGTTAGTTGCAAGTTCATAGTTTGGGGGCTTTTTGTTTCTTCAGGTTTTTTTTTGTAGCTGTTGGCCTTGGGTTCTCTTGGTTGGTTAAGGGGTTTAAGTGCTTAGGTTGTTTACTTTTCTTAATTGTTTGTTTTTGTTTTTGGTTTTGGTATTGGAATTTCAACTTCTGTGAACACAAACGTTGATTGAAGATCTCAACTTGTTATGATTTGAATGGGTTAAGAACTTTGTGGATTTCGTTGCATTAGGATAGTGTAATTGATGTACAGTCGATATGGGAATGGATAGTTTTGAAATCATCGTTTGGGGAACTGGTCTTTGTTGTTGGTCAAAGAGGAAATTATGGTAGTGGACGGTGGATAAATCTCCAAGGATTAATCGACGTGGGCGCAAGCTAGCTTGTACACCTGATTATCATAAAACAAGAAAGGAAATTATTGTGTTACAGATACATTGCATTATGGGCTTTTCTCAGCTTATTTATGAACATAGATATACAGGACATGGAAGAGAGGGTTATAATGTTTTGGCTAGTTCTAGAGGAAAATCTATTGGCGGTTGGGGTAAGCCTTGATAAATGTTTAAAAAGCACAAAAAGTGTAAGATAATTGTATGAGTGCTTCGAAATAAGTGGGCTGGTGCGCTTATACGTGGCAGGCTTAGAACCACCAATTCGTCCTATTATTGTGCAATTTTGAAACTTCTGAAAATGCATCAAGATGTGTTTTTAAGTAATTTGGTTATAGGAAGTATGTTATCTTATGGGAGTCGTGAATCATCTCACAAGAGCCTAAAATCAAGGGGCAACATGAGATTCCTACAACTAGGATTGAAGCGTATTCATTGAATTGGTATTTTGTTCACCCTAACCGCAACCTTGTGGACGGTGGCTACTGTAACCCTATGTACATTCCAACCAGCTGGAAACACTGAAACCGTTGTAGCTACCTTCATTAGTTTTTTTTTTTTTTTTTTGAACTGCAGATACCTTCATCAGTTAGGTGATGTGTCTTGCTGGTAGGGATGTTACTAGATCATTTGTTGGGTTATTGCATTATGATCTGTTCATGTTGAATCAGTGGTCTTGTGCATGTGGTAATGGTTTGTAAGTCTTGTAGTGGTAAATTGTTAAAGATTGGCGATTGCGTAGGACATAATAGTCACAACCTAGTTTAATTAAGCATCCTGTTATTAGTTATCAAGACTTAGTTTTATTGGAGCATCCTCCTACGTTATTATGATTACCACGTTATGTGATCGTATCTGTGTGCTCATAGGGATCGCGCCATCCACTTGATTTGATGCCTTTATTCTCTAAACAAGAAGGTTGTTGACAATGTTTTTTAGTACCCGATGACAGTAATGGTAATATGTGCTCTATTACTCGTGTGTGGAGGTAACCTCATACATGGCTTTGCCGATATAATCAGGTTTTGACTTGCTGTAGTTTTCTGTAACACTCTAAATAAACTGGTTTTAACTGTAGAGACTGATATGCGCGCAATGTCACAGATATAAGCGCCTAAGTAAGGCGAATTAGCGCATTAGAGGCGCGATTTATTCCATTTTCCACTTGATGCGGTGTTATCTTTTGCTTGGTATTGTTATGATTGATTTGTAGGAAACAGGCCGGAAGAGCACGTAAAGTGGACATAGGACATCGGGCACGTTGGGAACCGGTGGGACCCAAGTAAGGACGAGCAAGCAAGCTGAAAAGCATTTTGAAGGTATGGGTATCGATACAAGCATTTGGTTGTATCGATACCTAGGCGTCAGTGGGTGAACAGAAGCTATGGGTATCGATACAGGCATTTACCTGTATCGATACCGAGTGGCTTAAAATCAGCCGTTTGACTTGCCACGTGTTGACTTCGGGAAAGACATAAATACTTCGTTTTTGGGACGAATTAGGGTTCGAACTTTGTTTTCTTTTCTTCCAATTAGCAGCCGATTATTTCCTTTGGAGATTCTACTTTCCGGAGATCTTTTGACTGGAGTTTTTGAAGTTTAGTTCGCAGATTCAAGTATTGCTTCGGTAACTTTCGTTTTATTTACATTAATCTCAGTTCACGGGAGTTTGTCCGTGTTTTGCTTTCGAATCTTTCGTTTTAATCCATATTCAATTATAAAAGCATGTGTTATTTCAGATTTTTATTAGTTGTTCAAGTTAATATGAGTGAGTAGTCGCATAGGT
Organism: Vaccinium myrtillus; assembly: GCA_016920895.1. Taxonomy (NCBI): domain Eukaryota; kingdom Viridiplantae; phylum Streptophyta; class Magnoliopsida; order Ericales; family Ericaceae; genus Vaccinium; species Vaccinium myrtillus. Next base: position 22,250,902 of record CM029277.1, read on the forward strand.
ATGGTCGCGGGGTGATTGACACACCGTGGCCAGGGCTGGGTACGTTCTTGCTCCTATTTTCAAAATCAATAATGGAAAAAGCAATTTTAGGTTATTAAAGAACTTCCGTTGGACGAATCCGGGCTTTGTCGGAGCCCATGTAACGCGGGGAATGGGGGACCAAAACCTGTTCTTCGCTGTACATGGGTAATGACAACCGCGAGGATTCGCATCTTTCGGGGTATCTTTTTCTCTCTAAAATCAAATGTTTTCTTTGGAACACCGAATGGAGCAGGGAATGTCCGGACCTGGTCACTTGTGTTATGAGCCCTACGACCGTACCTTCTTTTAAATAATTTAAGTAAAACCAGATTCACTCTAGTTTAGTTAATTCTTCCCATCAAATTGCAAAGGGTGGCTACCTAAGAGCCGTGTTAAACCTTACAATCCGAGTTTTTAGTAAGCACTCTCCACCTTCTCTGTGGATTCGATTCCAGTCTTACCGGGTATTGTGCTACACCGGTCTCAGCCCTACGCTTGGGGCAACCCATTAATTTAGGTCTAGGATTTGGTCAAGCAGAGACCTCTAAAATGATTTTAAATTATTGTTGTAACTCTGTTGTATTACTTGTTCATTTGCTTTTTAGCTAAATGAAATTTGGACTCGGGACACCTATTTTTGGGAACTTGTGAACACTTGAGTGAATTTGCTTTGTTTTTGTGGATTCATTATATAGCATGGTGTCATCAGTGATCTTGTAACGTCCTTTGATGTGATTTGACATGTTACTCTCTCTGTCTTCTTCTTTCAGCTCGATGCTGTCATTGAAGCCGAGAAGCAAGCTGCAAAAGATTTGCTTCGTGAGAAGAAGAAAGAAAGGGCCTTGTTAGCATTGAAGAAGAAAAAGGTGCAAGAAGAATTATTAAAACAAGTCGATGCCTGGCTCATTAATGTTGAGCAGCAAGTAAGCAATTTATTGTTATTTACTCGAGCATTCTTTTCTTCAGTTCTTGATCGATCTTCTCATTTATTTCTCTGTTAACTTGATGCCAGCTGTTTTATGGTAATTTGCATTTTGTGAATGCTTAGAGACAATTTGATTTAGTTGGCAGATATTGAGCTGGCAAGCAAGCAAAAGGCTGTGTTTGAGAGTTTGAAAACTGGTAACGAGGCAATGAAGAAAATCCAATGCGAGATCAACTTGGATGATGTCCAGAAGTTGATGGATGATACTGCTGAAGCGAAAGCATATCAAGATGTGAGTGTGACTCTCCTTTATATTTTTCCTTTAGCTTTTATTTCACAGCTTACTTGTTCTTGCTCAATGTGTGTTTGTGTTTCACAACTCCAATGTTTTAGACCCACTCAAAGGTGATTAAGTGTAAGTAGCACACACACACCCCATAGCATGAAGAATTTACAGAAAGAAAGGATAGCGTAGAAGGCTTACGCCCACGGCTCACATCAGGTTTCAATTATTTTCAAATGATGAAGTTACAATGACAGCTGTGAGATTTTCCATAGGAACAAAGGAATTAGGCTTCTACATTAGGGTAATTATATTGCCACCTCTTTTTTTCCTAGTCGCTTCTAATATTTGTGGTTTGGTTCATTTATTATTTATCGTCAGCATGTTTATTCTTCCTGTCCTTTAATGAATTTGAGATGTTTCCTAGTCCTTTCTTTTCCTCAAGTATTCATAGTGGCATTCTTTCCTTATTCTAACTTTCTCCTCTTTTATGCATATACCGTGTACTTTTTGAAGGAAATTAATGAAATTTTGGGCGAGAAACTATCTGCAGAAGATGAAGAGGAAATATTAGCGGAGTTTGAGAATCTTGAATCTCAGGTACGGTGCATATGCTTTTCCAACAATTGGTTTGAACCTTCTGCATTCTGCTTATATTTTTCTCCATTTGTTGAGTTTACCTTTGGTCTTCTACTTCACAATATTATTATTGGCTTGTACTAAAGCAGTCACGAAACAAATACTAGCTGATTAGATTCGTGGGCATACAGCTTTGTTATTTAAGTGGGCATAACCAACGATCATAACTGTAAAAAGCACTTTACTTCATACTAGGCGCAATTGAGATCTCTCATTTCTGGGATCCTGGAACCATTGTACTCGAGTAGTTGACGTATTAACATTTCCCCCCTCAATACTGCTACTAGAAAGATGATTGCGTACCGGTCTTCTTGTCGCTTCCTTGCTTCTTTTTCTTCTTTCTCCTCTGCTGCTGCAACTTCTATTTCACAGTGTTGTCAGTCTGATATCTTAGCTGATGAATTGGCAGTTTCAGCAGTCAAAATTATGGGGTTTGGAGTCTTTGGACTAGGGTGGTGTTAATGCCAAAACCGTTTTTGTTTGTGCCAAAACTGTTTTTGTTTGTGCCAAAAATGTAGTACTTAGAAACCTTGTACCATGTGCAAGGTACAAGCCTTTTGTGCACTACAATTTTGGCACAAACAAAAATGGTTTTGGTATTATCATTTCGCTTGGACTATTATCAGTTATTCTTAATGGAGTTAGGGCATAGTTCTTGGGGCCTTAATCTATTGTTTCCTTCAAAGATCTTATACATAGTCTGAATTTCAGAATCTGTTTTTGGCACGAGCAGTGCCCTAATTTTTTGTTGTAAATTTTCTCATCTAACCTAGTAACTTCGATTTCACATTCCTAGATCACTCTTCAAGATATGCCCAAAGTTCCTGCTACGGTGCCATCTGCCGAAGAGGATGAAGAAAAGTTGGACCTTCCTGATGTACCAACAAAAACGCCAGTTGATCCCGAGGTGGTTGCTGATGATGCTGAAGATGCTTCAACTCTGGTATCCGCAAGAGAGAAAGGTCTCTCTCTCTCTCTCTCTCTCTCTCTCTCTCTCTCTCTCTCTCTCTCTCTCTCTCTCTCCGTGTGTGGGTGTTTGTTGACCTGATGATCACTGCTATTTTTTTTTTTCTTCTCATTTTGCTACTATACAGTTATGGAGGAACCTTTGCCTGCTTAAATGGGAAGAAAACGTCTTGTCCGGTTATCGATTGGAAACCTTCCAGCTATAATCGTCAAGTTCTGAAAATGCTCGAGGGCTCTTCTCGCGATTGCCTGCATTTCGCTTGTACCTTAATCTGCGTTTGTTTTGGACCTCTTCAGCATTTATATCTTCTACCTTAAAGCCATACGATTATAGCTTTGCCAGACAGGTTCCTAAATACGTCTTGTCCGGTTAGCAGGCAAAGGTTCCTAAATTCGGTGATTATAGGAGACCAGTGTATGTATCTTCTACCTTAAAGCAGGCAAAGGTTCCTATCTTCTATCTGTCTTGTCCGGTTATCTTCACTATTACCGAATTTATATCTTCTACCTTAAAGCCATACGATTTTTGGTTGCAGTTATTGGTCTCCATTATTGGGCCTTCAATATCGTTCTTTAATTTCCATTTCTCTGAGTCCTGCCCCAATCTCCACCAAAAAAAACTCCACCCATTTAAAGGACCATTCAACCAAACAGTTCTTAACACACTCCTTTTGTCTCCTTTGAACTGGGTATTCGTGGGTTTCTCAATATTTTTGTAGCTAATCTTCAGCTTGGCATTACTGGATTTTTACAGGTGAAGATCCGCTTTCTTACCCTTCTTAATTGTTTATAGTATATTTTTGGAAAGAGTAGATAGGTAGTGTGTGATATGTTTCTGTATTAATTCTTGATAATTGTTCATCTTGCTTGTATTGTTTGTTGTCCTTAAAACATGGATTATTAGTGTTCTCAGAGCATGCATGCCCTGATAAGTAGTCTTCTTGGCCACATTTTAAGCAAATTAACTGTCATGCCAGACAAGACCCCGGAGAGACGGAGCCAGGAATTTCGTAGGGGCGAATTTCTTTTCTAAAATACTTTGTAGGGCCGAGCCTATATAATTCATAGGAAAATTCTTGTTTTCTATATAATAATAAAGTTTCCCCCAAGGCGACCGCCCCTGCTGGCTCCATCCCTGCAAAGACCCCTAATCTTTTTGTCCTTTTTTTTTTTTTTGCTAGATATGAAATTAGTCGGTAATGGTTACAACGAGAGTGGATCACCTTCTCCATGAGAACTTAGAACGCCATATCTCTCCCGTAAAAGGATAGAGTAACGAACCAATTCAAAGAGTATTACTCCCTCCGTCCTAAACTGGATGTCCAAAACTAGTATTCACGCCTTCTAAAAAATCATTTATATTTCTTATTTTATGATACTTTTTACGATTTTAAAATTTTTGTTTAATAAAATTTATCAAACAAGATTCATATTGCATTTATAATTCATTGCACCTTAAAAAATATGGATGATTTTTTGAGAAGTATGAATAGTGATTTTAGACATTTTTTTGGGACGGGAGTATTTTCTTACGTACCTTGATGATAAAAAAAAAAAATCTCTCCCCGCCAGAAAAGGCTTCAAATCTCAACACATCTCTCTCTCTCTCTCTCTCTCTCTCACACACACACACACACAAAAGAAGGCATCACCTTCCACGAGTTATTAATATTACTTTATAATACACCGTTGTAGCCGTCCTAAAAAATAAAAATTTAAAAAGACAGTACTTCACTACTTTTTAGAGAACTTCATCCTCTATGAGGATTTTATTTGTAGGTTCTAGCCAAACCGTAACGCACCGTTTGATACCTAGAAAAAGAAAAGAAAAGAAAAAAAAATTAAGGAGAAGAAAAAAGAAGGAAAGATTGAGGACAATCAAGAGTAAATTTTTTAATTAAAATAATTTAGGTTAATTATTTTTCCTCTCTTTTTTCTCTTAACCCAAAAAAAAAAAAAAGAATTTTTATTACTATTATTTTCCTTTCCTTTCTTCTCCTACGTATCAAACAGAGCCTAGTTTTCGATTAAACGATGTCGTACGACACATGAAATCTGTTAAAAAAAAAAACTGTAAATCGACCGTCACTCTTCCTTCTCCCAAGCTGTCTTCATTCTTCCTCCTCTCCACATCCGATTTTCATCCAGACGTCGGCGACGAAAACCCACCGTTTCAGTTCATCCAGCCAATTCTAGGGCTTTTGAAAACTTCATATCAACTCTGTTGCGACAGAAAAATTCTGTTTTGATTTCACATCTTAACTCTGGGTTTTTGCAATTGTTGCTTCAATCCCAAGAAGAAACGGGATAAAAAAGTCTACTTTGATTAGTTTCTTTTCGTTTCCGTTCAGTTCCAGTCCTTCAACTGGGCACATTAAGAAATTGTCAAAGAGGATCCCGTCCGGCAAACGCACGGAGACGTGCAGAATGTCGGTGAAAAAAAAGAAAACTGGTCCCACTTGTCACCGAGTCAATACTATATTCTTTCCTAGAATGAGGAACCCAATTTATTACTATATTGATTGCTCTCCATGATTGCTCGCCTTGCTGGGGTCTTGAATATTTTCACTTTCCTTTTCTCTCCCGTCCAACTTTCCTCAATAGAATCTACCCATTTAAAGAGACCAATCAACCAAACAGTTCTTAATACACTTTCTTTGAACTGGGTATTTGTGGGTTCTGAGTATTATGTAGCTAATCATCAGCTTTTGGCATTACTGGATATTAACAGGTGAAGATCCCCTTTCTTACCCTTCTCTGGTAATTTGTTTGCAAGACTATAAATCTGGTTTGTAATATGTTCCTGAATTTGTGATAATAGTTGATCTTGCTTGTATTTGTTTGTTGTCCATGGATTATGAATGTTCTCACTGCATGCATCCCAAAATAATACTGTAGTGAGAAGCTTACCGAATGCTATAATCTTATATTGTTAGTTTGTTTCCTCATACTTTTGTGAAGCTTTAGATGAACACACTTGTGTTCGATGAAATGCTTCATTGAACTTTTTCGTTTAAGTTCCGGTTAAGGGATTATAAAACACAATGCATCGAACCTAACTATTAACTAGAGTACGATATTGCAGTGTTAGTGTGAAACCTCCAGTCTCTAGGAATGGCCTGTACGAGAGCTGAGCTAAAATATATAACGAATACGAATCAATTGAGCAAGGTGGCATAAATATATGGTGTCAAGAATTCTTTTGTTTTTATTGTCTGAATTATTGTGCTTGGTTTGCCTCATTAGGTGTGCTTTCTGTGAGAAAAGATTGCTAGTATTGAACTATTGATGGAAGGTTTTCAAAAACCTTCACTAGTTGGGATGTTGAGTGTTACTTTGTTGCTTATTTGTTACCTATTGTGGTGAATATGTCCAATCAATTTTCAGTTTCTGATGAACCCCTTATTGTGGTTGAAGATTTTAGCTTTGTATATCATGAATTGAAATGTTTGATATTCCTTTCGTGCAGTGATTTGAGTTCACTGTGGGGCTCAAAATGGGGGAAGAAAAAAGTGCTAGTGTAACCAAGTTGTTTCATAGCTTGGGAAGCTTCATGCAAAGTATTGTATTGCGTGTTCTTTCTGTGGGACCCATCCCGAATCACATTGCTTTTATTATGGATGGAAACCGAAGATATGCTAAGAAGAAAAATCTTGAAGAGGGGGCTGGCCATAAAGCTGGATTTTCTTAAATCTTCACTAATGTCCATGCTAAAGTACTGCTATGAATTGGGGGTGAAATACGCAACAGTATATGCATTCAGCATCGACAATTTCAAAAGGAAACCAGAAGAGGTTCAGACAGTCATGGATCTAATGCAGGAGAAGATTGAAGGGTTGCTCAAGGAAGAGAGCATCGTGAATCAATATGGAATTAGGGTTTATTTCATAGGAAACTTAAACCTTTTGAATGAGCCTGTGAGAGTTGCTGCTGAAAATGCAATGAGAGCCACGGCCAAGAACACCAAATGTGCGCTATTAATCTGTGTGGCCTATACTTCTACTGATGAGATTGTGCATGCGGTCCAAGAATCATGCCTAGACAAATGGGAGGCAAAAGCATCAAATGGTGTGGAGAATGATAAAAAAAGGTGAAATTCAAGAAGTGAATGGCGTGGAGAGAGAAGAAAAGCACGAGGAACATCGTGCAATACAACTTGTAGATATTGAGAAACATCTGTACATGTCTGTAGCGCCTGATCCAAATATTCTGATCCGAACTTCAGGGGAGACCCGTCTGAGCAATTTTCTTCTATGTCAGAGCTCAAACACCCTGTTGTGTTGTCCAAGAGCGTTGTGGCCAGAGATCGGTTTGTGGCATTTGGTGTGGGCCATATTGAATTTTCAGAGGAACTACTCATATTTGGAGAAGAAAAAGAAGCAACTGTGACAGTGTAACACTTACCCGTTTCAAGTTATTGAGTCTCTTTCTCTTGCAAGAGTAATATATCTATTTTTTGGCCAAGATACTTCTGCATTGGCTAAATTATCGGGTCTGTATCACCTATGTACTAGTAGCCTCCGCAAGAGTCAGCTTGTATGCTTTTTATCATGAATAATTTTCCAATCTAGGTAGCGCTCGTCTTATATATGCAATGTGTTATCTTTTATGCATCAATTTCAACATTCGAGATATGATCACCTGTAAATTTTCATGGGGTTATTTAATCCTCATCTTGAAAGTGAATTACTTCCAAGGGAATGCACGCACCGAACTCGTCTCCTTTTTCTTTTGGATGCGGAGGAAAACCTATGTTTCTCGCGAACTTTAGCCTCTGTCATAGATGCTTCAGCATCTGATATTTGACTGTTGGTTCGATTGTTTTATCCTCCTTGTTGTGGCAAAGGCTAGCAAGGCTGAAGATCAGTTTGAAAACTGACAGATCTGCTTAAGTCGACCCAAAGATTAAGCAGCTGCCACGTATGTAGGCAGACTTCAACTCTGAACTTCATCTTCGCTACTTATGCTTTATGCTCTTTGCGGGTTGAGGTGTTTGGATTTTACGGTTGTGAAGCTGTGCATATACTCATCATTCGCAGTAGGAGATCTTGTCATGGGTCGAAATATTCTGCATATATGTGTTTTGTGCCCCTTAGGTTTTTGGTTTAATTCTTTAAAGTCCAATATGTTTTTTGGTTCCTGTGTGTGCTTTGAATTATAAGAAGATTCATTGCATAGTTAGCAGATGGCAGCAGTAGACATGGTAAAGAACAAGTCCACAAGGGGACCTGTTTCCGGCCCGGGCAACGGTAGAGACACCAAAAAGTGCACCACCCCTTCCCACATTCACAAGAAGAATCCCTGGTCGCTGTAGTCTCTTACTGGTTACATTTGTTCTCCTCATACACAGCAACCTTCTCCTCTCAATGCCACTGTCGCCGTTCCAACTACGGCCAGTAAAAAAGCCAGCGGAAAGGACTGCAGGAGGAAATTAGGAGAGGTAATTGGTCCAAAGGAAACTGCACACGTAAGTATGTGCTTGTGTGTGTTGTTCACGATTTTCAGTCACGGGTTAGCAATTTAGCATCGATGCATCGATTGATCTTTCAAATATCTAAACCTTCATGAATATAACATCACAGAAGTAAGAAATCCCAACTGCACTAAAATCTGCTGTCTTCCAATAAGCTGCGATTGAGCTCAAACAAGATTTAGTCCCAGCTAAACAACCCGTAGGCTAGTTGTAACGCCCCCAAAATTTGGGTTTGTTAATAATGAATACATAAATAATAAATAGGGTTTTACAACAGTAACCCAAAAGATATTACATAAATCTTCCTGCCTAATACAGACATTCTCTACAGGGTTGACTAGGTTTCTCTATTCCATCGCACGGTCGACCATTCCGGCGGAATCCTGCTCTGCTCCGTAGGCCTTCAAGCCATAGTACTCCTCCTGTTCATCTCTATAGTCTGGCATAATACGTCAGAGTCGCAGAGCAACATCGTGGTATTATGCCAGGGTTACACGAATGCAACACCGTGAGCGATAACGCCCAGTAGTTCACTCTACCAAATTTCTAACTAGCAATTCTAGAACAATAAGTTTGAAAACAGTATATAATACTTTTGAACAGTAAAACCATGCAATGCACCATGCGTGTCTATGCGGATCAGAGTAAACATGCGCAGAAAATAGTAACTCATTTCAGTGTCTCAAAACAGTGTCTCGTGTCAGTTTCTCAAAACAATAACTCTTATCAATTTCCCATTTTTGGCATTCTTCTTCAAATTTCAACCAAGTCAATTATCTCACACCACTCTGAAAGTTATTGGTCCGCTTACGCCTCCTTTCAGCTGGCGGTACCAACCTTTCCGCTCGAGATTCCGGTTGTCGTGCATCACTGAACCTAACCAGTCTCTTTGCACGGTCCGTTTACCTCGCGACTCACACGACATAGTCCCGGCTCCCTCGTCTTACTGATCCCCACAGTACGTTTCAAGGCTCGTTCACTATGTGTTGTGCATGCTTAGCCCTTACCACCAAGTTCACTCCACGAAAATGGGGCGGTGTCTCGCTGCACTACCGTATTAATTCCGATCCTCCAAGTTCTCCCCGCGGAACTTGAGGTGGCATCTATTCATCTTATCACATTTCATTTCATTTCATTTCCCAAAAATTTCATTTCTCATTTCAAAACTCATTTTCATTCTCATTCTCATCTCTATTTTCTCATTAACAGTTATTCAATTTCGCTTCCGGTGACGTAACGTATCGCGTACGTGCTCAGTGCCACATGCACAAAATCATGCTCATGCAATAACCCATAATTTCCTCTAAATTCACATTCTCTCAAATACACATTTCTCACATAAAATCATGCATTAAAAATATACCAACTCTCTAAAATATATTGTTTCCTCTAGAAACCTTTCCACATAAAATCATGCATCTTAATGCACTAATTTCCTTCAAACATAATATTCCTTCTAAAAATCTTTTCACATAAAATCATATATTTAAAACTCTCCAAAAATAATATTTCCAATTCTCTCAAATAAAATATTTTCCTCAACAAAAAGTCTCATTTCTTCCTTGTCCTCTTTCAAAACTATTTTATTTCTTTCCAAAAGAAATAAAACCAATCAACTTGCTCTTTCTAAAAATAGTTTAAACAAAACTCTTTTCTAGAAATCTCTTGCTAAAAATCCCCCACAACTAATTGTGGACTTTCTAAAAATATATAAATCTCTCCAAAAATATACTTTCTATTTTTCTAGAAACTTTTCTTTCTAATAACCTCAAATAAAACATCTTTTTCATATCTAGTAAAAATCACAATTTTCTTTCTAGAAAACTTGATCAAATAAACTCACAAATATTTTAGTAAAACCTTTCTAGAAATCAATTATGAAAAATCCTCTCTTCATATTTATTAAATAAAACTCCATACTTTCTTACCAAAAATAAACAATAGCATCTCTTTCTAATAAGAACAAATTCATCATAAAAATAAATTATTCCACTTATTTAAGAAAAACACTTCAAACAACAACCAATGAGTTAATCAACCAAGATTAACTAATTCTTCCAAGAAATATTAACATAATAATACTAGAACCTTGTCTAGCGAAAAACAAAACACATCTTCTAATGAACTTCTAATCCCTTCTAGTCACTTTCTAATCACCTTCTAATTACTTCTAATTTTACTAATCCACTTTTAATTTCATGAAGAACTACTCTAATTAGAACCTTATAAACATACTTGTTAATCTTTCCAACAAGAAATCCTCTTCCTAAATTACTAAGTAACATGCTTAGCCACTTAACACATGCATAAATTAACTTAATCAAACTCTAAAATCATGCTTAGCAAATTAATAAAAACAACTTAATAGAACTAGAATTAATTAATTAGAAGAGTAGTTTAGTAAACTACCTTGATTTTCCGGGTGTAAACCGGAAGCCGATTAGCAATCCGTTGGTGTAGAAACTCCTTAATCTTCCTAGCTTACTCACTAATTAACTTAGTAAGTAGCTAATTAGGAGCTAAATAAGGTGGCTAAAAGGTGGTAGAAGTTAGTTGTTTGGTTGGAGATGGAGAGACAACAAGTAAAGAAAGGTGAAAAGTGGGCCAAATGAACAATAGGTGTGCTATTTATAGCCAAATGGACCTCTCTCTTTCTCTTGAAAATTTTCGGTGCTCCCTCCCTATGTTGGCCGAAAGTTTACTCCATGTGGAAGAGTAATTGGTGCAATTAAATGGGCACATGGCAAGTACTAAGGTGGCACCTCTAGGTTTAGATTAGGTCCTAGCTAGGAATCTTTGTACAAAATACTTGTGAGCCAAGTAAGAGTGGGGGAATGTATGGAAATTAAGTAGAAAACAATGGTGGGGGAAAAATATACCTCCCGCTGTGTAGGTTTTTGCATGGTCACCTTTGTTACGGGGTGTTTTTATGACCAAATTCACCCAATGTGCATGTGAATGCATTAAATGGCTAAGAGTAGCCCTAACTAGCTATAACTAGGTGGGAATATTCTTCCCTAAATTAAGGAAGTATGTCCCTAGCTTACTTGGAAGCCAATGCCTAGTTTGTTTAGGTCTAGGTTGTGTAGTTTGTGCTCAAATGCATGTATTGTGTGGGTATGTGTAGGTTACTCCAAAAATAGCAAGGCTTATTCTAACTAGTATTGGGTACAAAACCTTAGTTTAGGAAACTTCCCTTAACCCTCCACTTGCTTGTGCAAGTGAACAAACATTTAATCCTTGCATGTGCATTGTACTAACATGCATGCACACTCACACACCTCACTCTCTCTCTCTCTACCGATCCCTCTCTCTCTCTCTCTCTCTCGGCACCTCTCTCTCTCTCTCTCTCTCTCTCTCTCTCTCTCTCTCTCTCTCTCTCTCTCTCTCTCTCCGGGTGCTATGGTAGTGTAACGGATGTGTTACTCGGTCTCGTACGCGCATAAACATGGCTAGAATTTCCTTTATTCGAATTAAAAGAATAAAATAATATTTTAATAGAAAAATATTCTGATAAACCGAAAATTAAAATAAATAATTAAAATATTAACCGAAATTTTTATTTACGAAAATCCGGGTCGTTACACTAGTGCCGTGAGAATTGCCATGTTACACACTGAAATCTGCTCTCTTCCAATAAACTGCATACCCGAAGTGATTTAAATTCCTTGGGATTGACATTGAAGAATTAGGAAAGAAACAAACCAAAGATTAAATTGAATGACAAAAGAAAGTGATTCCTGGAAAGCTCATTTGATTAAAAGTGATACTCCAGCGTTTTCAGACAGAGGGATGCAAATCCAATATCCCAAAAACAATTCAAAAACAGCCTTTTGCAATTTGAAGTTGAACGCAAGGAGGCAACCAACCTAGTGCACCAGGCTCCCACTACAGCAGGGGTCTCAAGAGGGCAAAGATGAAACTCTTTCTGTATTTTCTTTACGTTTTCGTGTCAGCAACAAAGAAAAAACCTTCTAATTGCAAAAATGAGCCCCAAAAAAACAGAGGAGAAGTCATCTAATAAAAAGAAAAGGAAACATAAAATGCAAAAAGAAAAAGCGGTAAATCAACGAAGCTTATTGGTTCCATTAAAACATGTGATTTCCATGGATGATTTTGGCGCATGGTAGGGTAGAAAGCTGGAGGAATATATTCCATCACGTCCGGAGCTGAATTCCATAAATATGGCCCAGAAAGATGTGCAAACTTGGGCAGGCTTTTTTTCTTTTACATGATACTCCCACCGTCCCAAAAGAGGGATTGATGGGCCGGTACAGAAATTGGGGGTGTCTTTCCTCCCGTCCAGCCTAATGCTCAAAAGTCAAAATTACCAATAAGGTTGCCAGCTAATTTTCTATCCGAAATACCCCAGCCTGCGCGTCTCTCCCCATACTCCTGTTGTATTCCCGAAAAAAACAGAAGCATTACAATCTACAAAGCATTTACAAAGCGTGTAATGAAAGAACAATTCGCTTTGTTCACTTCACATTTTCAAAAAAATTTCTAAAAAGATTGTTTTCCCATCTCCCATCTCTCCAATCATTGATCACATTTCTCTCTCTACTCATACCCTTCTTTCCAATCATTATTCACATTTCTCTCTCTATCTCTCTCAAATTATTACATATCTCTCTAATTATTACTTTTTCAAAAAACTCATCCAAACACTATCTCAAAAATATTTCTCAAAATATTCTTCTCAAAATTCTCAACCAAACAAAGTGATGTCATTCTTTGGGGCTCTTTCCTTCATGTAGTTTTGGTGCTATATTTTTTGGCAATTATTTTGGTGCTATTGTTATTGGTATTTTTTTGGATATCAATTTGTTGAAGTTTGAACTAGACTTGGCCACTGCAAAATTGGAATCACTGCTACTTTCTTGTTAATGGTTATTAAGAGATGAATTTTTATAATTTTGTCGTCCATGTGGTGAGCAGGGTCAATAATTTATTTATTTTTCCTTATTTCTGTGTCTTCAATACATGATGTTTAGTAGTACTATAAATACTGGGGTAGAATCAAAATTTGAATAATTAGTCAAAAAGTGGTGATATCTATATGGACGGAGCGACCCATACACGTAACACTCGGCCTTCAAATTCTCAAGTGATAATAAAAGGATAGGAAAGTTATTTATAAGAAAACAATCGTGAAATTTTGGGAATACATTTTCTGTGAAAATGACTCATGTTTTAAATGCTCATTACTTGTATTTCGGTGTCTTCCTTCATCTTTCATTATTAGTCACAATGGGATGATCTTAAAATTTTATTTATTTCAAGAACTAGAAAATAAGTAAGAATGGGATTCAATACGAACTGTTTAACTTGTACATCACATGAAGGAGAGGTACGCTGGGAGAAGGGAAGACTCCATCTCTCGCTAGAAGTGTCACACTCTTATCATCTTTCTCCCCCTCCCTAGCGGCTATGCCCTTTATCCAGCAGCTCCACCTCTACCAGCTCCATGGTCGCAAGGTGGTCGAGCTCTCTCCATCGAATGTGCAAGGACCCGTGTTTTTATATCTTTTTTTTTCGGAAATAATGTTGGGGTAATGTGAGGAAATGTGATATATGCATAAGTGATGAGGTGAAGTGTAATATGAGGAAATGTGATATATGCATTAGTGCAACGTCAATGCTCTGGATGCTGAATGAAAGAAGCGTGGTAATGTGCACATAAATCAAAATGATTCTTGGGTCTGCCCTCTCTGATGCCTTTTGGCTTTGATTTGAGGGCATATTCCGCAGCAAACGCGACGGTATAGGGGGACCACTGTTTCAGTGGTATTCTGTGAGCAGCCACTTTGTGCATTTATTGCCAAAGGTTAGGTCTGTCTCCAATCCATCTGTTTCAGTGGTATTCTGGGAGCAGCCACTTTGTGCATTTATTGCCAAAGGTTAGGTCTGTCTCCTATCCATCCCCGCCCATACCCCCAATTATTGGGGACTAAATGGGTTATGTTTATGTATGATGAGGTGAAGTGTAATATAAGTGGAATGGGGTTAAATTGGTTTACACAAGCCACTTTTGGGCTTGGGGTGTAATTATCCCTATGTATTTATGTGTGTGTGTGTGTGTATAGAGAGAGAGATATCATCTCCCTCTTCTCCCAAAAATCAGCCCCTCCTCCTCTCTCCTCCATTTTTGCTCCTTTGAGCTCAAATTACTCCCTCCCCATCAAACTTCTTCACAAATTGACCAAAGATTCATCATCTACGCGTGTTTGGGAGCTCAGAGTACCATTTTTCGCATCGAGAGGGCAAAAAACGGGACTGCTCAAATTGGGGATCTAGGAATTCGTTTTTCTTGGTTGACTTGGAGCAAAACCTTGAGGTAGGGGAACAATTTCTACTCCCTCTAGTTGTATCTATGTGATATGATGCATATATCTTGTTCTTGTTCATCCAATTTCTCAAAATTATGATTTTTCTTCCTAGTGGGTTTTGTTGAGTTTGGGTTTTTGATCTAAAGATTTGGTAGTTGATTGATGCAATTGATTGTTGTTTTACCCTCCTTCCATGCCCATTAGTTGCTTGACATTTCCAATTTTTAGCCTAAAACTTCATATATGCACTTGGGTTGAAGTTTCATGTTTTGAGAAAAATCCGCAGAAAATCTGGGTTTTCCCAACCAGTCGTGAAAAAACTTCCAACCGGTTGGGCGCTTCTGAAATTTTCGCTAGAATTTGTCTCTACCCAACCAGTTGGGCAAAAACATCCAACCGGTTGGGCTTTTCTGAAAAATTGTTCTTGTCTCTGTCTTGGCCCAACCAGTTGGGCAAAAACCTCCGACTGGTTGGAAAATGCTAAAATGTTGTGTTTTTATTCTTCGTTCTTTCTATGATCAATGGACGTCCTGTTCTTCCCTCCGATACTTCTTTTCATCATTCGTGTAGTCATGCGAGGTTGTGGGTGAGACTCGTGGAGGGGGTTAACGAATTTAAATAAGGACTCTTGGTTGTTTATACGTGTGAAATGAACATGGACTTGAGGTGTGATACTAGGGTCGCCAATCGGCGTATGTTATCAGAAGTATAAATTAAAGGACTCTGAAGAGGACTACGAAATTTACTATTAAATGAGTTGTGATAAATTAAAGGAAATGGACCGGGATTTGAGAAATGAACTAATATGGGTACTTATGAGATACATGGGCATTGGTGGAATATTTGAGAGACATGTGGGTATTAGAGAGACACGAGGTACTCATGGGTACTTGCGGGATACATGAGGGAAACTTGTTGAGTACACGTGGGACACAAGAGTGTTTGTAGGATCCGATAAGGCGCTTGCTAAATAGTTAGTTGACACGTGGGTACTTATGGAATACGGGGACACACTAGTTGTAGGTTGGGTGACACGTGTGAAGTAATTGACCATCGGGATGGTGTCAAGTATATCAAGTATACGAACACACGCACACATATATAAATGAGATGCGATAGGTTGATTATTGATGTGCTGAGTGGGCACGTGGGTAAACCGTTGATGCGGTGTGGTATTGTGGTACTTATGTGAACTTGTAATATGCCTTGGTGTTTTTATAAAAAGGTTTAGAATAAGAAATGCGTTAAATAAGTCTAAAGGTTTGGAAAATAAGTTATGATACCGGATACGTGGTTTATGAAATTGGCGTACATAGTATGTTTTGGGGAAAATGAATGGAAATGGATAATCGTTAAACACTTGAATATTTGGGAGCTACATTGAACCTTATTGGTATACTTGGACACTTGTTAATATACTTTTAGACTTATGTTGTAAATTGATCATTGGAATGACATGGGATTGACGTGTTGTTGGCACTCATTTGAAAATCGACATGTTAGTATATGATTGAATTTGTGGACACGTGTTGAGTAAGGTGGACCGTGTTATGTATTTTATGGTACTATCGATACGTGAATTGGATGTCTGCTATATATTCCAACACTAGTTGGTCATGGGTGCACGGAGCCCAAGAAATATGGCCATCACTCGAGTTAAGAATCTATGGGAGCTGGGCCCCGAAATTCGCGTGATGATATTGAGTTGTGATGATATTGAGCTATGGGAGCTGGATCCCGAAATTTTCGTGTTATTAATGAGCATATGTGTGGCTAAAATTGAGACGAGAAATGTTGAGTAAATTGTGAATTTGAAAATAACGTGACAAAGTGTTTGTTGTCTTGTTATCCCTTTATCGTTTGTTCACGTGATTGATATATTGAAAAGGGGTATATAACGGAAAAAGTTTATGACCGAATATGACGTATGAAGTACTTGTGGGGAATTTGTCTGACTTTCCTTTATGTTGGGTGTTAAACTTGTGTCCTTAATTATCTTATAGTATCACATTGCACCTTATGAGGATATTGTCTTGTATCTAAGCCTTGTTATGTGTGATGCCTTGGGACTATAAACGACACATTGGATGAACTTATGCGCGTGACACATGATTGACATAATCTATTGAAATGAACAAATGGACACGTTTTTGGTATGAAATGGATGGACACATGGTAGTACGGTACAATGGAATCCATGATACGTCTATTTATAAATGGACTTGACACATGACAAATTGGATGGTATAGAAGGTCAAACGACTTAGAGATAAGCTAAGTTACCAGAACCATATATCAGTAAGATGCTAGGGAACTGCGAGTTCTCGGACTTCAAATTTTAATTTGACGGGCGGAATGATTAAAATTGTCGTTGGACACTCGTTGGGTACTTGGACACGTGAGATATACATGGACATGAGTAGGACACGTGAATACTTAGAACGTTTGATTTCTTGTGAAATGCATGAATATGTGACGAATGCTTGCCATGGAATGCTTGTTGGATACGCGATATTTTATGGGTGAGTTAATGTATATACTAGATATGCTTTAAAGATGATGTTTGAATATTTTGTAAGCAAGTGACATTGACAAAGTGGACTTGGTTTGTGTGGAAGTGGTTGGATTCGATCAACTGGAATTTGGGAGACATGTACGCAGATTCAATGAGAAGTAAACTTACGGCTTATTATGTGGTTAGAGAAAAGTTAAATGGTTGGTCATCCAAGGTTAGTATCGTGGAAGTATGTGTGTGTGGATGAGACATGAAGTATGTGTTAATTTATCACCATGAGAAAGTGATAAGCTTGGAAACCCACTTATGAACGTTGATTTTCAATTATGCTCTTGTTCAATATTTTTTTTTTGCTTAAGTGTATCTTTCTGAGTCTGAAACCCCTAAGGGGATACCTACTGGGCGAAGTGTGCTCACCCCTTTGTTGTTTCAGGTTTCGCTTGGAGCATGAAATGAAGTGATTGAGGGGCATGGCATAGTGAGAGCATGGCATGAAAGATTATTTGAAGCATTGTAAAACCCTTCCTTTCAAAGGATATAACATTTTTTTTTTACTCAATTCTCATGGGACATGGGTACCGAACTTAGATTTGATGTTTCTTGCCAATATAAATACTGTGAGGTGATTTTGGACGAATCTGTGAGTTTATTGAGATATTCCTTGAAGAAAATGTTTATTTATTCATGTTAAAAAAATGAGGGCGTGATAGAATGGGAAGCTCTCTCATTCTCCCCATCATTTTTTCCCATCATTTTTGGGGCAGTGACAGCCCAGGTCAGGGTTTCCTGCACACATTTGTGACATGTGTTCGCGCTCTTGGTTCTGGTCAACTCCACAACGAATCCATGGGCTGCTTCTCTTTTCTGCGACAGCAATAGGCTCCAGTTTGATGCAATTCTTAACTCGTCCTCCCAAAGTAGGTTTCCGAACTGATATTTAAGGGGGAGAGAGTAACTGAAACAAGAATTCATGCAAAGGCTATGGACGAATTTTCTACGTATGCTTTAGAATTAAGCAACACGAGCATAGGGAGGTAATACTAGCTGGAATCCACCTACTGAGGGAGTTTTTAAAGTTAATGTTGATGGGGCTTTCGATGCAAGTTCTGGAAAAGGGGGAGAGGGACTGGTGGTTCGGGATAGTTTGGGCAACATTTTGGAAGCGCAAGCCATCCCAACATCTTTAAGCTCTTCGGCAGAATCAGTTGAGGCTATGGGTGTCAGGTTTGCTTTGATTCTAGCAGTCAATAATATGCACAAAGACTACATTGTGGAGGGGGATGCTCAAACGGTGATTCAGATGCTGCAAGGGACTTCCAATGGCAAGGCCAATTTAGAAGTGGTCACCAAAGATTCTGTTTATTTAGCTAGTCGTCTTAATTCATGTTCTTTTAATTTCGTTCCACGTAGTTGTAATAGGGTGGCTAATGTTATAGCCAAGTATGCCCTATCTATGGCTTTACCTACAACCTGGCAGGGGAATTTCCCAGGATGGATTTGTAGAGAAGCCGCCTTAGATGTTCCTGTTTTGATTTGATCAATAAATTCTCATATCGATTGACAAAAAAAAAAAAGTAGGTTTTCAGCCAAGGGCTTCCACCTAGGGGTGAAAACGGGCCGGTTCGGTCCGGTTTTGGCCATTTTTTGGGACCGGACCGGTAATTCGGTTTGAGAATTTTGGAAACCGGGACTGGACCAAATAAGTTCGGTTCGGTTTCTGCCGGTTTCATCCGGTTTCAGGTCGGTTTCGCCGGTTTCCCGGTTTGGTCAGACGCGATAGAGAGAGAGAGAGAGAGAGATGTGCAGATCGAAACCCAAGTTCAAATTGAACAAAATCAGCAAATTAACTTCAGAATCAAAGAAAGAGAGAAAAAAAAAGTGTAGAAATTCGACACTATTCTTAGTATTCTACACTGGGACTACACAGATTTTGTGAAAAAAGAACAAACCAGATGGAGTTTTGTGAAAAAAGAACAAACCCATGGATGTTGAGTGTTGTCTTCTTCGCCGAATTGATCTTTGGGCAGAGTCTAGGGAGGGAAGTGGTTGCGGCGTGCGGCGGCGGCGGCTGCAGCGTGCGGCGAGGAGTTGGGAGATAGAGACGGAGAGGTGAGAGAGTTGAGAGAGAAATCAGAATTTCGAGATTAGGATTAGAATGATCTGTCATATGGGATGCTTATATATATACGTTGTAACTCACTAAACGATGTTAAATATTATATTTCCTCATACATTGAACAAAGGTGATAGGCAGCCAAGTGGTAAGGAGCTCTGCATCAACACTCTAGGCCTGGGTTCGACTCCCACGCCTAACATTTTTTCTTTGTATTAAAGAAAACGGTCCTGTAAACTGCAAACCGGACCGGTTCTCTCGGTTTTACCAATTCCCAAACCAGGACCGAACCAAGTGTGAAAAGATGGGACCGATTATGGCCGGTTCGGTCCGGGTTTCGGTTTGGTCCGGTTTATGCGGTTTGCCCTTTCACCCCTACTTCCACCCCTGCTGGTTGTATAAAATTTGAGAATTGGGACAACTTGAGGACGATCCTCTGCCATACTATAAAAGTACGGTAGCACTGTCGCCCTCCAAAATAAAAAGATTATTCAAGAAAATGAACTAATGTTTTGTCTCCATTCTTCATGTCATTCTAGATGTAGAGGTAACTTTAAATGTAAGCTACTTTGAGAAGAATTTTTCCTTTTTCTATCCCTCTTATTTTAATTTTATGAATTTTAATTTATTTGATTTGTCATAGTTCTCAACTTTTCACTCTCATCTTTTCTAATCTTTTGGAAAATCACTTCAAATCCAATTAAATTCTTTTTACATATCGTGCATGAAAAAGATTCCATCACAAATGAGCTTAATTGTTAGCAATCTGCTTTATTTAAAATCGCATTTACACAATAACATAAAGGCTACAGACATTGATAGATATGTTCAGATCCACATGTAGATGTGTTCAGAACCATCCAGAGTGAAGTCCCCATCTACCATGGGTGACCATTTGCATCAGACGGTTTTGAACACATCCGTATTTCAATCTGCACATTCATCTGTGTGTAGCATTGCCTATAAAATAGAACTGGAACTCTTCATGTGCATGCACGTGCACCTCCATTAGTTGCATACTACAAATGAGTGAACGTCAACAAAGAAACTTTATAACCAAGCAAAGGAAAATCTTAAGTCGTACTTACAATGGCCCGGATTACTGCCGTTAATGAAATTGCTAGTTTTGACTTACATGATAAGGTTGTAACAGAACTTATAAATCAATAAAAAGTTATCACTGAGAGCAACATTTGCCAGAAAAATTAAAATTACATGAACTACAAAATCTCATATCACAAAATTGGAGGGTAAAAGACTAGCTTAATTATGGATACATATTTTGCTAGTACCTCACAAATTGTCGTGTATCGTCTTCACCACGTCTCCCATAAGGGTTGCTCTCACTAAAACCACTCCGGCTTCCGTCAACCTTGCGCATCTTCTTCCTGAACTTGGATGCATTACTGTCTATGTTAAGATGTACCTTCGGAGGACTAGTAAAGCAGAACGAAGCAGCAATAGCCTGCATAAAATCCAAATGTTCATTCTACACTGTATTCCACAATGTTCTAGCAAAATGGGAGTCCCATAGGAGAAAATGTTAACAGTTCTCTCTCATATCTATATATCAAAAAGGCGTAGATCATGGATTTATGAGGATATTTGTCGGGGAACAAGAAAATAAACAGAATTTCTGAGCCATTTTCCTTCTTGTTCCCTTCCCTCATTATTCAGCCATCATCTACACAATCCAGTATTGAAATAGAATGTTCAAAAAAAAAAGTATTGAAATAGAATGTTCCCAAACTAACGAACTGAGAATCAAGTTTCTTAGTCCACATAATTCTATTGAAACAGAATGTTCCCAAACTAACAAACTGAGAATCAAGTTTCTTAGTCCACATAATTCAGCAGCCACAACTTATGTTCTATTGGGGGTACTAACAATATCGCAACAAAAAAACGAACATATGCTAATGCTATGACATGCATTACTTATTATCCACTGAAATCAATCTTTGAACATTTTATCTGATCATTTCTGATCATTTTTTGCCAGAACTAGTTTATGCCAACAGCTTACAGGATTCATGATTCAAATTCTGAGAAACATCTAATCCAACATTGAATTGAAAACAGGTGCAAGGAAGTGAGGATTGACATAAATATAGTTTCCCTTAAAAGAGGTACCTGGAGATCTAGACGGTGAACATTAAAGATGTCCTTCATGGAATGCGAATTGTAGGCTAATATGTATGATCTATATGCATCTTTAGCAGACTTGTTCAAATAATAGTTGTTGGCCACCAACTTTTCCTGCATCAACCCAAGTAGCCCATTTTAAGTCTCAAGAGTTTGTCAATGCCAATAAAACAAATGAGGTGTAGAAACATGCTGAAGCACCAAGTACCAGCAGAGATTGCACATTGGCCAACTTCTTCAAGTCATATTCATACTCCTTGACCGGCACCTTTGCTTTCTATGGGAACAAAACAAGAGAGTAAACAATGTTAATCAAACCACAGACTAGAGCAAGCAAATGTAAGGTGCCTCTTCGTTGGTCCAAATTTTTTTCCTTATTCTTTAGATAAGCCATTTTGTTCTTGTCCTTGTGATGAAAGACTCAATGAGCAAATATTAGACCACGCTCTGCAATTCTAAGGGACAAGATTCTACAACACTTAATTTTTGTCTTACGATACACATGGGTATGTTTTGGTCTTTAGGCTCCGTTAGGAGCTCTGAAATGAGAATGGAAACAGAAGGGTACAGAACAAGGACCGGTTTGCTTCTGTATTTCTGATTTTCTGCTAGTGCCTAAACATTGCAATCAAATAAAGTTAAAACTTTAACCTCATTTAGTGTTTGACAGAAAAAGAAGGGAAAATAATACCCAAGACATTTTCCCCTTCCCGTCATATATTTATAGTTTTTCCGAGTTTTCCATGGTAACTACTTTAAGGCAAAATGTTCTTATTTGCATCACCATTTCCTTTCCCTCATCAAATAATATCCATTCATTATATGTAGCAAAAATATCAGACCTTTAGATAGTGCAAAAACTGCATTTCTTCTGGAATCAAGAAAAGCAGGGCATTTCCCTTTGCACCTTCTCCACGGGCTGTACGACCAACTCTATGAATATATTCCTGGCAGTAATCATCCAAAAACAAAACATTTATTCACGAGGGAGCTAAAGATGGAATCATGGTTAAAAGTTAAAACCGTGGACAACGAGATAACCAAGGAAAAAAGCTAAGCACCTTTGGTTCATCTGGGGGATCATACTGCAGAATCCAGTCCTACGAGTACAGAGAGAAGAGAAGAAAATGAATCAAAATGGAAGTAAATGCACACCATCTTGAGTAAATAACTAAGTTTTACCAATTAGTACTTTTCATGTATTCTTTGTGTTTATGCAACCTTTTTATATATCTCATACGAGGAAAATAGATGCCAATGAATTCATTTAAACAATGCAAGTGGAAACAGTCATCACATATCATGGTTGTAATAAATAAATTCCTTTAATCATATGACTGGCAAGTATTTAACTGCTATACCATCCCTTTCGACAATTTCCAGTTCCCTTTGTCCTCGAGGAAGGATGGTCGTATACAATGCAGCTGTACTATATCCAAGACCAAACAAGAAAAGTAGAAAACATACCACAGCTGGGATATCAAGACCGCGAGCAGCAACATCAGTGCATAACAAGATGCCCTTCTCTGCTTTGCAGAAGTCAAAAAAAGTGGATGTACGTTTCTGCTGCTTTTGTTTTCCATGGATATCAAAGCAATCCACATGAATGTATCTGAGAAGTTCAGAGTGGAACTTGACAGAATTACATGAAGAGAAGAAAACCATCACTTTCTTTGAGAGATTCCTCTTCAAGAAGGAATACAGTAGAATAAATCTCTTGGCACTTGGCGCAACACAGTAGCCTTGCTGCAGTCCTTCATTAGTGACCTGCAATACCAGACATCTTATTAGGTTCTGGAAGCGGGGATTGAAGAAAATAATAAGCAACCTGTTTAATAAGTTTTAACCATTAGTTTACCTTCTTCCGCCCATCATCCACATCAATATAAACGGGAGTTGTCTGAAACGATAAACGAGCAAGATCTTCGACCTGAAAGTCCATATATATTTCTTTTAATCATTCAGAAGACACATAATATGGAATCGGTAGATATTATGTACAGGGAGTTGGGAAAATTTCATGTTATTTTTTAAGCCTTCAGAATTTTGGTTACTAATGAAATTGATACATTGATACAAAAGTTATTTCAGCATTGAAAACAATGTTGCTATTCTACATATCATTCCCTAACCAAGTAGTTAATATGATGCTTGCATAGAAATACCTTCTTAGTCTGGGTAGCCGAGAAAAGAGCTGTTTGCCTCTTCTGCACAGTCGGTGATATCTCAATTAGTTCAAAAATAATGAATGAGACCCAACATAAATAACATTCCAATGAGATGCAAGAAAAGAAACCAATTAACATGCTACAGGAACGAATCAAAACATTGGAAATCAACACAGAGGCTTCATGAATACAACACAACTGGGAAATAGATCCCAGGTGAAGGAATTCAACAGGCAGTGCAGAAAGCAACAATGCCTATATCCTGGCTACCCTGTCCCTTTCGGAATCCGTTTCATATGTTTCTGAATCATATGACTCCAAGGTAATGTTTCCAGTTATCTTCATCAGGGAAAATCCAACCAATGGATCAAACATTGATGCAGCTTATCATTGAAAATACCCATCAACCTTAGGAACTCAAACAACATCGATCAGGTAAGGGGGTCACAATTAGGAGAGTAACTTTTCTACCTTTTTAGTGCAGTGTGTTCAACTCTCACCATTCCAGCTTTGTGGGTAAATAGATTTGAGAAGCTCGAAAAAAAACATTGTTCTCTTTTTTCTCTATTTTGCTGGAACAGGTGGGGCGTTGTTTGGATTCACTCGTAAGTGGGTTTTTGGACAAAATTTTTTAGAACAATGGTAGTGGAAGATACTGTGGTACCATAGCAGCAGGGTGAAGGAAAGAAAGTACAATAGTTATATGGGGATAGTGAGTTGCAAGGAGATTGCAACAAATTGCCAAAACGAATTATGACTGGGTAGGAGGAATCGACTAAACATTATACCTTTCTGCACAGAATGCAAGTTGGATAGTGAGTTGCAAGGAGATTGCAACAAACTGCCAAAACGAATTATGACTTGGTAGGAGGAATCGACTAAACATTATACCTTTCTGCACAGAATGCAAGTCCAGATTTTGACACCAAGTTCCCATAGAGACGTAGCTTTTACATGGTGTTTCCTTATCTCTTTCAGATAAAACTATATGCACGCCTTCCAAAAGCAGACTGTAAGGTACTTCGAGCATGACATCTCAATATTGGAAATTGTCAGGTAGTCCTTTGGAGTTGTTACATGCTGTATCATTCACAGTGGCAGGGATTCCTAGACGGCAAGATCTAGTAATGACAAGCTTAATGTATGCAGGGCCCCAGTTTTCGCTTTTTCAATGTATGGAAGTACGATCTAAGGTGGATTTCTTGGCAATTAGTCGTGTGACACAAATGTGGGGAGTAGATCATAGTCTCTTGCAGGCTGCAGCATTGCCCGAATGCTTAGAGAGTCAGAGCTATGGCGGCCTCTTATTCTCTCTGTCGTCAACAGGACCACACCTAGATGAGTGGACAAGGCATTGAGCATTGGCAGCGAGTTCTAGCAAGGTTGGCAGCGAGTTCTGGCAAGGGAGGTGCTAGGACAGTGGCATTGATCTAATGAACAAAAATATTCTCTATTGTTTGGATTCATGGTCTCTCACCTTTTGTGCGGATCATTGATTGAATGAATAAAAATATTGTTTCTTGAGTTGGCACAGGGATTCCAATTCGACCTTAGGTAAAGGGATGCCTAGGTTTGCTACCAGTTCTACATCAACAAATATGAACTAACACTGCTTTCACATAATTAAGAGATGATCCATCAAAAAGAGAAACCACAAGGCACAAATTAAAAGTTTGTTATAATTTGAAATAAACTCTTTACATTTTAAGTGATACCACACCATGTCCCCAGAAGTTTCTCAGTTTAGACAAGCTTATCCCAGGAGTGTCCCGCATTATATATCATATAACTAAATGGAAACGCCAGTTGATGTGTCCCACAAGTATCCCTATGTGTCCTCGGCGAATGGTGATCCAAGCGTTCCGACAGATACCAGCAACCACTGGGGTGTGTCGGTGCATCATAGGTTATGGAGCAAAACTTGTAAATTCCCAAGTAAGGCATTTGATGTTGCTCTCCGCCTCTCCGTTTTTTTGGCTTTTTGGGCCATTATCCTTCTCTAATCGATCAGTTAACTTTGCAAAACTACATTATGCTTTTACTTTCAGTGCAGAAAACAACATATCAATTTTCTTATTTCTGATATCTTTCAAATATGATTGATCTTACCATGCACGGATACAAAAAAACAGAAGGTTACAAACTTAGAAGCACAACTGAGATAGACGCCCACACTTCAACTGTGTATACCATGCATCAAAAATTACAAATTGCAGTATAGTTATTGATGCCCAATTTCATTACTCTTATTGCGCCATTGTATGAGAATTTTATTTTTTTGCACAAAAAAAGTGAGAAAAAGTTAGGGTCCAATGAACATTGGGACCCATTACATCTGCTATTAACCTTTTACTTGATTAAGCTTATCAAAAAAACATACTAAAAGAAGAGCATTCGAGACCTTAATTCATATTGACCTTCCTACATTTTGTACCACACTGTAGAATAACTTGTGGATCTTAAATGAAATCAAACATGCTAAACAAATTCAAATCCTGAAAAAGCCCTTGATTCATAGTGTACGTCTGAGATTTTGTGCCACGATTTAGTCATGTATAACAATTTACCTTCGGCAGGATCTTAATGATTTGCTTCATCTCTTCTTCGAAATTTGCTTCCAATATCCTGTCAGCTTCATCAATTATGAGGCACTGCCAATCCAAGAATACATAAAAGAAGCTTAGACGCAGATACAATAGAAAATGCCTTGAGCAGCTTGTTTAGCTTCCTTAAGATATAGAGACCTATTTGGACTTATGCATCGGTAATCAGGGATTGGGAGGGCATATGTGCATTATGAGTTGGTAATCAATGCATAACTTTAAACACGGGCAACAGAGGTCATACAAGTTTTAAAGCAACTAAGATTAAAAAACAAAATAACCAGGTGGTACACACGAAGGAGAAAACTTGCGAGGCAGCAGAAGATAGTTGCTGAAAATATGCAACACCATCCACAAAAAGGTGAGGCATGTCAAGGGGCAGACGGCATTATGGTCTTAACTAGAAACTCCTAGCAACCATCCAAATGTCTGAGAGAGATTCTAACTTCTGATACCTCCAATTTCCCACGGTTTCTTGTCAAGTCATACTACTAATAAATCGAAAGAAAAGACCAATGCTAAAACTCACCCTAATAGCATTCACACCCATGAATGCATTTCACCATTGCCAGTGTCATCTTTTGTCAATGAATAGTGCCAGTTTGCCACCAAAAAAAATGACAAAGGTGAGGCACCCAAGTTTTGCCTCTTTTTGAATTTGTGGGTGTGGCACCCGTTTTGCCATATTATGTGCCATTTTTTGGCAATGGCAAAAATTCTTGAGTCCAACCGTTGTGTTTTTACCATCGGAAAGAATACACTTCAAAATGGTCCAATCATCCATGTCATAGTTTCATCAAAGGAAAATTGATATTAATGGAGTCCTCTAGATATATCTACATATATATATATATATATATATATATATAGCTCTCAACTCATATCCTATTGAAATTACTTCTCAATTGCATTCATTCAACGTTGTTCCTAGTTCAGCTTTATCACACATGTAATGACCTCTTCCAAAATCCATAATACTAAAAAGTTTGGATGTCCTTGATGTTACAATGACATATTGGATTCCAGGTCATATCTTGATTTGGTTCAACACTCGTGCTCTTGCCTCACCCACCATTAGAGTTTTACCTCTATGTGCACTTTCTCAAACCTCAAAACTCCATATCTAGACCAAACTAATTAGAATCAGACATCATCCTCCTCAGCCAGAATCCAACATCAATTGGAGCACGAAAAAGCAAGAGGGACATCAAATGATTCCACTGGAACTCAAAGGAGAGTTTCTTCTTTTTTTCTGGCACTTACACTATGTCATCTGGAAATTTCTCAAAAAAAACCCTAAATGATTGGGGATTAATGTGATTGCAAAACTAAAATTGACAAGTACTTAAACTATTATTGTTTGGAAAGAAAAATAAAAAGCCAAGTTGTTCACGGCATGCACACACCCACGCAGCATAAACAAATTATCTCAAGTGAAAATATTGGTTTGGAGAGTGTTTTAAGCACCATAACTGCTGTCAAACTCAACCACCCCATGCCTGGTGGCCCGCTTCTTGGCTCTTCAGTCTTCCACATTTCCATCCCTTCATGATGCCAAAGAAGCATAAGTATACCTACGAAGGGTAGGATATCACTGCTTGCAATGGAGATACTCCCACCGTTCCCTATTGTTGGACCTCTTTACCTTTTTGAACGTCTCAAAGAATTGTTTATATCTCATAATCTATGATGTTTTTTGTCACTCCAACAACTTTGTTTAATAAAACTAATTGAGATCTATCAAACAAGATCCATATTGAATATAAAAAACTTAATAAATTAAAAATTATAGACAATTCTTCAAGATGTCAAAAAAAGGAAAGAGGCCCAACAATATGGGAGGGAGGGAGTAGATGATACCTAACTAACGTTATACCCATTTCAAAAATAATTAATGTCCTTTTCTTTTGCTCGATGATAGTCAGTAGTGTGAGGTTTGAATCCCATCAAATGCATGGGAGTACATGGTGCCTATCACAGGGCTGCCATTCCATTTGCTCAAAAGAAAGTTACACAGCAATTATCCAATTCCATCCTCCGATAACTTTATCGTTGACCTCTTGTGCGGTGTGCCGATAACATTTTTTACTTTCTCGATAAGTAGTATGGGGTCCTATGTTTAATCCAATGAAATCGCTTGTGGCCCTCATGTATACCCTTTCACAAAGAGATTTTAACATCTAGTGACTTCATAAAAGATTAAAAATAATAATTCCAAAATTC
The DNA here is from genome assembly GCA_016920895.1 of Vaccinium myrtillus. Taxonomy (NCBI): domain Eukaryota; kingdom Viridiplantae; phylum Streptophyta; class Magnoliopsida; order Ericales; family Ericaceae; genus Vaccinium; species Vaccinium myrtillus. The sequence continues at coordinate 22,279,305 of CM029277.1, forward strand.
CTATGTCCACTGATCACTATCAAGAATGGAAATATTTTACCACAAAGAAAGATCAGTTGGAAATACCTTTTGCATAAGTCACGCAGTCATATCTATTATCTAGTCACATAGTCACATATTACCAGAAGCTTTGAAGATGCATATGCACGTAGGAATATAATACCTTCAAGTTTTTATATATGAAGCCCTTGGTGTTCTGTAGGTGGTCAAGAAGTCTGCCAGGGGTTGCTACTAACAAATTTACTCCTTTCACAATACGCTCTGCTTCTCCCCTGCGAGCTGCACCACCAATAACCAAGCCAAGAGTCTGGGAATGATATTTAAGAAGGTCCTTTGCCACTGCATGTGTCTGCATCATTTTGCTACAAGATTAGTCAAGGGTTCTACAAGGAAAGAATTAAGAATCTAACTTATTGTGACAAAATAGCACTTGAGAACATAAAGGGTTCATTTAGAAATTTAAGATAATCTTTACTGCTGCATGTATTGAAGTGTAGAAACTCTTGAAATGCAGAGGAAACCAAAGAGAAAGATGTTCAACATAGAAACAAACGTAACATCAAAGATAAAGATTAGTCAACAAAGCACAACAGATGACAAGAAGTAACTTCCAGACATTTATATTCTGAATGGACCATAAGACGAGATATCAAACGATGAAGGGAAAATACTCAACCAGAATCATCATTAACCCTTCGTGTTGTTATCACTGCAAAAACAAAAGATGCCTAAAGAATCAGAGATAGGTTCATTTTGAAATAGTTTTGACCGACCAAATCTGCCGTTTTGACATGATAATAGAATGAGGCTAATCAGTTCTACATGGACTCTTCTATTCTCCCAGCGGATTCGTGCAATGAAGTAGCTTCCCAAATAATTTACATAAAGGCTTTTTTTTATAAGTAAAATAATTTGAGTAACGCTGCCAAGATATTTAACAATAAATGATATGTTTAACTACTTCCAGTGTGCCCAATAACCCAACATTTGGATACGAATACCTGCATATTAAGATTTAGGGTTTAGGAAGATTTCGCGCTTAGGAGTGCCGTAGAACATTGCACATGTACCTGAGTCCATGTAGCATAAGGATTACTAATTAGAATCACATGTTAGGCTACATTGGGGAAGCCAGATTTCGTACAAACTGATATTGTAATGTAATGTAGTAAGTAGTACATAATTCAAACACATGTTTTTTGGCTCCATATTTTCTGAGGAAAGAGCACCAGTTAATTTACCTGTATAGCAAGCTCTCTAGTCGGGCAAATGACAATCACCCCCGTTCCATTACGAGGACTAAAACGGATATGATGTAACAACTCCACCGCAGGTATAATAAAAGCAAGGGTCTTTCCAGAACCTGTCCTTGCAGCTCCAAGAACGTCTTTTCCCTCCAAAAGTGGTGGAATAGATCTAGCTTGGATCTGCAATTGTAATCAGAAGTTAAACGGTCAATATAACTTCTATCTTGAGATTTCACAAGATAACATAGTTATGAAAAGTCAGATAGAACAATATACATGTACATATGAGACAAAGAATAACAGGGCTAGCTGGTCACAAAGATAAAGGTAACTCATATAAACAAAGTCAACTGCAACAATCAAACTAACACATTCATCCGCATACTGGAAGCAAGCAATGCACTATGGAGTGCACAAAATTCTGTCAATGACAGCAGGTGAAGAATAAGATGCTGCTTTTATAAGAAAAGACAACCTGGAATCTGGTAATATGTTCAGATATAAACTCTCTTCAAACAACAAGGTTTTTAAATTCACACGCTCACACATCCAGGTAAAAAAATGTTACATTGGAGGACACCTATTTATGATTAATGAAATCTACAGTTGCTAGCAGAATCAGGAAAGGGAAATAACATTCCTAACCATTCTTTTTTCTATTGAGCCTTATGAATGTGATAAACACGTAGGCTAAGCTACGATACGTTGATTTTATTTCAGCCTGAGAATGTCCTCCAAGTCCTTACGTGACAAAGCATAAGGGCATTCAAGGTAATCAAAGCATTCCATTGATACCAACCCAATCAATTTTAGATGATCTGAAAAACAAATAGCAATCAATGCCAAGCACACTGCTATATTTCAGCACCATTCATTTGCCAATTAGAGAGGTAACAACCAAACTATAAGATTCCCAAACTACGAAAAAAAAGTTCTGTGAAGTTGATATCCCAATAAACTAAAGAACAAGCAAAAGCAACATTTCAACAGATGGATTTCTTTCCCAAACCAAATATCCCTTATTCTCAGGCTTTGTTTAAAACTCCAGTCCGAGATGTTTAAGTCAAATATCTTTATCCTTCACATCTGCCAACTTTCTCTTGCCAATAAGACACACCACATTATGGTCTCAAATCATCAAAATTACCACCGCTCAATTTAAGTAAAATGAGCCTAGAAAGAAAAGAATATCAACACATGTTTCAATTTCCACCCAACTATATTCAGCCAAAACAAGGATTCAAGAGAGGTAAATAATTACAACTACATGCAGATAAGTGTGCGGTTAAATAATGCTTCATTTGGCAATGCTCAAAAAACCAATGCTAGTTAAGCCTGCAATCAAACTTTTTGGCTTTACCATTGGCTCTTTGTTAAGTTATTTGGGCGATCTTAGGTGGGTTTTAAGCTCAAATAGAGTCATGCAAAAATGAGCATTTTCGAGCTAAAAAGGGCCAAAAACCCTGCTATTCTACATCCCAAACGAAGCCTAAGAATCACAATTTCTTTCTCCACCCAAATTGGAAGGAACCGAACTAGGATGGAACTGTAAAAGGAACCAAAAAAATGAGGTTTTTACCTGTGTCAAGCACTGGAAATTCATCTCTCTGATAGAATTAAGAGTGAGTTCAGAAATCGGCAATGACTCGAACTTCTCCGTAGTCATTATCCCAGACCCACTATTCACCTTCACCTTTATCTTCTTTTCTTCACTCAACTCTTCACCTTCTTCTTCTCCCCCTTCTTCTCCTTCTTCTTCTTCTCCTCTTCTTCTCTCTCTTCATCCCCATTAGCTTCCTCTCTCTTCAATTTCTTGTTCTTTTTTCTTTTTCAACTGAATACTGCCTTGCCTCTTTCTATCTCTTCCAGCGACTTCCTCAATCGAGTCTTTCTCTCTCATCACAGCGACTTCCTCTCCCTCTTTCTCCTCGTGTTCTCCTTCGCTATTTTGTGAATCAGATTCCGGTTGCTTTTCTTCTTCGGCTCTGGTATTCTTCTTCTTATTCTCTCTTCTTCTCTTGCGTTTCTTCTTTGCCTCGTCGCCTACCATGTGGTTCCGATTCAGTTCACCGAGTGCTGCCATGGAGGAGTCGGGGAGTGAGAGAGGGGGGAGGCCAGGGTAGACGTAGAACACAGAGGAGTTTTTTTAGGGTTTTAGCTGGGTTTTTTATCAGGGCAAATTGGGCTAAAGTCCAAAGAAGTGGTCTTGGGCTAAGTTGCTGCAAGGTATAGAGTCCAGTATTGAAATTGTTTTGGAGTCTGAGGTCCTTTAATTTATATATATATATACTAGAGAGAGAGAGAGAGAGAGTACCATTTTCGAGGCGAAGCTGCCGCGTTCAAAAACCAATTTCTGTGACGCCAACCAAATTGGAAGCAGCAGTATATATATCGTATAATAATAAAGCTCCAAAACCCTAACTTCCAGTTTTTGATCTTTTGATAATTTTCTCCCTCGTGAAACTTGTACGTACAAATATGACCCTAGGCTGTGGATGGGCCTAAAGGTCGATGCGGGCTGGGCTTACACTCTGTTTCTCTTTAGTCTTTACGGTCCATGAAGCTTAAGAAAAAGGGGCTTCGAGCAATTGAGGCGACGGCCTTATTTTCGGCCAATTTTTCCAATTGAAACCCTTCAATTGGCAGCCTCCTGTTGAAGTGGGCGGGGTAGATCAGTCTTTCCGTCTATGGCACCAGTTGTAATTTGTGTTGCAGCGGGGGCGTTTGTTTTGTGCAGTGGGTCCGGGTGCTTCTGTCTTCACCGCTTCCTTCTGCGAATTGGAAACCGGCCCGGTGGATGCCATCGTTGTGCCGGCGGATGCTTACATTGTACGTTTGGTTGGCCGTCATCTCTTCTTCGTCTTCTTTTAAACCCTCAAAGCAAGACTCTCGAAAGCTTTTGCGCTTTCCAATCTCGTCGCCACATACGGCTGCCGTTTTCGTTCGTGTGTTGTCTTGGCTGATCAAGTGAGTTCCCAGGAGTAATTTTCCGCTTTCGTTCCTTTGGTTTGTTTGTCTGTTCAAGTATATATACTGTATTACTTAGTACGATTTAAATTTACACGGTTTTTCTTTGTGCTTAGCGCCTAGCTGCTTTGGCTTAAAAGCCAAAAACTGGATTATTGAATTATTCGTTTTGTCTTTATTCAAAAAAAATTTGCATTTGTTAGTTTTGCGTCAAGATTTTGTGGTTTCTGGATTCCTCTCGTCGAGATGAATCCAAAGAGTATAAAATTGTGGTCAAAAGTAAATTTTTTTTGAATAAAATCGAAAATAAACCAAAATAAACCAATTTATTGGTTTAATTTTGGCTTTATTCAAAAAAATTTGAGTTTTGACCATAATTTTATACTTGTTAGATTCGTCTCGTCGAGAGGAATCCAGAAACCACAAAATCTTGACGCAAAGCTAACAAATGCAAAAAAAAATTGAATAAAGACAAAACGAATAATTCAATAATCCAGTTTTTTATTTTTAAGCCAAAGCAGCTAGAATCGTTGAATTGTTTCAGAGAATAGTGATTTGTGATGACCAGAAATGTAGGTGTAATTTTTGGTGTTGGACCACTTGGATTGTAGGAGAACGGGGTTTTGCATGATTTGATTGTGTGATTCTTCATATTTTGGATCTAATTTAACCTAAAAAACACTTTTTATACTTTGGCAGGTCGCTTTTTGACACAACGAATCATGTCAAACTATATCACTTGAGAATTAGTAACAAATTTATTTGAAGGAAGTCTTACTAATATTTCAGGAATCAAATTTTGTTGACGACCTTGGTTTCCCAAATATCTCGCTACAGATTGTATTCTTTTGCATATTGGGGGGCAGATTTAACCTACAAAACACTTCTTGTGGTTTGAAGTCGCTTTTTGACACAAAGAACCATGTCAAACTATCACTGAATAATTAGCAGCACACTTATTTGAAGGAAATCTTACTAACCTTTTTTCCCAGTAGAATCCAATGGAAATTATTTTCATGTGGTGAGGACAGATGAAAGGTATGGGTGTATTATGCTCTTTGGAATTCGTTTCGTTTAAGACTTCAAACATATCTATTGTTAAAGAGAACATATGAACGCTTCATCTTCGATCTCTGGTCACATAGGGTCGAAATGTGTTGCGCATCTAAGTTGTGAGTTCGGTGATTTTTTTATTAATTTGAGTTAACTATGTTCAGTACGTTTTGTGATTCGTGAGTGGATATAATTGGTGTTTGGGGAGTGTTGAAAACGCACAAAATAGTATTTAAAAATAAAGCCCTCAAAAGGAACTGTCTGTTAATAGAGTGGGATCAACATGTGATTAGCCAGTGACTTTATTTGGTATTGGAGCTTATCTTTGGTGGTTATTGTTCTTTTTTCTCCTTCTTTTTATGTTAATACCAGATCTGGGGACAGCATGCTAACTTCTCCACAGAAAATTCATCCGTAAACTATGTTTGCGGACACATATTATGTGATGGAGTTTTCTTTTGGTTCAAAAATTTATCCAATCTTTAGTGTTTTCGGCCTGTCCGTTTGCAATAAATTTGTACGGACCTGTTTGTGCATCAGTTAGATAGATCTAAATGTTTCTTTTTTTTGCTGCATACACTGCTCGCGGTGGAAGAGAAATTGCTGCGGTTGCAGTTCGGGCAAGTGAAAACCAGATTGTCTGCAGGCCCGACTTCGACTTTCTGCATTAGCACGGTCACCATTTACTTTTTGGTAATGTGGTCCAATGGGAGGTAGAGGACGACTTATTCCGTTGGCTTCGAGCCAGCAACAGAGGTAAGAATGTGTTTGGGACCATTAGAATTCGTTCCTCTAAATATGGCTTCATATAGCACCTAACTGGTAAAGCGTATTTAATTTTCGGATGCTCCTCACTCTTGGTATTTGAAAATCATTTCACCGCCTCACACTCCAGCCATGGAACTATAATCCCATTTAGATCAAATTTTTTTTATCTTTTAACATCATCTTATGATTAATGGATTTATTTGGTTGTCCTTATCTTTTTAATTATAATGTTTTTGTTGTATATAGACATTACCGTCAGCCATGCAACCATTCTTTCAGGCTGAACAAGTGGACACCTGGATATTGTTGAAACATGGCTTGATAGTTTGGCCAGTTCAGGTTGTTCACCATTGATTTGGCCGAGGACGGAGTGCTTTTTACATATCTCATGGTCTGATGGAGGAATGCAGAGTAGTATTTGCTTGTGAATGCCAATGGGTCTTTAACACGATCATACTTAGCAGTGAGGGTAAGGAAATGAGGTATGATTGGTCAGTCCGTGACCAGTTGACAGAGGCTTTACATCCTGTTCAAGGTAACCTGACCTAGAGCTAGAGAATTCTATCTTCAGATACTGGTACTAATACCCATCGGCCAAAGAAATGCTCTTCCTATAATTCTTCTGCTATTTTGCTGGACAATTAACCCCAAATCTGCTCTTTTCTATTTTAAATGTCCAGATAATTTACGTACTTCATGCTGGCCTAGGGTTGTTGAGCAACATACTTAAGGTCAGATTTGGATGGCAATATATGTCCGAAGACCAACTCCAATTAGTATCCTTTATTATCCTTTACTCCTGTATTTCTGTGCTTTAAAAACAATAGCTTACGTGTCCATATCAACCTTCATTATTGATAAGGTTTCGTCTGCGAAGATATGTTATTGTAGAGATCTAACGTTGATTATCATTTAATAGGCGTTTGAGGGTCATCTGCGGAATGTCATACAAAATCATGACCTGAATAGAATTATGTTCATCGTCGGGCGTAGAACATGGACTGTTACAAGTGGAGAAGATTAAGACCTTTGATGGCCCCAGCTTTTCCCGGTTTATTGCAGCTCTTGAACTGCTACCTTCCAACTACATTATGGTGGCCAAGGCGTTTCACCTTGACGCCATAGTCATTGTCTTTGACACAGCAAATGAGTGTGAGAGGTTACACCATTGGGTTTGATCAAGCTTCAAGAAGTCGAAATTGTTTCCTGGACGAGCTCCTGTTGCATATTAATCCCTGGATGACCTTTCATAGGCGGATTAAGCGGCAAAGAAAGTGAGAGGCTGGGCCTTTTGGCTTCGCTCCTTTCCTCGTCTTTCATGTAAAGGGAAGGGAACGAAGGATTCAATCCAGAGACAGCTTTCCGGTCGTGCAGAGGCACAAAAGGGGAAACTTTCCTCCGATTTTCCCTAATTTAATTTTGTAGTACCCGAGAGTCGAACAGTTCTCTTAGTTTATACGTTGATTTGTGCTCGTAGGCTTAGCATACAGACACAGATATGCGTAAATATGTGTATTTGCCTGTTTCTAATGATTTTGTTGGTTTGCAGGATTATAGCATTTATGTGTTTTCCCCACTTTGTCTTCTCCGATTAGTTCCATATTTCCTTCTCTCCCATTGTCTCTTCTCGAAATAAACTTTCGGATCTGAGTGACTCAGGTATATCACTTTGTCTGGAGCTTTTTTATTCTTGCGGTTTCAATAATTCAAAAATTATTTTTTAAGTGAGTGGGAATGTAGATTGCTATAGAGGAGTTGGGAATGTTTGCGAGTTCATCTGCGATTCTTCAAAACTCTCTCTCTCTCTCTCTCTCTCTCTCTCTCTCTCTCTCTCTCTCTCTCTCTCTCTCTCTCTCTCTCTCTCTCTCTCTCTCTCTCTCTCTCTCACACACACACACATTGTTCAATTAATTTTGTTAATTTAATTGTAATCTGCATACTTTGTTCTTTGCTCTATCTACAGATTATTTAGCCCCGCAAACTTTTTCTTAATTTTAGTAGAAAACAGACTAAGCCCTGGAGCAGTTGATTGGGAGAAAATGGCATGTACAGGTGTTAGCACTCAGATTAAAGGCGCAGCAGTTGAACAAGCAGGTGTCGAATAGAATGTTAATGCTCCTGTTGTTTTTGTAACTGGAGCTTCTAGAGGTATTGGCAGGGCTACTGCTTTAACTATGGGGAAAGCTGGTTGTAAGGTCATTGTGGTTTGTGCTCTCGTTAGGGGTGTAAGCGAACCGAGCCGTTCGCGAGCTCGGCTCGGTTCGGCTCGCTAAGAGCTCGTTCAAGCTCGGTTCGTCAAATAAACGAACGAGCTCGAGCCCATATTCTTGGCTCGTTAAATAAACGAGCCGAGCCCGAGCTATGTCATGCTCGGCTCGAGTGAGCTCGCGAGCCAATACACATATACATACAATATAAATACAATATATGTAAATGCATACTCAACCGCCATGTGGCAGATCGTGGGCGCTTGCACATGGGTTCTGTGGTGGAGAGGTATATTTATAGAAGAGATTGGTTGCTTCTCAGCCTCAATAGGCGATGTGGGACGTTTGGAACCAAAGAGTAAATGCAAAAGAAGAAGTTGGATCCCACTGTTGCCTTCTTCTTGTTGTCCCACATCGGCTATTTAGCAAAATTTCTTCTAAAGGGACCCTTATAAGTAGAGCACCACTCCTCTTTCCCCTTTACACTTTCCAGGAATGTCTTTCACGAGCATACCCGAGCCGAGCTCGAGCTTTGGAAATAATTAGCGAGCCGAGCTCGAGCCAAGGTTTTGGAGCTCGATTCGAGCTCGAGCCAGCATTATTTTGGTCGAGCCGAGCCTGAACATGTGAAAACTCGGCTCGGCTCGGCTCGATTACACCCCTAGCTCTCGTTGGTATTTGTTTCATCAGTGAGTTCTATATAGCATCTATGGTTTGAGACGCCTTAAGATAAATGCTGAACTTAGTTCATTTGCTCTGGTAATTCAATTTAATTAAAAAGATGGAAGCCGAATTTTTAGCTTATCTGCCATTTTGTGATTTTCTTTCAGTTTATAGGTATGTAAACACAATCAGTGAAAACTTTTGGTATGGTAATTATATCTTCGAGAAACACAATCAACGCTTAAAAATGTTAGTTCTTATTAATAAGGGGAAAAAAAACTTGGAGAAGTAATCAGCCAGACCAAGTCTCAGGACCGTTCGTTGATGGGGTGGCTCAACATTCATTTGGACTGTTGGGTATGCATATGAAGTAGCAATTGAGTAATTCTTGCTAGATAGATTGTTTCTTATTAATTATTATATCTGGATGCAACCAGTCTCGCACTCTCATTAGAACTCTAATAGTTCAGGCATGCTCTGGTTGCATTATGTACAAACTGACACCTTGCAATTTTCTATATCTGCTACTACAGGTGCTGTTGAACTGTGCAAGGTCATCCAAAGAGGCTGAAGCGGTTTCCAAAGAGGTTTGTGTTATCCTTTTAAATAATTATAAGCATTTGTTAGGATTTTATGCTTCATAAATTTATGCTGGCAGGTTCTTTCCTAATGTTGATGGTTAATCTCCTTATTGTTGTAAGTATTATCTTCTGTTTGCGCCATTAGGAGTTTTAGTGATGGCTTTCTCTACCTATTGCACCTATGCAACTTCTCTTGGACAATCTAGAAGATGCTGTTTTAAATTGAAAAAAAAAAAACCTACTATGTCCTCACTACTGAATACTCTGCAGAATGCCGCATAATGGGCTCTAAGATGTATTTCTTCAAGTCTTAAGAAATGGTATTGTTCTTTTGTGATGTATGCCTATCTTCTAGATGCCTAGGACAGTTTATTCACAGTGAACAGTAGGAAGAAGGTATCTGTAGTTTGAAATCTGTAGTTAGGACTCAGGCGGAGGATGTTGGATCTAACAAAACTCTGCATTCTCATCTATTCCATTTTATTGCAAAATCTGTGATTCCACTTTAGCGAAGTTTTTAGGTGCCCAAGTAAAACTCCATGGCATACTACGATTTTGAAACCTGCCAAGACCCTTCATCTGATGCAAAATTTTGGCGAATTTTTTTGCTGATCTAGGACCATCTCATTTATCCTATTCTTTATTGGATAGAGAGTAATCTTATTTTGAAATTCAACAGATTGTGAGCAATTACAGTTCATTTGTAGATTGAGGAATGTGGTGGCCAAGCTCTTGCCTTTGGAGGTGATCTCTCTCTCTCTCTCTCCCTCTCTCTCTCCCTCTCTCTCTCCTTAGGGTGTTACAAAAATTTATTGTTGAGTTTATTTCGAATTTTGCTTCCAACAAGGTTTCATGTCATTCCCGTGGGTGCAGGCAGTTGATCGATGGGGAACAATTCATGTGTTGATAAATAATGCAGGTTAGCAACAGTTAAAGTGTGATTTTTCCATGGGACTCTTTTGTGCTCCTCATCACAGACTGCTTCCGTTTGGTTTTAGGTAATGAGGGATGGGCTATTGACGAGGATGAAAAAATCGCAGTGGAAGGAGGTTATTGATTTGAATCTTACAGGAGTATTTCTTTGCACACAGGCATGTGATATGAATCCTATGATTAATTGTAAGACATTACAAAACTTGTGCCATTCATTGTGCAACTACTAACTAGGTTTACTTTCTGATTGCAGGCTGCAGCAAAGATAACGATGAAAAAGAAAAAGGTGAAGCTTAAATCCCCTACTTTATGGTCCATTGTGTACTGTGAAAGACTGAAAGGGACATGGTTGTACTTGGTTCAGTCTTCATAGAACTTCATTTTAGTGCTTGATATTTGGTAATGCAAGTTCATGTACCAGTTTTTTTTGCGATTCATTCATGGCATACATTAATGCTGTGATACACAATAAATTAATTTGACTCAACTCAAAGCGGACCTCTTCTTGGGCCACTTCGTATATGTAAGTTACATAGTTGCATAAGCCCATTTGGACAAGTTGTTCGAATCAACAGAATCCTTGTGGTCCATTAATTGGTTCTAGCTGAACAGGACCAACCCGACTCTCATATTTTTCCTATTTTTTTACTTTTTATTACTTCTCATGAATGACTACTGTCCGACTTTACCCGTTTCTGGCCATTTAAAAAGATGGACTGCCTATTTTTGGCAGACATCTAAGTTGGTACACTGCTAACTCATTCCTGGCTGCCAATTAGGGTGTACATCAACTCTCAATCCTGTCTTTATTTCAAGCTTGTTTTACCGAAAAAAAAAAAAAAATGAATTACCTCAGCTTTAGAGTAATTGATTGTGAAACCTTATTTTCTAGGGCCCCTGTCCTTGTTCTACATACATATGTTTACACGTATTTTTTGTATTCTTTAGCTTGATGTGGAAGTTTAGCTCCGTAAAGCAAGTGTAATTAGATGGCTTTCGCACTGCCTGTTTGCCTTCCAATCTGGAGAACCAAGTGACTGCACTCAAATTTGGCGTGCTATATGGGCCTGGGGTTCAACTCATTATGGTGAGAAGGTTGAGAGACAATATTGTTTTTGCTGAGTACAAATGTACTGGATCATATATTGAGGTTTGTATATTTTGCTGTAGAAATTTGTGGAGCGCCTACACTCTATCATAGAGTATTTCAGACTTCCACAGATTGTTGTTAGAATTGCAGACACAGACTGGACTATTCCAGTACGGAATTTCCTGTAAGAATTTGGGAGATGCTGTTTAGGGATCTAATCTTTCTGACTGAACTTTACACTGCGTTTCAATTTGTTAGCGTGTAGGTTTGGAACTAATTTTGGCATTAACTATTTAACAGGGTTGTTGCAATGTTATATCCTTCCTACTAATTTTCATACCCATTTATCTGAAATTCTTCATGCAACAAACGAGTTTCATAATACGATTTCCAACCAATGGGTTACACCAAACGTGCGAAGCACGGCGTTCCCACCTAGTTTTAATATAAAAAGAAAGAACACCAATTGGTTTGAACAAATTTTTGAAGACCCGTTACAGAAGTGATTTTCAATATTATCTGGATATAAAACTATGTTTCACAACTGTTTTCACTATAACATTAATTAACCGTAAGGACCAAATAGTAAAATAACTTGAACTTAACCACTCACCAAAAAAACTCACTCGGTGCCCATACAAAAAAACTATTCACTTCCCTTCTCCCTCTCCACAGATTTACATTTGCACATAGAGAGTGTGTGCCTCGACCTCTAGTAGACAAAAAAAAAAACCCCGCATCTCTTCGTTCACGCGCGCCTCTCTTTTTTCTCTCTGTTGCGTAATTAGGCGGATCCAATGGGTGCTGTGCGAATAGTTTTAAAAAATTTGGACCATTAATAGCACATTTTAACGGTCATGATTGCACAGCACGCCCCCCTTCCTAATTAGGTCCACGTGTTGACAAAAGCAGTCGGGTACCCATTGAAAAATGGTGCTTCACTGCCGTGTGGCAGTATGGTAAGGGAAAAAAATTTGGGTACCGAGTGGGTACCACGTGGCCGAGCCCACGTGGTACCCAAACATTGCATCCGGACCGTCCAAAAGTGTATTGGACGGCCGAGATTGAAACCCTCTCTCTCCTCCTCTCTCTCTTGTTTCTCTCTCTGTTTCTCTCTCTTTAATCTAGCTCCCTCGATCAAAAAAATGGGCGGCCATGATGCGAGCGGGTACCACGTGGTACCCACTCGGCACTGAAATCAACCTGATGCTAGCTCCCTCGATCAAAAAAATAAAAAACCATGATGCTAGCTGCCACGCAATGATGGTTCAAGGGCGGCTATTGTCCATGCTACAATTTAAAAAAATTCTACTATTATATTGAAAAATTATTTGCATTATCATATTATGTAACCCCGTCACTCCTCCATATATATAACTCATCCCTACTATACAAAAATTATGATTCCGTCCCTGTTATCACGTTTAACTGGGACAGATTGAAAAGTGGTGCTTCAATTTCTATAGTACATGCAATGAAGAATTATCTGGTGGGACACATTGAAAAGTGGTGCTTCAATTTCTATAGTACATGCAATGAAGAATTATATTGGTGTGAATGAATGATGGGTTATGGTGTTCTCAAAATTTTATGCTCAGGGACATTTTTCTCCTTTTTGAAATAAGATGAAGTAAGCTTTGTCCTTGTGCTTAATTAAATGCACTTTTTCTAGTGACAAATGGTTGTAGATGCCAATTTATAGAACTTGCTGTGGACAGCTGACATTTGCGTACTTCAATACGATAAGTTGTTTTTATTGGGCTTTTGTACATGCGTCCAATACCAAAAAAAAAAAGACCAATTAGGGGTGAAAATAAAAGGCAGAGAACCGGACCGAATCGAAGAACCGGCCCGAACAGAGGTTTTTTTTTTTTTTTTGGGTTTTTTTCTTTGGCCAGTTTGGTTCGGTTCGTAAGAATCTGAGGTTTGGGAGGTTTTTAATGTGAACCGAACCGGTATACATATATACCTTGAAAATGTAAGAGCCAAGGAGCAAACTTACGACCTCGCGTGTAAAAGGCCACATTCATTATCGCTTCGCTCACCAACTCTTGATGTTTTACACGAATTATTATTTTATTTATTACATACTTCAATGAGTTATTACTTTATATACACCCTAAAATTCCCAAATCTGATTTTCCATCAAACATTCAAACCCCTCCTGTCTCTCTCTCCAAAAACGGAACCCAGATCTAAAATCCTCTCGTCTCTCTCTCAAGTCTCGACATCTCCCTCTCTTTCCTCTCCTCTGCTTCGACTCAAGATGCCACTGTCGTCGACTCAAGATGCCATCAAAGTCAGAGATGCCACCATCATCATCGTCCAACGCCGTCATCGTTGCTCCAACATGGCTCTCCGTCATCATCACTCTGTAATAGTCCAGATCTATTGCTCTCTTCTCTCTCTTGATTTGCATATGTGTATACATATGCATATATATCTCTATATCTGTGTGTGTGTGTGTGTGTGTGTGTAGATCTCCCTCTCTCTCTGTCGATATGTACTCTCTCTATTGATTTAGTGTTTACCTTTCATTTTTAATTGATTACTAGGTTGTTGATGCTTGGATCTTGTTGCTCTTCATGTGTTTTATGTGTTTTTGGTTTGAACCGACCAAGCCGGCAGAACCGCACCGAAACCGGATGAAACGAACCGGGAACTGTCGTGCCTAGGATTTTGACCAAGGGATTTTTCTGTGATCCAAGTAATATTCAAGCGACGTGATTTTGTAAAAACACAGGTTTTACAGCTGTGACTGAGCCAAAATAAATTTCATGAAAATAACTCAGAGCCGTCACTTGACATAATTCTTGGTGTGTCAAGTCACCATTTCAATAGATATTTTGGAAAATGAAAATAATTGCCTCGGGTCGAAAGACCCTGTTTTGTTTGATATAAATGACTCAGTTTTTTGTGTGGTCTGCGATTTTAGAGAAGAAAAGGTTCGGTAATTCGTTGTTACATGTAGGAAAGCCGGAGCATCCTACCCCGCCCTTTCGACACTTGGAAAGAGTAAATAAATACATACATGTAATAAGAGAAGAAACCTAATATTTTGTCTGAAAATGTATTTTGTTGCATGAGGCGTTTACAATATAAAAGAAAAATATGTACAAAAATAGGATTTGGACCGAGCCCGCCCTCAGGGCTGCCTATATATCTCTGGTATTAAAAGAATCAGGTCGCTACGTAGTTCAATAGCAAAAATAGTTTTCTTCGTGACCGAGCCCTCGTCGGGCTGCCTACGGATCTCTGGCCTCAAGAGAATTAGGTCTCGGGTAGTTCGGAAGAAAGCTGAAGTTTTAGAAAAGTTAATCTCGCTGGGGATTTAGGCCAGCAAAGCACAGAGGCGTTTCTACCGCACACAGAGAACAATGTCTAGACTCAGGCGGTTACAATATCGGGATAGAAAAATAAATTTAAAGAAGCTCCGAGACATCTCCGGAAGGTTCCGAGATTAGAGACGGGTCTAAAATTACTACACGACTCTCTCTCTTTTTTTTTTTTCTTCTTTTTTTTTTTTTTTTTTTTTTTTGGGGGGGGTTTAAATCCATATAAAAAGTTGTAAAAATCTCATTCGGAGCCGAAAATGACCGTTGGTGGGCCCCGGGATATATCCGGTAGAATTTTGAAGAGTAAAAGTGAATACATAAAATATAAGCATGTCCATATAAAAAGTTGTAAAAATCTCATTCGGAGCCGAAAATGACCGTTGGTGGGCCCCGGGATATATCCGGTAGAATTTTGAAGAGTAAAAGTGAATACATAAAATATAATACTCCCTCCGTCCGGATTTGTTTGTCCACAAACATACTTTTTCAAATCCTAAAATATTTGTCCATTTTCAAAAGTCGAAGGATAAAGTATGAAAAATTTACTATTTTGCCCCTTTTCTAAAACTTAAAATAACAACTCAAAAACTAAATTTTCTTTTTAATAATATGTTTACATTTTTGAATTTTTTTTGCACCATATTAAAGTTCTCAATTGTCACGCCCTCGATTTAATAACCTAAATATATATAAATTCCACCTAGGATAAAACCAAAGTCAAACAACTTCCCTTAGAAAAGTCAAAGTCAAGGTACAATTTAGTAGGCAAAGTTCAACGAGTCTCACATCAAGGGCACCCGTACCCATGTATAAGTAAAAAAAGGTTTTACAGTTATTACATATATCAAGTTTTGTCAAAAATTGAAGAAATAGAAGTTACATAATCATCTCCCAAAAATATAGTAAATGTGGAGAGGATAAAATAACTTCATGATCAAATGAGCTTCATGCCATGCATCCACATCTAAGCATCCAAATCATGCACCTTGCCTAGTACCTGAAAATGATAGGGTGAGCTCACTAGCCCAGTAGGAAACTTTCTACTAACGCTAAGGGTATAGAGAATGAAAGATGCACATGAAGGTATAATAACCATGAATGAATAGGTTAACAAGGACCATGATTGATCGATTCAATGATAAAATGTCCACAATATACCCAAATGCCCAACCAATACCCAAGTGTCCATCGATTTCCTCATAACCGTTACAATTCGTGTCGTGGGTTCGATTTCGTCAAAATACCTTTATCTTTTATAAAACATCTCATTTTCAAATACTTCACAAAAATAACCATTTGTTTTAATAGGGAAATAATCCCTCTGCCGGATTTCGTGGGCTCCGTGCACCCATGGCTAGGTGGCCCTAGTATTTGTGATCACCATTGTCAAAAGTCAATTTAACCATCATGTGTCTAAAACATCCATGCAATTCATTTCATTCAAATTCTCGTTGTGTGTCGATTGTGGCGAAGTTAACTCATGTCCAAGAACATGAGAAATCAAGACCAAACATAAATCGTACCACGATAGGCCAGGGAGGTGTTTTCCAATAAGTTTTGAGGTGTAGGGAGTGGATATGTCAAGTACAAGCACGAACAAATGACCAAAATCGACGAAAACAAGTTTTGTGAGAAAACAAGTTTTGTGAGTTGAGGGAAGTTGGATCGATCCAACTTTTGAGTGGATCGATCCACAAGGCTAAAATCGTGACCAGAGTGATCTGGATCGATCCCTAGGGGTGGATCGATCCACCATGTTCCAAATGTGAATCAAAAGGTTTTGGATCGATCCAGACAACAAGTGGATCGATCCACTATAGTTCAAAGTGCCAACAGAAAGTTTTGGATCGATCCACCTCTAGGAGTGGATCAATCCACCTGGGTTTCGAGCAACATTTTGATAGCTTATTTGAAAATAAAGGGGGCTTCACTTCAAGTCAAGTATGAGGTTTCAAAACACAACTAATCATAGGAGAGGGATATATCAAAAATCAAGTCATGGATTTATCAACCAAATATGCAAAACCCAAACTCATTCAAGATCCAAGTTCAATTCCATGGTGATAGTCAAGTTTAACAAGAGTTAACTAGAACAAGAGTAATGCACTCATTCAATCAATATACACTTAGAGGAGGTAGAAGATTGTTCCCTACCTCAAGGATTGAACTCCAAATGAGAAGGAAAAGAAACCCCAGCTTTTGCTTCCAACTCCAACCGAAATAAGCTTCTCAAGACGAATCCAATGAAAACCGGACTTCAAATCACGCGTAGAAGATTAATATTTGGTTGGATGTTGAAGTAGTTAAGTGTGGAGGGTGGATTTGGTGAAGGATTATGAAGGAAGTTTGAGAGGAGGAGAAGAGGGAGTGAGAGCCGGTGTATTAGAGAGGGAGGGGTGAGTGTGTTGTGTTGTGTTTTCCCACAAAATTCAGCCATATACAAATCTATACACACCCCACTAATTGCACTTACACCCCTTGTGTTTTTAATGTGTTTCCCTAGTACCCAAATGCAATTAACAAATGCACATTGACCCCATATTGCACTTTAAAACATTTCTCACACTACCCCAACATTATTTATGGAAAATTATAGAAATTACAGGTCTTTACATCAATGAGATCTATCAAACAAGATCCATATTGATATAAAAAAAATTAAAAAAATTTGTAACTACATTATTTTTTAGTTTGAAAATTGCATGTAGTTTCGTAGTGGACTATCAAATTGGAATGGAGGGAGTATTAGATGGAGGGATTGAGGATAAAATAGGAAATTAACAAACTCAAAAGGTAATGGAAAAAATGTTGGAATCCCCAAAATGGACCAACAAATCCGGAGGAGGGAGTAGTTTTATGGTAAAAAGTTGGAAAATCGTGACCGGAACCCGAAAAAGGCGTCCGGTAGTCCCAGGTAAATATCTGGTACAGTATTAGACGGTAAAAGTGAGTACAGTTGACTTTTTAGTAAAAAGTTGAATTTTGCCGCCCGGAGCCAAAAAATAGTCTTTGGCGGGTCTTGGGTCGTCCCAGGTGGGATCTACAAGCTGAAAATAGGTATTTGAGATTCGAAGGGTATTTTGGTTAAAATTAGTAAAATTTCGTTTCGAGAGTCCGGATAACTGTCGACTGGCCCTTGGAAGCTTCTGGATCAAGTTCGTAGGCTAAATTGACTCTAGGTGCGAAGTAGGAGTATTTTGGTAATTTTGACATGAAGCTAGTAGTGGGCCAAGATGATACTCAAAACAAACCTAGTGCACTTCCTAAGTGTCTCTCTTGGGGAATTTTGGTCAAAGGACATGAGTATTTTGGAAATTTGGGGGAGAAGCTGATTGCGGGTCCGAAACAAAGTAAATACGGACCCTACGACTCCTTGGCATGCGTGATATTATCTGAAAATATACACGAAATACAGTATAAATAATATTATAATACCGTAGATATTATAGAAAAGGTTGTCCAGCTCCTGCACGAGATCTCGGACAACGTAACTGGGTGCCCTTGGGCAGATATAAAAGGAGTTTATGAATAACATTATGATAATATAATATTTATCATGTTTGGGAGAAAATATTTGTTTTTGTTGTGATTGAACCCTCACCGGGCTACCTACACATCCCACACTTGGAGGAATCAGGTCACTCCATAGTTCAGACCTCAATCCGATTTATGAAAATATAACCGAATTTATTGAATTAATCCTGATTTTTTATTTTTGGGGTTCTGTACGAACTGTCTAGACGGCTAGTCAAGTCAAGTTAAGCAATCTCAGAAAATACCGGAAAAGACCCAAAGGTGGTGGTAGAGCCTCGCAATTGACCCGTTTGAAGTACTAGCACCTTTTAGCGCGTACGCTTTTTTGTTAGTCTTTTGGTATTCCTCGCCTCAAACCTTGACGAGACTATCGCGGTGCACTGCGACAGTGTACGTCTATATTACTGAGTCGACTCGCGATGGGAAAGCTACAGCCTTTTGCAAACCAACTCAGAGTGTGTGAGAAGTGTGTGTGTAAAATGGGGGGTGGGGGGTGGGGGGGGGGGGGGGTCCTATTTATAGAAAAATGGGGGGTGCCCAAGGCTCCCAATGAATGGGTGCCATGTGGCATCCCTTGGTTGGGCCACCTAGCCTAGGCGCCTATTCATTAGGTGCCTATGGATTTGCACTGTTTTGCGCGGTGCAATCCCAGCCCGACCGTGTTCATGTACAATCCTTTGATACAAAATTGTCCAGGGAGGTACCCCCAGGATTTTGAGGTGTTCTAAGCATTGTGGTGGCGTCCATTTTTCCGAATTATGCTCAGAAGATAGAGAAATGCGATCATCTGACTCTCGGTTTAATTGAAGCTTGGTAAGCGATCGAATGACCAAACAGTCCGATTGACCTGAAATTTTTTAAGGAACTTCAATATGGTTAGAAATGAATTATTAACAATTTAGATTGCAAAAGTTGGGTCCCGATGTCCATGATCATGGAATCGGCCGTCTCAAGAAGCACAGTGTCCCCGAAAATAGCAAACGGGTTTGAAATCGCCCGAAACTTAACATAAGACTTATTTTCATCATGTTAAGTTTAAATATGAAGTTTGGTGAGATTTAGAGTTGTACATACAAAACCTGGGTCTTCTAGCCTTATTCGCCTAATTTTTTTCCGGGTAAAGGGTACAGTGGGGTGATAGTTCAATAGTTAAACGTCCTCTGATCTTGACATGGTTTGAACCTATCAATCTGAAAATGTGAAAATGAGTACGTCCAATGATCTTGATGCTTGATTGAATGTCCCGAAGATATAGTTGGTCCATTGGCCCAGAAATGAGCCTCCGGGAGCTGATTTCTGTTAGAATAAAGGAGGGAGGGCTATGGCCTCCTGAAATGGCATGCTTGTCATCCAAGCTATGCACATGAAGATGTTAAATATTATTTGATGATTTAAATTGATATTTGACTTGCGGCATTAGTACTTTTGTACCGTGCTGATTTACATTTACTGGGAATCGCGTGTTCTACACGGTAAGATTATTTCTGATTTCTGATTTCTGATGATCCGACGTCTCTTTCCTGTGAGCGTCGACGTCATTGATTTGTTTTGATAAAATAGGGGTGGGGCAAAATCCAATGTAAAAAGGAACCGAACCGACCTCTAAAAACCGGTTTTCGGTTCCATGTTCTTCCCGAATCGAGTTTTTCCGATTCACTCAAAACTATGCCAAAACTGGACCGAACCGGATTGGTTTCACCCTACGATCAATCGTAGAATTTTTTAGAGATGTAAAAAGGTTAAGTGTTTAAGGATGGTTTTATCTTTCTGTCGTACGATTTCTCTATGATGTGTTTCACATCGAAAAAATAAGTTTATTTGTGTTAATTTTTTTGAAAAGATTAGCTTATCTGTCTTCAAATGTTCGATCAATATATATAGTGCTCAAAAATATTATGATGGGTTATAATGCTCCCAAGTGGATAATAGCATCATGATGGGTTAAAGTGCTCTCAAATGGAATTATATTTGTTTTTTAATGTTTGAAAAATCCATTAGATAAACATAATTTTTCAAAAAAATTGGAAGATAGTTAATCTTTACGCCAAATTTCAAACTGTAGAGATTTAAATTTGATAAAATGCATGCCTAACTTAATAAAATCGTAGAGATTAAGTTTATATTTTAGCTTTGTTTTTTAGAAATAGAACATATGAAGTTCTCTTGATTTGTTTTGGAAAACACAGAGTATCAATTTGTAAACAGACTTAATAGATGAGGGGCAACTATGACTGATTTTTTAGATTGTACTTTTATGACTTAACTTTCAAGATGCATTAGCAGAAAATGTATTTGCGAAATTGATATCCAAACACCAATAACCCAAATATTCACAATCTGGAATGTGAAAAAGATGTAAGGACCCGTAAATTCAAACTCCATTTTAATGTACAATTGGTGTAGACGAATTTTAATTATTGTTAAAGCATGTTTTCGTGGATGTATATGTAAAGGTGTATGTGTATCTTGGTGTACCGGGGATTCGAAGGACGGTGGAGATATGTATTTTGAGGTTGTGACGTAGTATGGGGGTGTTGAAAATGTGTTAGAAATGATCGAGGGTCGAATCGTTGGAAGTAGAATGAAATTCCAAAAAAATTCAGGAAATACTGGTATTCACTTTTTCCACTACCGGTATCTGAGATACCAGTATCCACTTTTTCCACTACCAGTATCCATAGTCATTTTCTGCGAATTTTCTATGCACGATCAACACACTATAAAAAAAGGGTCCTTTGCCCACCCTTGAAATGGCTCAGCCGAAGATAGGGTCCAGCGGTTAGAAGAGCACCGCACATCGCGTGGTGTCCTGTGTGCCCCCGGCGACCCTTGAAAATCCAGCAATCACTGGAAAAATGACCCGACGGGATAGACAAGGCATGCCATGACTTGTCCTTGTCACCGGGTTAGACAAGGCGTGCCACAACATGTGCTTGTCATGGGTTCTTTTTCATTCAAAACACGATTTCTAACCCTAAAACTCACCCCTCCACCTTCTCTCTTCACCCCTACCTCAAATTTTATGATTTTAACCTCAACCCACCTCAAAACTTTAAGATCTATACATTGGGCTTGTGAATCTCCCTAGGATTTAGGGTTTTGCACTCAAGGAGGTAAAAAAAAAAGGCATCCTGGGATTCAACTTACTAAAAGCGTCTTCTCTAGTGTTTCAGTATGGGTCAAATTCTACAATGATGGATTGAATAGTATTCCTAGTGTTATCGACAACCCCCTTTACCTTGATGATTTCAGGCAAAATCATACCCAGGTTGACATTTGCTAGAGTATGTGTTGTAGTGGACGTGGCGAAGAGACATACGAAATTAGAGTAGAGGTTCCTTGGAAACCTCAAGCATGTAACGTTTGCAAGATCTTTGGTCATACTACTAACACTTGCACAATTAAGTCCAAAGCTCCACTCCTCTAGTGTGGAAAGCCAAGGAGAAAGTAGGATAAGATGTCCTAGTTGTTCAACAGCAAACTGTCAAGGAAAGAGTAGGACAAGATGTCCCGGTTGCTCACGAGCAAACTGCAAAAGTGAGAGTGGATAGTGAAGGTAAAGATGATTGGGTAGAGGTGGTGAAGAAGAAAACCCAAATAGCTCCGGGCATGCCTTTAGCCATCTCCTCTTCTAGCCGTGTTTCTTCTACAACTAATGCGTTTGGCGTTCTTGAGAGATGTGAGGATTCGGGTGCCTCATCCGTTGTGAAGGTGTCAAAGAAAGATGATACATGGGGTTATATCTTGTGATGCTACTCCGATTTTCCATGGTCAGGGTAGTAATCAACAAGAGCCTCCTTTTGGGTCTTCGTCAGTCTACACGTTTGTAAGAGCCTCCAAGAATCCCTTTGGATGGCGATTTCATTGGACCTCGACATAATTTGAACCAGTTGGTGGATGATTCCTCAACTTCTTCACCAACTAGAGTTGAAAATAGAAAGAAGCTTCAGGAAAAAAATCAAGATGTTAAAGGCCTCAAGAATTTAGTTCTTAAGGCTTGCATGACCTTCTTTGTTTATGATGTTTTTTGTGTTCTTCTCTGAAGTGTAATTTGAGATTTGTTAGATATCTGCTATGTTGCGGTTAGATTTTAGATTTTCTCATTTCTTTCTATTCCTCCTGGGGTATGCTCCTTGTAGGTTGTAAAAAGTGTCAAGCAAAATTCAAGATGCCTCAGTTTTAGTAGATAGATTAAATTAAAATTACTCTTTTTTGGTACTCTATGTTCATATAACAAAAATCGTTGATTATAGTTTTAATGTTATTTTATTTTTTTCTAGAGTTGATGAATATTTATGTTGTAGTCAATCTTTTTAATTTTTTAGTATGCTTGTTCGCCACCACAAATGTAAAATTTTTGCTCCGTCCATGCTAACATCGGTTTGAAAAATCCAACCCCCGCCCAATCACGAGCTTTGGGGAAAGTACTTTTATTACGTGTAATACTATTTTGGTTTTTTAAATAGGTAGGTAATTGTATGCGGTTAGAATTAGAGATTATTATGTCTTAGTAATTGAATAAGTTGATAAAAAAAAATGTACAATAATCTTTTTATAGCATTTTTACAATTTTTAGGACAAGAGATCCCCGTATTGCACGCATCAGTTGGCTTCACTGAGGTCTCATCCTCATGATCCGGACTATTTAGTTTGTAGAGTTCATTGAGTAGATCATCTAGGAAAATAAATAACTTGATTGGATATCCTTAGCCCCTTGGTCGCCAAACATTCCTTAGAAAAAAAAAATAGGTTCATTGAGGTATCATGACCGTTTTTAGTTTGTAGAGAGCTCATTGAGTATATCATTAAAAAAAATCAAATTGGTTGGCAAACACTCATTATAGAAAAATGAATAGTCAATACGTTTTCAAAATACATTATAAGACAAATTTATCTTAATCTTGTGATTACCAATGTTCAACTAACTTGATTTTTCATATAAAGAGATAGTGTTCGGCAAAATCTACAAACTGAACAATGCATATCACAATAATAACATCTCGACGGAGTGTACATAGGCACACTACACTCCCATTGTGCATTAGAGCATCTACAGGGACTCCTTGTCCCAATTTCCATTGGCACCATTAATATTGCCTTGTATATGTTGCGATTTTTGTTTCAATATTTGCTCGCCCAACCTTAAAATCCTTGGTCCGTCCCTCCATAAACTCTAGGTAAGATACTCCCTATAGTGGCCAAATTGTACTTTTTAAGCTTAGCATGCATTGATTGGTGTCATTATAGGGTAAAGCAGAGTGGCCTAACTTTATTCCAAGCCATTTACTTTTGAATGTTTGAATAATCATGAGGAGATTATAAAAAAACAAACTTGAATGCCGTGAAGGTAATCTTGATTGATCCCTTTTGTTCCTAGTTGTGTTCCACACCTCACCCCTCTGATATGGCCCCTCCCCCACTTTTGCTTTGCAGGAAAAAGGAGAAATACTAATTAATAAAGCCTGAAAACAAGGAGGGTTATATGGGGTAGACAAATACTTCTAATAATGGATACCTTAATTTAGACCTCTGAATTCTAGGAAGGGGTCCAAAAAACCACTCCTTCCTTAAGTATCTGCTGGTTGTTTGTATCCTTATTTTAGGTCTTTTATATGCCCTACTAGATTAAGAGAGGGATTGAAAAACCTAGTGGATTACACTTTAATGATGGAAAAATTGCTTAATTATTTTGTTTACATGAGTTCTGTGAAGTATACTTAACAGGTATTTGTGGCACTAAATCAAAGTACAGACATGTAGATGTGTCATGCAATACTTGTTTGTCAGCTAATAAGGATTTTCCTTTGCCAATCAACAGAACACAAAAAAAAACAAAAAAAACTAAGGGTTCTATCGTTTGAATGAAACAATGGTATTGAAAAACCATAAAAAAATTTATCATATCATCGTATTAATCGTGAATATACAAATACACGTTGGTATTGACACTAGACAGTGGCGGACGCAGGATCGTCATTTTTGCCTAATTTGCGGGGGCCACTCTTCAGTAATTTTACAAAAAAATATAAAAGTGTACTAAAAATATGACGAAAATTGGGGGAGTGCAGGGGCCGAACACCCCCTGACACTAGATGCTCGCATCAAAATCCAACTAACATTATTGTCAATTCGTATATATATGACATGAATTTTGTACTTTGATTTTATTTGAAAATAAAAGGATGTACAACCTCTCTTAATTATAGTCTTGAATAAGGAATTCCAATAGAACTTTCTTTTAGCTTGTCAAATGAGAAAGAAACATGCAACAACCTAGGTACAAACAAACAAGTGCAATAAGGTTAAAAAAAATTCAGGTGTTATTAACTCTTCTAGAGTTGGTGTATATGAGAATTTTTTTTTTTTCCCGACTTTAAGTAACGGACGATGAGAGTAGTCTCCACAAATTAATAAAGCTAGCATGATCGAATATCTTTGAGGTATCATAAAAGCAAGTGATTCCCGATTTGCTAGTGGGTTTTCATAATTAAGCATTCATGAAACTCAATTGCTTGACCGATTTCAAAATTTGTTTTTAAGGAATTGCCGTTGCCGAAATCCGAAAATTATTTCAGGAAAATAGCCTTAAAACTGATTCTAAAAACAACAGGAACTGAACTACTGTGTGTAGCTCCAGTGGAAGCTAACTACCAACTGATTTCACCAACTGGGATATTTTTTTTTTTTTCTTTTCTTTCTATATGATGATGAACATACCAACACAGCAGCAGCCCAGCCCCTCTTCCTTTTTACACAGAGTGAGTTTTATAAACAAATGTATCAATCGCCCACTGTGAAATGGGCAGTCAACAAATTGAAAAGCCAAATCAAGTTGCAGGCTAATTTGTCAGGCTACCAAATTTTCCTTTGATTTGCTTTTGTGAACTTCTATGATTTATCACTAATAGTTGTAAATTTCCTTGGGATTCTCATAGTTGGTGCTGATGATTTTGTTGCACCAAATTCAATGATTGGAACATGAAAACACTTTGGATCAAATGCCCAAAAATGGAGTAATGAAATTCATAACACCTACTGGCCTAAAGAGGATCACTAAAAGAACGAAACTAAAGAAAAACAAAGTAAAGAAAGGCATATATATATATTTAAAAGGAAAAGAGTGAACCTTTTCCATAATGAAATTGTTTCGGTTGTACGCTGAGAGAGAGAGAGAGCCGTTGATGTCCCAAACAAACGTGTAAGATCCCAATGGGATTCCTCGGTTAACGTAAATAAGGCTTACCATGATCTCATTTAATAGGCAGGATTATTTATAAAATAAATAGGAGATACCAAAGATTGACCATTTTAGGTATTTAGGCTCTATTATTAGTCAGGATGGAGATATTGGAGATGATGTGACTCATAGGATCCAAGTGAGATAGCTTAAGTGGAGAAGCGCTACTTGTGTATTGTGTGACAAGAGGGTACCCACAAAATTGAAGGGAAAATTCTATAGGACTGTCATAAGACCAGCGATGCTTTACGGGACA
Organism: Vaccinium myrtillus; assembly: GCA_016920895.1. Taxonomy (NCBI): domain Eukaryota; kingdom Viridiplantae; phylum Streptophyta; class Magnoliopsida; order Ericales; family Ericaceae; genus Vaccinium; species Vaccinium myrtillus. The sequence goes on from CM029277.1 coordinate 22,305,176, forward strand.
GAATGCTGGCATATTAAGAAACAGCAGGTGAACAAGATAAGTGTTGCGGAAATGAGAATGTTGAGGTGAATGTATGGTAAGACTAGACGAGACAGGATTAGAAATGAAACAATCTGGTAGCACCTATAGAGGAAAAGTTGAGAGAGAATAGGCTAAGGTGGTTTGGACATGTCTATCGTAGACCAGCAGATGTTGTAGTTAAGAGAGCGGATAGGATAGCTTTGGATAGAAACGCTCCGGGGAGGGGAAGACCCAAACTAACTTTAGATGCGGTAGTGCGCAAAGATTTGAGTCTATTAGGTTTAAGTGAGCAAACAGCTCTTGACAGAGCTCAATGGAGGAGAAAGATTCATGTAGCCGACCCCAATTGATTGAGACATAAGGCTCGGGTTGGTTTGGTTTATTATTTATAAAATAAATAAATACTAACATATGGTTACAAACAAGCATCTTGTAACAAAAGAACACATTCAGATGAATACAGATGTGCGACAAACTTGATTTTTAGCAGGAAAATCGAGTCTTAGAATGGCTGGAATCATCAAATAAGACTATGAAGGTCTGAATTTGTGTCCCATAAGAAATCATAAAACGAATTGCCACATGAGGAGATCTTGACTCATCCTAACCCTGAGCCAAGTTTGGGTATGTAAAACTGTTTCAGTGGTATTTTGATAGCATTCATTTTGTGCATATTACCAAAGGTTAGGTCTGTCTCCAATCATCTCCCACCCATACTCCCAATGATTGGGGACTAGATGGATTCTATTATTGTTGTTGTTATAACCAGGTTTCAGAACCACATTGTGCGCACCTTGGTTAATCCTAGAACCTTGAAATTAACGACTGGGTAAATCTCCAATGACCCCAAGAGAGCTGGTAGGGAGTTTCGACCTTGAGACCTTAGAAGGAAACAAACTCATAAATTTCAAACCTTCGACCACCAAGCCAAGCACTAGGGATTAACCATGGTCAATGTTGTACCATCGACAACATTTTTGAACGGTTTAGATAGGGCACTACAGAAGTATAGTGCCTTTGGGCACTACGGTGACCCCGAGTACACCTTACTATAAGGTTTGCAGAATACGACTTGTTAATTGTTTTTAAGATAAAAATTGTAACAGGACACAGTGTGCTTATCATAAGTATACATGGAAACTATTTGCAATTCAATCCAAGGGAAATAGCTTCAAAAACAGAATCACGGAAAACAAACAATATCACCTTTTAAAGGATAGGAAAATCCACAATTTGATGCAGAAAAATGCAAACTGAACCATCTGCACATAAGTCCTTTGTAATTACCAATTCCCAGTTCCACCCAAAAACTTAAGAAATAGTACAAAAAACCCACTTTCCATTTCTACAAAACCAAAAAAAGAAAAAGATACCAGAACCCAAGAAAGGGAGCAGAAGAGATTCAAGAGAAACACTAGAGAGAAGTAGATCATCTCCATGTTCTTGGCTCAAGAGCTAAAGAAGTATCACTACTTTTAACTATTCTTAGTCTAAATTAAAAAAGAAAAAAAAAAAAAAAGAAAAAAAAAAAAAAAAAGAAGCTGTAATCTAGACTCTGAGCAAGTAAATACTAAGTTCAGGAGCACCATTGCTATCAGGGTTCATCATGTAAAAAGCTTCAGAATCCCTAGACCCCACCACCCTCTCAAACTTAGCCCTCATGTACATCACCTCCTCCTCGTCCTCACCACCATCACCCTCTCCTCCTCCCTCCTCTCCCTTCTTACTCCCCGGCAACACCCCGGCCCCCATTGATATTGGCTCCACAGCTTTCAACACCTTCCACTCTTTAATCCCACACTCCCGCCTCGTCGCAAACCCACACTTCTTCCCATTACAGTAAGTCCTCCACAAGGGCTCCTCCAGCAGCCGCCTTGCCCCTGCTGCCGATTCCACCGTCTTCTTCTCTCCTCCTTCCTCTTCCTTATCACACTCCAGGGCAATTCTGACCAATCCAGACACCATTTCCTTAACCAACCCGCTAATTGGGGTCGCCAACTCTATCAAGAACGACGGCTCTGATGTAGCGTCCTTTTGGAATGCGAAATTCACATGGCCCCGCCGGTTCCCAAAAAGGGTTCCGACGACTTTCTGGCCCAGACTGAGCTGTGAGGAGTGGAACGGGCTTTTCCGGAGGGCGGTGGCAAGGACCGATCGGAGCCTGGAAACTGCTATGGCTTGCAGTTTCCTCCTCTGTTGCGATGATTTTGAAACCAATGGTTCTGAATTTGGCACCTTTCGATGAGCCTTCTCTTCTTTTTTGTCTTCAGCAGTTTTTTTTGAGGGCTTTATCAGCGTTGGAGCTGCTTCTTCTTCATTAGTAACCTTTGTTGTCCAGTGGAAGTGCCTCTGGATGAAGAGTCCTCGGAGCTCTTTTCCATGAATGTCTTTCTTCTGTGAGAGAAAATCAAAGGGAAGGCAGCCCCTTAAGTAGAGAGAGAGAGAGAGAGAGGATTCTGGATTTTTAATTGGATTATTGGGATTACCATCTATTCCTATATTTGTAGCCCTCTAACGTAGTGCAAGAGAATCCTGACAAAGGAAACATAATCTACCCCACCAACCGTAGAAGCAGTAAAGAACAGGGAGCAGGAGAGAGAGAGAGAGAGAGAGAGAGAGAGAGAGAGAGGTTTTGAAACAAGAAAGGGATCTGATGAGACAATGTGTGTGTTATTTCACTTTCTGGTGGGGTAGGGAGTAAAAGCAACTGCTTGACTGAGACTCTTTTTTTGACCTGGATCGATATGCATAAAGTAAAAGGGGATGGTCACAGAAGCAACAGGAAACCAGATACATCACTATTTACCACAGACATGCTTTCATCTTCTGCAGCCATGTCTTCTGATGTCAAAACGTTAAAATTCCAGAAAATTTGTACTACCAGGAACAGTGTGACGTAAGGTTGAATGGCGTCTCTGTCACATAGGGAGAGAGTGATTAGAAAGTGCAAATTTTACATACATAATAACCTTACTCCCATTCTGAAGAAAGTGTTTCTGTGACTTGAACCTGTGCTTAACCCCACAATTTGGTGATATTGGAGAGATAAGAGTTGGAAACATTGAACGCAAAACACACTCATTTAAGCATCCTAAGTGGGACCGATTCTATAGCAGCTCTAAATGAGCACCAAGTTGAAAAACTCCGTCCTGTGATTAACTAGTGACCTCATCAACTTATTCACCAATCATGCCTACTTTATATTAACCTCCTAGTCACAACCATATTAATGAGGTCTTCCACAATAAACACGGTGACAAGGCCTTCCAACAACGGGGAGAAAATCATAATAAGTAATCATCATAATTCTGAAAGATGAGCAAATTCAAACAAACACGCTATTTACAATAATTTAACGACATAACTTATATTAAGTACATATAAGCGCGGAATCTAGGTAATTTCAGTACACTAGCAAAGGGCTTTTTGTACACTAGTTAAGGTGAAAAGCCACATATGGAGAAGAATATATAGGAGTAAGATGCTTGCCTATGGTTTACAAAAGAGGTCCTAAAGTTGACTATCGACACTCGGCTCGGGCTGTGATTGATTAGGAATCGTGGCCTCAGCGTCCTGTTGTTTTGGGATTGTGGCCCCACCATTCATTCTTGCCCGTGCCTCTGCAAACATCCTCTGCTGCTCAGCCAATGCTTCTTCCTCCGTCATCTCAGCTACATTGGTCCACTTTCCACTTTTAAGCGTGTCCTGCTAGAAGGAATTTCCAAAATAATTCAATAAGCACTATTATAAAATCTAGAAACTTCCTAACAAGTTCTTTGTAAGATAATGATAGGAAACAAAAAGAATTAAGGAAGTCAAAATGTTTTTAAGTAATTACAGGTAGATGGAGCAAGGATTTTCATTTAGCGGGGGCAGAAACTTAATCGGAAACATGCATGAAATTCTCCCAATTTGATAGCTCATAGCAGTTTGAAACAAATCTCAATTGAGGGCAAATAAAGTTGCAGAGTGCAAAACTGAAAAGAGACTGAAACTAAAGGCTTTCTAAGGATTTCGTGGTGCCAAATTGGATATTTTTCAACTTTGGAGTGGAAATTTGTTAGCAAAAATTTGAAATTGCATAGAATATAAGGATTTTTAATAACTCCCTCCACCCAAGGTGGAACCAGATAAAAAACTACTAGAGTTCAAGAAAGGTTATCTAGTGGATCAGTTCAATACCTGAATCAAAACATTACCCTTGCCTTAACTAAATGTGACAGGAACATGTAGAAATCAATAATTACCATAGTCTCAAGCTTGTGTTGCTCATATGCAGCATAAACATCTTCTATATACTCCCCAAAACCAAGAACCTGAGAGCAATCACAAAAGACAATACAAAAGAACACCATGTATTAGCATCAAGGCAGAGAGAAACTGATGGTAAGATTCCAGATTAAGTATGAAGCAAAAAGGCCAACATTGAATCTGGACCTAGTGACCTAATGAACTTCAAGTAACCATATTGCATATTTTTACCTAGCTATAAGAAAAGACAACCCAATTTCTGGTTACAAAAATTGGCAGCAGTTACAACAGGACTGAGACACATCAACCGTAATTCGCTTGTCAACTCCAAGAAATTTTACAAGGAAAAGTTAGGTGTCTTGAACCCCCGCACCCAACTGTGTGACTCTGTCGGCATCAAGGCAATGTCCCAGGAGCACAAAATAACTTCCTGTTAATCAATCAAAAAGGCTCCATGGCGAGGGTGCTAGTTAGAGACCGGGAATCCATCCAAAAGACATTTCTGCTAAGAGGTATCCTAAACTGCTCTAATCCTGAATGCAGGTTATCATCTGCCAACTGTCTATCAGAACAAATGGACCCTGGCAGATGGTATACATATGTTGCGAAAAAAATGTGCATCTTATCAAACACCCAATGTGTCTAAAAGTGAGATGACACATTAATAATACATTATGCACACTAATAATGGTACATAATAACCCGAGAACAAAAATTGAACATGCAAAAATACAGGATTTCTGAAAACCTCTAAAGCCTTGAGTACATGCTCTGGCGCGATTGTTCTCCTCTCTTCTCTGTTGCAGACCTCATTGGACTCCGATGAAATAAGATTTATGAATTCTGCAAGAGCATAGAAGAAGTGAGTATGTTTTCATGTTAGATCCGGTTAAGGTATAAACTAACAAATGAACTTAGTAAGAGAGCACATCACAGTATATGGAGTTAAAAAATGCCATTATGAGTGGAAGAGACTACTTTAGTAACTGCAATATAAGTACAACAACTAGAGGATTAGCACCACATGCTTACAAAATATAGCAATGCTATACTTACCACCAAAAATGTGTATGGGCCATGACACATTAAAAAACCTTTCCACAATTCAAGAAAATGAGAGATTCGACTTCTTTTCATAAGAGATGTTCCGATTGGATGGTCCCATATAAGCTGAACAAAACCAATTACTTGAAGGCCATTAAATTGTCATCCTTTCCCTGAAGGTCCTTTCTAAATGTTAAAGTCCAAACTCCAAACAAAAAATATTTGCAATCCTTGCACAAATATTTGGATGATTTAAAAATAATGAAGGCCTCAACAAAATCTCTAATACTATGGATGACATTAAAACCAATACCTTATACAACTGGACGATCAACTCCAACTTGGAGGTTTATGCAAAATCAACAAGACGACCACCAATCTCTGTCCCTGTTTTCTTGTTGTGACTGATCTTTATTCTCCTTGCTATTGTGTATGCGTCTGTGCATGTGTGGTCTGTAGCCCAACAACATGAACCTACATTTCTAAACTCGCACAACGCCTTGAAGTAAGTTTATTTATTGCCAAGATTGCAGCACCAAGGATGCAATACTCCCCTAGGCTCTACTCGTAAAATGCACGATGAAGGTTGCCGTCAAGAAAAATGCTTCAATGAGCTCAACCAACCAAACATAGAGGATACTTGCTACTAATGCAAAAGTTCCTGTCAAATGATTGCTGACACTTCTTTTTCTGAGTGGCTACACAACTGGTGACACTTACCATGCAAAAGAACATTTGAAGATAATCAAAGCAAAGGATAATTCAAGGATAATGCCATTCAGATAGAGTCATGGATTAAACAAAAAATATGAATGCTGCGAAGAAAGATATGACCAAATTCTCACCAACACAACACTCAATTAAGAGATCTTGAGTATCTCTTGCCACACGAACATCTGGAGGCAGCATCTCCTTAATGATTTTAGTCATGGTTGCTGAAAGTACATCATAAGATGCATTAGCATACCAAACAGTGTAGTACTTCATTCACGAAACACAACCTAAACAGTAAATAAATCAGCTCAGGGAGAATGATATCAGCCCTGTTTTCCAGTTCTAAAACTTCGATAAACCTCTCATAATAGGAATGTGAAAGATCTTACTTAGTGGTGGAAACTAATGCACCTACAGGCTTATAGAGCAAATGGTGCTTATGCCTTCCATGCTCTTGTTATCATTCACCTTACCGTTAGCTTGCTTTTCAGTTTTCCACATTAAGTTTGTCAAATACAGATGAAAACCAACTTTTCCCGAAAAATATCACGAAATCCATTTGTGAATGGGTTAATAATGGTATGCATCAACTTATAAAAGTGAAATCATCTCCTAAGCTTAGTTGCAGGAAGCAAGAGCAGGTGCCGGGGCAGAAGCAGGGAAGCAAGAAGATATAATAAAAGAATATAAGGTTGGGAGCGTTTATAGGGGCGTGTGTAATATATATACATGTGTGTGTGTGTGTAAATACATATATACAGTAGCGATCCATTGAGGGATCCCTCACCTTGCACTGGTGTGGACCTCATAGATTCCGATAGAATTTCGATGATCCGAACCGTTATATACAATTTTATGAAAAACTACTCGGATCAAGCCCTTCCCGATCAAATTTTTTTTTTTTTTTGTGATTCCTTGCGGGGACCCTTAAAAACACATTTTAAATAACACATTGAGCGGTTCGGATCATCCAAATTCGATCGGGATATATGAAATCCGCAACAAACCGAAATGAGGGATCTCTTACTTTGCTAGTTTCGGACCTCCCTTCTCCTGGTTATATGAAAAACTGCTTGGATCAAGCCTTTTCCGGTCTTTTTTTTTTTTTCCTCACGGACTCTCACGGAGCCTTAAAAACATCATTTTAAACACATTGAACGGTTCGGATCATCAAAATATGACCGGGAGAGGGGAGGTCCATACCGTATCAAAGTAAGGGAACCGTTACTTGATCCTCTGTATACATCTGTATATGCAATGGTATAGATACTCCAAAAATATTGTTTTGTTGCTCGTCGTAATAGACATGTCAATTTGTAATTGGTGTCACCTATGAATATTCTTGTGAGTATAAGCAAGTATTATGTTTATACTAAGATAATGAGCAATTTTGTTAGTATCTTTTCATTCTTCAAACTTTTTCCTGTTCGGTATCATTTCTTTTTTTCTTTTCTTTTTTGAATTTATATGCTTGAGAAGTTCTGTAATTGTTGGGACCAGGCTCCTTTCTTTATAACAGCGAGGTTCCCAGGAGATTTTGACTTTGGAGGGTGTAGTGAGGTTCTGAGGATTCGTCACCTCGATAAGAGAATCCTGCAATTAATCTACGTTACCTACAGCACGGACAAGTTCTGGTGACATGTTACACCACATGCTTGAAATTGCGGTACATTTGAGGTAGGCTTCTGGACATTATAATCTAAGAATGAACTTATTTGAAGATAGAATATTATAATAAAATATATTACTATATGTCTAAACTTGCATGTATTACACCGTTCCAGAAACATTATGGCAAAAAATACTACTCCCTCTGCCCCATAAAGTTTGGTCCCTACAAAACTACGCAATTTTCAAACTAAAAAATAATGTACTTACGAAAATAATTTTTTAGCCAATATGGATCTTGTTTGATAGATCTCATTGAGAACTTTTATACGGTGCAAAAAAAATTCAAATTATTTTAGCAAATACATTATTTTTTAGTGTGAAAATTGCACGTAGTTTCGTAGGGACCAAACTTTATGGGGCAAAGGGACTAGGGAGTAATGATTTATCTTGCTAAAGCTCCACCATCTCTAGTTTCCAAAGAAAAAAAACCCCGAGATTGCTCTGGATTGCAAAATTCACCATTTCAAAACGTTTATGAACCATCATACATAAAGTGTGTTCCAAAACATAATTCATGATGTTAGTTTTCTGAAAATAGCAAACATAAAAGAGATGCCATTAGCATTTTCCATGTTCCATCCATTAAAAAGGCTCCACAAGCAAAAACATAAAAGAGAGGACATGGTAGTTTCCCAATTTTAGTTTAGTTTTAGTTTTGATGACATCATCATTCCATCCCGGTTAAAAACACTTTTTACATCATCAAAACTAAAATAAACTACCAAGGACACAACAATAATAAAACTTGGGTACACGGACTAACGAATACAGCAGGAGAAACGGCAAAATATATACACAAATGTCTATATATACATACACATGCATGTATGTATTTAATTGTTATTCATGTGAATATTTCATGCAGAAACAACCAAAACCAATATTATCATTTGCAATCCTTAACTTTTGACTTTTATTTTTTAATTAATCTAGCTCAAACAAAAAATTTATCAAGTTAAATTCTCTTATATGCAACTTTTACCATTTAATTTTCACATATTATAGTTTAACACCGCACAAATGGACCCCTGCCCTGTCACCATCCATTACCAACTGGAGACACCATGCTCCCGATGTGTCCCCTACTTCAAAATCGGTAAAATTAATTGGACAGTTTGGACGGGCCACCTGACTCGTCCTATATGTGTCCCACTGTGTCGCATGTCTCCTGCATGTTTACTATGGATACAACCCATTAGGTGTGCCGGTGCTTCATCGAGGCTGTGTGAATCAACCAGAGATGGCAGAGAAAGAGAGCAAACCAATAAGCAAAGGCTTTGCTTAGAACTCCGCTAATGTTGCTACTTGCTAGTGTTTTCTCAAGAATATGGAGTAACCTATAAAATAGATCCATGGAGACATTGGGCGATATACCAAAGAGTGCTTTCTTATCTGAAATGTTAACTAAATAGTATTTGTATTTTAGTTTTTAAACTCATTTCTTCCATATTTGTTCTCATAAATAAGATCAAGTTTCCCACTTCTAGATTGGGGGCCTTTGGACAAGGAATTTTTACCCGTTAAGTCTAAAGATAAAAGTTTCTTTTACCGGCCATTACTTTGAAAAAACTCCTTGTTAGGCCTTACAAAATTGTTTCATTTCAATCTTCACATGCTATAGAAAGGACAATTATATTTTCTTGTGTCTTTAGTGAAGGAAGTTTTTCGTCATAGGCCTTTGGATAACAAGGATTTTTGTGAGCCCTTTCTTAATGACAGTTTTTATTGTTAAGCCTTTAGATAAGGATTTGATTGGTGGGGCCCTTGCTAAAGTTAAAGAAGATAATAACTTTGGGGACTGTTGGGCCCAGAGTGCCCCCATGGATTTGGTTACACAATGCCACTCCCTGCGACCGCTCTAAAAACAGATTTGCAGGTGCGATGTCGAATGCCATAAAAGACTTAATTGAAACCCTTCCTAACATCAATTGGTTTTAGGAGAGTTGGTGGAAAAGCGGTCCGACAAGTGGTATCAGAGCCAGGAGGTCATGGGTTCGAGTCGCGGGAGCGTCATCCTGAGGGAGGGATTGTTGGGCCCGGAGTGCCCCTATGGATTTGGTTACACAATGTCACTCCCTGCGACCGCTCTAAAAACAGACTTGCGGGTGCGATGTCGAATGCCATAAAAGACTTAATTGAAACCCTTCCTAACACCAATTGGTTTTAGGAGAGTTGGTGGAAAAGCGGTCCGACAAGTTAAACATATTGGGGCTTAGCCAAGTTCCTACCTTGCCTCTCGATTAACATAGTGCCCTGAATAATCAAGCATCTACAACTCAATTTGCTCACAACAATCACTGGACCTCTCTTTCTATTTATTATTTTATTTTATTTTCCTTTTTTAATGGAAGAGTTCAGTGTAAAAGGTAAGTACAAGGAATTGTTTCAAGGGTCAAGAAGTTGCAGATAATGTAAGTTTAACATAGAAAAAACTCAATTTTTCTTATCGCCTAAATGGAACAGTTGAACTTAAATTAATATAACAAATGGGTAGAAATTGCACAAAAACAAGGCTTCGAAAAAGTAGAGCAAAAATAGACCAAGCATGAATTGAAGACAGAAACGAAAATTGCTTGCATCTAGAAACAAACTGAACATTTAAACATGAATATAACAAGCAATAATTAAAAAAAAAAAAAAAAAAAAGACAAACCTTTTGGAAGGGATGCATCCTCTTTGGCCTTACCAACAATGTCCATGGGTTCCATTTTTAACCTTCACAAATCAAATCATACCAAAGTAACCAAACTATACTTGTACGTATACCTGCAGGGCAGGCCCTGAGCAGAGGCCCAGAAAGCCCCCAGAAATGCTAAACATTAACAAGTGCGTTGAATGGCATTTCACCTTACTCCTCAAGGTCTGTTTACTTACTAGGCCACAAATTATAGTATGTATACGCATTCAGATAACCCAAAAGAAACAACAAACAGGTAGAGAGAGAGGAGCGAGAGTGGGAGAAGTACCTGTGATTATCGTTGCAGGTCGAACTTTGCGCCGATTAAGGATTTTGAGCTGGTTCCGATTCTGTTTCTGATCGAATTGCAAGTTAGGGCTCATATAACCCTGGTATTTGACTCTATCACAATTAGACCCCACATCTACACATTTTTTAGTTCAAGACCAACTACTTCAATTTACTGACAATAAATAACACGGCATGGCATGGCACGGCACGTACCATGAAGCTGCTCAAGTTTAACAAGATACTCACGAGTTTGAGTTATTAGGGTCATGTTCGTTTCTCAGTTTAGTTTTAGTTTTAGTTTTGATGATATCATCGTTTCCCTCATTTCTCTTTCTATCTCTCTCCACTCATTACACTTTTTGACATCATAAAAACTAAACTAAAACTACCAGACGAACAAGGCCTAGGTCATTCCCTTATTCACTAATGACAAATGAAAGTTAAATATTTATTATATTACTATTTACAAGACTAAAAAATGTTACCGCGATACGGCTGGATATCCTTCATTTCAAAAATATTGTTTACATCTTTCCAAATCGAAAAGCACCCCTCATAAGTCAAGAAACGCCCCTTAACTACACTGTTCTTTATTTCCAAAATAATGAGGGTTTGTTTGATACCTCGGAAAAGAAAAGAAAGAAAAGGAAAATAAAAAATTTCCTCTTCCTTTGTTTCGGTTGAGAGGAAAACTAACTAAACTAAAAAAAATTAACTGCAAATTTTCCTCAATCTTTTCTTCTTTTTTCCATTTTTCCTATCTTCTATTTTTTTTTTTCCCTTTCTTTTCCTAGGTATCAAACAGAGCGTAAGTCATAGGGGACAATTCAAGGCAAGGCAGTAGCACTTCCCCTCTTTTTTTTTTTGATAAAGAGTACATAAGGAGTCTATGCAAGGAGAAACAACGAAGGCCGAGGAAACAAACAACTATATACAAAAACAACATAGGAAATAAACACCAAAATGAAAACAACAAAAATAACAAAGCACTAGGGGCAGTCATCCATCACCGGTGTCTGGCTGAGGTACAAAAAGACCTAGCGCATGCTTTGTTAATCGATGAGCACACTGAACCTCCTGCCGATCTACTTTTGTGATTTTGCAAAAATTCAACTTTGCAGTCTCCTTCCTCAGGTTGCGCAACAAAATGGTGTCACAGTGGTGACACTCACTCCTGCTCCCTGTCTGCATGACAGCATTAAAACAATCGGTAAGAATATAGATATTAGAAAAATCATTTTTTAGGCACCATTTAACCGCTTGATTTATTGCTTGAATTTCTGTTTGGATAGCCCTGCAGCTGTATGTGGATATTGAGTGTTGTGCAATAAGGCTTCCATTAGGGAGCCTAGCCAAGAATCCAATACCACTCCAAGGATTTACCTCTTTCCAAGCTCCATCCACACGAAGAACGCACGTTCTTTGAACAGACGAACCTTCCGGGAAATCCTTTGGAACAATGGAAGGATATTTGTCTATGGTCTGAAATATAGATTTAGAATTTCGAAGCCAGCTGGCCGCTCTTTGGAACCAAACTGTCACGCCCTTAAATTTAGTAAAAAAAGTCAACGGTCCAAGTCAAAGTCCAAGTTAAACACCTAAAGTCAACGTCAACGAAATACAATAATCTACGGGTACCCATACCCCAAATTGAGATTAACAAGTGTTATAATTATTACAAATCCAAAGTCAAAAGATTTACTATGAATAAGTTACAAAATCATCTTTTCAAAATTTATAAGTTCAAGATGATGAGGTTACTCCTCTTTAAGCTTTCAAAAGATGCATGCAATCACTCCATGCAAGCCCATGTCATACTCTGTGCTGGTACCTGAAATTATTTGGGTGAGCTCACTAGCCCAGTAGAGAAAAGTCTACCAAAACTAAACGCAATGAAATGCAGATGCGAAATGAAAAATGAGAGTGAAATCTACATAATGATACCAAAGAGTTTACGGGAGTCCGATGAAATAAACATGAGTATATAAATCCCTTGCTATCACCCAAGTGTGTCCAATATGTACCCGACACGTACCCTCTCTCATAGGTGTCCAACTCGTTCAATTTGCCATGTCATCAATTTATTCAAGTTAGATATTTAGAAATTCCTAGCGACACATCCATAGGACGGCCCTAGTATCATTTCGGGCTATCTTTCGACCCCGTATAATCTTCCCTTTGGCCAAGGCATAATTCCTCGCGACACATCCATAGGACGGCCCAAGTATCATTCCGGGCTACCTTTCAATGGCGTATCACATGTTTCAAGTTCTCATTTCAATTCACGTTCGTTAATTTCGCAATGGTGTCTTCGTATCACTCACACCTCAGATCGTCATTCAAGTTCACACATTTCGTCAATATCAACTAATTCACGCGTGTCAAGTGTATAACCATGTATGCGTCGCATTAGAAATCAAACAAAGTCACTAACCATGCAAGGATAGGCTAGGAACAAGCCATTCAACAAGTTTTGATGTTTAAGGAACGAATAAGTCAAGTACTCACCCAAATAGGCGACCAAAATCAAGGAAAACAAAATTTTGGGAGTTAAGGGGGGGTTGGATTGATCCAATTCTAAGAGTGGATTGATCCAATTGTTGGATCAATCCAATTGGCTTAAGAAATGATCAGATTGATTTGGATCGATCCAACTCTTAGAGTATCGATCCAACAGAGCTTAAAAATGAACAGAATGCTTTTGGATCGATCTAACTCAAAAGTGGATCGATCCACTATGGTCCAACACTGAGCAGAAGACTTAAGAAATGATCAGATTGATTTGGATCAATCCAACTCTAAGTGTATCGATCCAACAGGGCTTTAAAATGAACAGAATGCTTTTGGATCGATCTAACTCAAAAGTGGATCAATCCACTATGGTCCAACACTAAACATAAGACTTTTGGATCGATCCAACTCAAAAATGGATCGATCCAAAGGCCATTATGAGTAGATTTTTGACAGATTTTCATAGGGATTTCAATGGGTTCCAAACCAAACACTTCCAAGGTCAAATATCAACATCAAAAGTTACAAGAAAATGCTATAACAACCACTTTAAGTAGGAGACTAATACAATCATACATCAAGCTCTAATCAATTCAATGAGATGAGAAAAATGGATTTTCAATGGGTTTTCAAGAAACTAAGAAGGATTGATAAAATGTGGGTACAATCTACACACCAAACACCTCAAAACACTTAGTAATGGTAGAAATCTTCCTACCTCAAGGTATAGAAGCTTTTGATCAAAGGATGAGCAAAACCCTAGCGCCCGAGCTTCCAAACACGTGTAGGAGTCTAATTTGAGTGAGGGTATTGAAGGAATTTAAGTGAGGGAGTGAAATTTGGTGTAGAAGTTGAAGAAAATGGAGAAGGTATTAGAGGGAGAAGGAGACGTTTGAGCAAAGAGGGGAGGGGATTTGATTCTCTCCTCTTATACACCACACACACACATATAATTCAAAAGAATTACACCCCAAGTCCCTATAGTAGCTTGTGTTACGCAATGAGGTCCCAACTCACTCATATCATTGATTAATCCAACATTTAAATAATTCCTCACATTTTCCCAACTTTATTTCCGGAAAAATATTTAAAAACACGGGTCTTTACACAAACCACATGTAGACACCCCGATTTTGACCCGAGAAACTTATTAAGCAACCCCGATGATGAAAATGCCCGTTAAGAGCACGCGAAGCTTGATTGTGAACTTGGAAACCTCTCTAAATCTCTCCAAAAGAAACCCAAGCCTAAACCACCTTCTACTACATTCAAAACCCTATCTATTGATATATAATATGTCCCAATCCATTTTGAAATGAGGGAGATGTGCCCGTTTTACCAAAATGACTTGTTTTTCCGACCTTCTGAGGGTAAAATGGTCACATATTTTGATGTACAAATCATCTTGGATTCAAACCACTTGGGTTAGAAAGTAGACTTTTCAAGCTTTCCAACGCTTCAAACCATGCACAAAACGGAGTTCGGTAGCACCCGGAATGGCCCCGCGAAGTTTGGATTGTTGTGCAGTCCCCCAGTCCAGGCGCCTGGATTACCCTAATCCAGGCGCCCGGACTCAATCCCGGCGCCTGGATTCCCCAATTCCAGGCGCCTGGAATCACTTCCAGTGAACAATTTGCTGCTGGTTTTTGATGAAACCATGGGCTTCTTCTCTACATCGTCCCACGTTTTTTTCACTCAAATCTCCCTCCAACAGACTTTGGCTCCCCATTTTGAGTTCAAACATCATTTTCCCTCTCAAACCCACTCCAAAACTACCCCATTCTCTCCCTATATATACCCCCCTCCCACTCCATTCTAAAGGATCAGTTTCTCCCTCCTTCCTCTACTGTTATTCTACCAAAATCACACCAGAAACTTCATCCCCAAACTGATCCTCTATAGTTCCACTCATTTCTAGCCTACAAACCCATCTTTCATCACCAAAATCTTCATATTTCAACCTTCCACCACCAAACTTAATAAAAAACCAAAGGATCAGCTCTCACCTCTCTCCCTTACTGTTATTCTGCCCAAATATCCCCAGAAACTCATCCCCAACTGATCCCTCTCAATTCCATCCATTTTCAACCATCAAAACTCAATTTTCCTCCATCCTAACTCCACAAACTCACTTGATTCTACCCATTTTTCATCATCCACCATCAAACCCCCAATCAAACCACCTATAATCAGTTTGATACACTTCCAACAATCAAAATCCAGTTCACTCAACTTCCAAAAATCATCCCAAATAACTCTCCAAAGTTCACAAATCAAGGTTTCAAGGTAGTTTTTTCTACCATTGTGCTCAAAAGGCCCTGAGGGGATACCATCCAAGCTCTTACTAGTTCTTCATACTAGTTAAGAGTTTGGAAAGGTTTCAAATTTCACAAAAATGGAAGTTCTTCATTAGCATTTGTTGTGTATATTTCCAAAAATCATTCAAAATCAAGTTTCTTTTAAGCTCATATCATGCATTTGAGTTAAATTTAAGGTTCAAGTTTGCTACTGTGTTGTTATACATCTTTTAGAGTGCATATGAGTTAGTTAAAAGCATTGCATTTGGTGCTTCCTGTCAAAAATGGAGTTTTGAGTTTGCTGTTTGGGAGGCCATCCAGGCGCCTGGATTGGCCCTTTCCAGGCGCCTGTATTCAATCCAGGCGCCTGGATTCGTCTAATCCAGGTGCCCAGATGACCATCCAGGTGTGGCAAGTTTGTTGCTTGTGATCAGTTTTTGGAGCATTTTAAAGCAGTTTGAGCATGTTTTAATGAAAATTCAGGGTCTAATGCATAAATCATCCATTCATTACACAACCACAAGTATCCACATTCATTCCATTGATCTTCTTGATGCATTTATGTGTTCTTGCATGAGTTTGTGATTGAAGTCCATCTAAACAACATTTTCAAAATCCCTTAAACGTTTAGTAGAGACCGGTGGTCACACCGGGCGAGAGGGGTGCTTTAAATTCATTCCCCTCTCGTAACCTGGTTCCCGGACCCGAGAAATCTCATTCTGTGAGATCAGTACAATATTTTCCATTCAAAGGGCAAAAGAGTCATTTTTCAACAGGTTTCTCGGGTACGATCCTCAAACCCGGGTAGCGACTCCGTTCAACCAATCAAAACCATTTTTCAAACCAAACTTCAATTTCGTGGACACATCGCGCTCCCGCGGGGTGTTCACACCACATTATCTTTAGCCATAGCTAGAACAGCTTCTCTACGAAAAGGTTCATTTGCAAAAACTAAAGAGTTCATGGTTTTCCTCCCTTTGTCTTCGTACCTGGCATGAAACGCCAGGGCCAACAATAACACCATGAGAAAATGACTCACAGTAGATAATCCCTACCCTTCTAATCCATACATTACACACAGAGTATACACAATATATATATATGAATCAGAGAAAAGTCACAACGATCCATTTATTCATTACTAGCCTTTAACCTTTGTGAAATCTGTAAGGCCCCCAAAATTTGGGTTTGTTATAAAAGATTACATAAATAATATATAGGGTTTACAACAGTATTCCAAAAGGAAATTACATAGATCTCCCTATTGTTACATTTATTCTCTACGGTTAACTAGGAAGTCTCTACTCCATTGCACGGTCGTCCATCCCGACGGTATCCTGCTCAGCTCCGTGGGCCTTCCAGTCATAGTACTCCTTCAGTTCATCTCTATAGTCTAGCATAATACGTCAGATTCGCAAAGTAACATCGTTATATTATGCCAGGGTCACACAAGTGCAACACTGTGAGCGAGGACGCTCAATAGATAGTTCTACCCTAACCTTAAACTAGCAATTCTAGAACAATATAGTAGGTGGCAGGTAAACAGTTGAAAATCATTTATAGAAAACAGTAAGTTCATGCGTGATGCGTAGTCAAATATCATTGTCAAATCAAATCAGAGTGCAGCTTAATAAAATCAGTGTCTCGTTTCCTTTTCAAAATCAGAGTGCAGTGTCTATATCTCGTATCAGTTTCTCATAACAGAATTCTTCTTTAAATTTCATCCATCTCCCATCACTCGAAAGTTATTGGCCCTTTCTGACAGTCACCAACCTTTCCGCTCGAAGTCCCGACTACCTAGTATCACTGAACTCAACCAGTATGTTTATAAGGTCCGTTCACTTCGCGTCACACACAACATAGTCCCGGCTATCTTGTATCACTGAACTCAACCAATCTGTTTATAAGGTCCGTTCACTACGTGTTGTACAACTGAGTTTTGACCACCAAGTTCTCCCCGCGGAACTTGGGGTGGGACTCAAACATCACTACCGTATAGTTCTGCTGAGTTTTGACCACCAAGTTCTCCCCGCGGAACTGGGGCGGGACTCAAACGGCATTATCGTATCGTTCATTCATCACGTCATCATTTTCATTCTCATCTCTATTTTTTGTCGTGAAAACAATCGTTTATTTTCTCGAAAAACGTGTTGTGTTGTGTCGTGTCGTGAAACGTGCACATGCCATGATTTTCATAAAATCTTTTGTTTCAAATCGTTTCTCGATAACCGTGTCACTTTTAAGTATAAAATCTCGTTGGTGACTTTCTTTAGACAAATGAGATAACCAGGAGAGTCTCAGGCCAAATGGTCAGACGAATCCAGTAACTGTCACCATTCCTTTCTTAGACAGCGCGAGGCTCCTCTTTTTTGACAGACCCTCAAGGGTGTTAGCCTTAGGTTATCTCACAGTCCAAATACAGTCAAAATATTTTTGAAGTTGCTTTAAGAAAAGTTAGTCGGCTACTTTCCAAAATTCAGTCTGGCATTATAACTACATAATTTTGAAAAGTCGATTTTCAATCGGGCATTATAACTGCATAATTTTGTTTTCCAAAATTTCATCGGGTATTATAATAGCGTATTTTGTTAAGTCCATTTTCAAATCGTGTATTATAACGACTACGTGCATTTTCAAAAGAGTAACTTTTCATTTTATCCCTAATAATCCAACATAATCTCGTCTAATCATATCTAAGTACATTTAAGCATAATAACGACATATTTAAAATGAACTAGAAAATACTAATCTAGGGTTAAGATAAAGTATCTACCTTAATTCTGATGATTAGTCGGAAGCCGATAAGCTAGTAGAATTCCGGCGGCGTAACAACTAGTCAACCTCTGCTCGAACGCTTTCTAGCTAACTTTTTTACTTTTCTAAGATCTAGGGGTGGTTTGGAGGTTGAATATGGTTGAAGAACCTCAAGAACACTCAAGAACACTTAGAACACATGAATGAGAGGTGTGGAGAGGTTTTGGTGTGAATTTTCCAAATGAATGGCCTCCTATTTATAGGAAAACATGGAAAGCTCTCCCTCCCTCATAAATGGAAAATCTCCCACCTTCCCATAAGTGTCCAAAATACTTTTTGTAAAGTAAAATTTAGGCTTTAATAGCTAGTTTTAGGATAAGGTCAATCTTGCTAGGTTTTAAAGTCTTTCGTCCAAAGAAATGGGTTCGTAGGAAATGACATATAACGTCTAGGTTCGTTGGGTTGGGGTAGATAACTTATTATGGGGAGTTTTGGGTGCTAGTTATACATACGAAACTAGTCACGGGGTGTTATAAATATACACGCGCGCGCGCACACACACACACGCACACAGATATATATATATATATTCCCGTTCTACTAAGGACTCCCTCAAACTCGTAATTTGTGGACCTCATGGATTGGGGTCGAATCTCGACGATCCAAACCGCTCAATGTGTTTAAAACGTGATTTTAAGTGTCACCGCGAGGATTTGTCCAAAAAAAATACTCGGAAGGGCTTCATTCGAGCATTTTTCGATAAATTATATATGTACGGTTATTATGAAAAACCGCTCGGATGAAGCCCTTTCGGGTATTTTGTTTTTGTGATTCCACGCGTTGGCCATGAAAAACATGTTTTAAACACATTGAGCGGTTCGGATCGGCGAAATTTGGTCCGGAAAATAAAAAAAGGGGTGGTCCTCACGGAGGAGATCTTTGAGGGAGTCCTCAATAGAACATCTTCCTATATATATATGTGTGTGTGTGTGTAAGAAGTTTCCTGTGAGGGCTCCCTCACAAAAAAAGTGCGGGAAAATAGTTGTGGGCCGTTGGATCCTATGCTCTACACGCAATCCAACGACTCACAACTGTTTTTCCACACTTTTTTTTGTGAGGGAGCCCTCATAGGAAACTTCTTGTGTGTATATATATATATTTCTTATCCGGACCTCCCGGAAATAAGAAAAAATTTATTTTTTTCACTTAAAAAATTGTTTTTGGGAAATCCGAACCGTCCAATGTGTTCAAAAGGTATTTTCAAGGGTCCTCGCTAGAAATCTTCAAAAAAAAAAAATACATGGAAGGGCTTGATCCAAGCAGTTTTTTGCAAAACTATGCGGTTTTGCAAAAACTGCTTGATCAAGCCCTTCCATGTATTAGTTTTGAAGATTTCCCGCGAAACCTTGAAAACATCTTCTAACACATTGGACGGTTCAGATCGACGAAAAAATGCTCGAATGAATGATGGAGGACCGGAGGTCCGGAGGAGAAGGTCACACACACACACACACACACACACACACACATAACTTTTAGTAAAAGCAAACCTATGGTCAACTATTTATAGCCTTATGTGGCTAGTACTATTAGGATAAAATGTGTCCCCCATTTATTAGGGGATAAGTTCCCCTTTTATGGAACGAAAAATACCCCATAAAGTTGGTTTTGTGCGCTAAAAATACAAACTAGTGTACTACAAAATTAAATAAAGAGATACTAACTTAAAGGAAATAAATAAGTGTGTTCGGAAATCCTTAGGTAGTCTTCCTAATAATTAGGAGAATCTGAAAAGTATAACACTTAGGAATTTAGAAGAAAATACCCCATAAAGTTGGTTTTGTGCGTACGTATGCGCACGAACGCGCATACGAAAACACGCCCGTAAAATTACACGGCGAGGGAAGTAATTTCTCTCCCCTTTCCTACCTCCTAACCGACCCCCTCCTCTCCCTCTGATTATCACACTAAAATCCAAATTAGAAGTAGTAAAAGTGTACTTCAAGTCAAATTTGGAAAGTCAAAAGTTTAAATAGGTTTCCAAAAATGGACTAGCTTCTAATTTAGGCAATAAATGAGGTGGTGTTAGCTTAGTGACCAAGTCTCGGAGAAAACTTCGGCTTCTGGACGCGAAATAGTGTAGTACCCGGTGTGCACGTGTTGATTTACGGCGCGGAAAATAAATAAAAAGAAATAAACGAATTTTTATTTGAGTTATTTAAACTAAATAATAAATTATTGAAATTCGTGATATCAAAATTAAATACTCGAATTAATAAATCAAAATTTTTATTTACAAAATTTCAGGTTATTACAAAATCTATGATTCTCATTCTCGAGAATCAATCCTCCCAATTTAACCACTTAGACTATGGACATTCGTAATTCCACTCCCTCCTTGCTTGCCCTACCTCGGAGCCCATATGAAACGGACTAAGTTACATACTTAGTCGGAGTCATCAACTGCCTGTAGACACCCCAATTTGATTATCCATGAATCCTAAGCAAGAGTCTAGGTGCATTCCTAATGATGAAAAATTACTGACGATGTCGTGGAATTTATTTTATTCAACTAATGCTTCGACTAATTTGGATTTACCGTTTCAAAAATCCACCAATACAAGAAAAAGCCCAATCAACATTTACAAGTCCAATAAACCCACCCATAACCTATTATTTGGCTTAACCATAAAGCCCAACACATGATCCCAATTCTTAGCCTAACAAAAGCCCATTTTTGGACCAAAACAGCACCCTACGGACGCAACCACCAACACACGAACGCAGGAGTATGGGTCTCCACACTGCGTCGTTTGACCCTGCGGATGCAAGGTCAACCCTGCAGACACAATACTGATACCATGCGGACGCAAGGTTTAATTGCCCAAATTCTAGACAGATGCTGCACTTCGGTTATGGCTGCCCATACTCATTTTAATCACTCCCCATCCGATTTCTAGTTGGAATTGAAGTGTAGAAGCTTCCTTTAGGCCTATAAAAGGGTACATAAACTCACCATTTCAACACACAACAAAAAACCTCAAGAAATCCTAGCCTAAAAATCTTGTTCTAGCCTATTCTTTGCATCCAAAACTCTCCTTCTAGTGTTTCCTTCCCAAAAACCAAGAAAAACCCTCTTCAAAAATCAGCCACCAAAATCCCAAAAATATTAGTCCTTAGCTTAAGTTTTTCGAAGCATTAGTTAAGTAAAGTACTTTTCGCGGCGAACGGAGTTATACTCGCCGAATTCGTGATTTTGAGGGGAGCATTTGGACGTTGATCAAAAGAAGTTCAGTTATTTTTTGGTAATGTTTCATTTCTCTGAATCTAGCCTCATGCATCGTTAATTTTATTTATTTTTCCTTGTTCCCTTTCCCGTAATTGTCTAAATCACTTTAAATTTTCTTTTAAAATCCCATAATTATGAGTAGAGACTAATCATTTTGATTAGGCGGGATGGATGCATTTTTCAAATAAAACCTTCCTATCCCGTAACTTAGCTCCCTAACCAAGATTACTCTGGTTATGACGGACCGGTTGTCTCGAATTTTGTACATTGAATTCGGTTGCTTGGTTAACCTTAAAATCAAGTGGCGACGCTAACGAACGCAATGTTCTAGTACTTTCAAGGTTTCTCACGGAGGTCACGGTTGCACACAGTGGCGACTCTGCTGAGGAGAAACGAGAGCTAGACTCGAAATTTTTTTTATGGAATTTTAAATTTAGTTTTTAAAGCGATTTTCTTGCATTGCACGTGTATCGATGTATGGATAAACCCTGTTCAGCATTATTCGATATCCTGGGCGGGCAACCGTACTTGGGCTATGTCGAAGAAGCCAACAAGCCTTTGGCTGTAGTAGGTCATAAGTACTGTTTGACCATTGCCTTGGGAGTATATAGTCCATAACTTGGATCTATAATACAAAATCATATTTAACCACTTATTCATAAGGAGTGATGTAGAGACCCGTAAATTTTAATTATTTTTCTGGAAATAAAGTTGGGGAAATGTGAGGAATTGATTAAAATGTTAAAGTGTTGGATTATTTAGTTTGATAAGTAAGTTTGGGCCTTTTTGCACTACACAAGCTAATACAAGGGCTTGGGTGTAATTACTTAATATATATGTGTGTGTGTGTGGTGTATGAGAGGAGAGAATCAATCCCCTTCCCTCTATCATCAGACGTCCCTCTCCCTCTCTCTATTCCTTCTCCATTTTCTTCTACCTCAACACAAAATCTCACTCACTCACTCAAATTCCTTCAAAACCCTCACTCATACTAGACTCCTACACGTGTTTGGAAGCTCGGGTGTTGTTCATTTCGGTCCGAAAGGTGGTATTTTCGGTAGAGCTCATTTGGGAAAGCTAGGATTCTTGCTCATCCTTTGATTGGAGGCTTTCACACCTTGAGGTAGAGGAATTTCTAACTCTTCTAAGTGTAAATGTAGTGTTTGTGTGTGTATAGACTCTTGATTGATAAACTTTCCTTTGCGTTGTTAATTCTTTGAGAAAATCACTTTCTAGTCAAGTTGGAGTTGGAACATGCCTTAGTCTTGCTCTCATATGATCATCTTCTTAAATTGGTTGTTACACTATCCTAATCATGACTTGGTTCAATGATCTTACTTGTGTTTGGATGAAACCCACTTGGGACTTCATTTTCTAATCACATTGTTTGAGTAAATGGTTGATTCTTGTTGCCTATTATTTCCTTGCTCAAATTGGGGGTTAAATCATCTCCCTCTAGCCCATTCCATTGATATTTGGCTTTGGAATCATCAAAATTGGAGTCCTAGTGAAAAATCCCCAAAATCCCCTTATTTGAGTCATTTTCGGGTTGCTCTCTAGAAAACCTGCCCGGGCGGGAATCACGTCCGCCCGGGCGATTTTGACAGATTGGTGGACGAAAATTGGTTTGTTGTTCCGGCCCACTCCCATGCGCTTGTTTGGTCCCAAAACGCGTTTTTCACTTGTATTATGACATTTTCCACTTCGGTAACAGTTAGGTATCAAATGATAATGGGGAATGATTGATGATACTTGTTGCTTGATTATTAGTGGATTTAGTGAGGACACAGTCCGTAAATTGACACTTTGCGTAACATTTGGGTTGAGTGGAGAGTCCGAGACACTTGTGAAAGGACATTGTGACACGTGAGTTATATTTGACACTGAGTTGACTTTATAATTTGATAAGTGATAATGCGAATTTAAAACATGTGATACGGGGCCCGATAGGGTTTGCCCAGAGTGACACGGGGCCCAATAGGGTATGCCCGGAGTGACACGGGGCCTTTATGGTATGCCCAGAGTGACAAGGGGCCTATATGGTATGCCCGGAGTATAATCTAATGTTTAAAAGGAATGAGATGTATAAAGTAAACATTTAGGACACATATGGTGTGTCGGGTACGTGTTGGGTACGAGAGATGATAGTAAACGGAATCTAGTAGCTTATGTGTTGGTTTTAAGTCCTCAAACCATTAAAATTTTCTTAATTCTTGTTACTTGACTTATGCTTTCCTTGTCTATCACTCACATGCATTTCATTGCATTTGGGACTGTTAGACTTTTCTCTACTGGGCTAGTGAGCTCATCCTTATAATTTCAGGTACCCAGCACAGAGCATGACATGGATTGCTTGGAGTGCATGCATGCATCTATTTTGAAAGCTAAATGGAGGAGTTACTTTATCATCTTAGAACTTATATTTTTGATAAGATGATTTTGTAACTTAATTAAGTTTCATCTTTTGACATTGGGTTGTAATTACACTTAAAACTTATGTACTTGTATATGGGTTTACGGGTACCCTTAGACAATTGTGGTTTGTTGACTATGACTTTCTAAATCTTATGTGGACTTTGACTTGAACCGTGGACTTGTTGACCATCCACGTGGAATTTATAAAATGTTTTATCTTTCAAATTTTGAGGGCGTGACAAGTGAACACGCAATGCCATATCTAGGGTTTCGAGTCTAAATCCATCTATACAGTTAACAACACCACACCGACAACCATAACCTGGTTCTGCCATTTCCACAACCCGGGATCCTGCTGGATATCCTCCCAGGTCCCATCACTATAATCCTCCATTAATTCATTTGTGCTTTAACATAATATCTTATACATTTTCTAAGCACGTGACCCAACCCATGAACTAACCAAGTCTGTGGTCTTTCTAACAATTGATCAACCAAATACATATACGAGAATAAAAATTAATAAGGAACATAAATAACATGAAGTGTAACTTAACCATTCCATAATCAATTGAAGGTCTAAAGGTTCATTTGCTACAAGCGATTCTTCCTCATAGTCACAAAGAGGGCAAGAAGGAGAGAAACCAACTATCCGAATAGTCAGGAAGAAGACCCAGAAGACCTTTATACGCTCAGGAAGCTCCAAGTTCCATTGGAAAATGCCCTCTCAAAGGCCCAAAAGTACGATCAATAGAATGATGATAATGCAATTCTCTTTTAAAAGTTCAAATTGTCAGGTTGTATAGTATACTACATGTTAGGATTAGTCCTATTTGAATGTTCAGATTATCTTTTAATGTTATATTCTACATAAACACAACAATACCGTGTGACTAATGTCATAACTCGTATTCAATATTGTCCTAATTGAGCCTGGCTCCTCTCCAATCCCTTCAAATGGATTAGAGAGAACAACTTCTCCAATTCTGGCCTGGGAAATAATTTTTCGATCTCATTCCAATAATATGGACTGTTTGCATTTTTAGCATGCTTAATATTCTCAACAAGCTAAACAAAATGCATGATTTCAATCATTGAAGTGGGATTGTAAAAAAAAAAAAATCCGGTCTGATATTGGAGAGGAGCTAGACTCGTCCTAATCTATCCCAAATTAGAAATGTAACAACCCTATTCCTCCTTCCTAATTTCTACCAAATCCAAATTATATGAAAAAAAAAATGTTAGAAATTGTATGTATTTCAATATTTTGATTTTGATTTTTGATGATGATATTATATTTTGCAATCGTTACGTTAGTTCCGACAAATTCCAATTGCCATAGTGCATTAGCACATCCCTCATCCCGAGTTTGGAGCATCAACCACCTTGCGTCCGTGATAAGTTAGATGCTCGATTCGATAAAAGTTTTTCGAATTTTATTCAAGTATCAAAAGAACTGGAAATTGAGTTCCAGTTTAAGGCTCGTTCAATAAATGAATCGATTTGAATTTGACAATATTTGGATCAGTTAGGCTCGCGAACCTAGAGTATATATGTATATGTTCTAAGAATTTCACATTTAATTTTGAGTAAATATAAACTTCAATTTTAATAATTTTTCATAATTTTATATACATATAAATTTATTTATCTATAAAATGAAAATTTTATTTGAAGTCCTAAACCGACGACAAATATTTCCGAGTCAATTGGGGTTGTTCTAGTAAGGTGATTTTTTGAATAAATTGGTTGTTCACGGTTTTTTATGTGAGGTATTACAAGACATATGTTTTAGTTTTTGAAAAAACCAGTTTTTACCAGTGTATTTTTTTTTTGGTTAGTGGAACATCTTAACGTTGTTGGATGGTTTGGGTTCCACTCACACCTAGAAACCTGGAGAAGTTTGGCTCGAGCTCTCAGCAACATTCTAAGTTTTCGGCTTGTTGGCAGCAATACTCTCGTTATTCCTCATCTCCATCATCAATCGTAGAATTAGGGTTTCGCCGAACAATCCTCACAGCACCACTGTCACAACTTGATCGCGGAGTTGTAATCCGAACTCCAACAATCAGATTCGCAAATTAAATATGGACAGCGACGAAGAAGATTTCGTGTTCTATGGAACGCCGATTGAGCGAGAAGAAGAGGTCACCAGCCGTAAGAAGAAAGCAGTTGCTGACGCTTCTGGTCTTCTGCGAACCCTTCCCCCTTGGAAACAAGAGGTTATTTTACATTATTTGTATCCCTATCGACGTACATATACAATTCTCACGTACTGTCTCTATTGTCACCTATTGATGGCCTTTAATTTCTTTTATGTTTCTACTAGTTGTGCTTAGTTCAAACGTTGTGGCTTCTGGCATTTTATTGTTCTGAGTTTTTGACGGAGTTACTAAGCTGTAAAGGGGTGCTTTTGGCTATCTGTGGAATCTTGGCATGTACCACAAAAGATTTAGGCCTGTATTGACCCCCCATGGGCTATCCAAACATGCCTCTGTTTTTGCACTTACCAAAATTTTCTTATGGTCAATCAGCTTCTGCTTGTATATGTATGTTAGTTCGCGTAGCAGAAAATGGAAATTGAAAGATTTGATTCTCTCCCAGAAATTGCCATGGATCAGGCTCAGTTGAAACTTGACCCCCATGGGCTGTCCCAACATGCCTTTGTTGTTTCATTTACAAAAGTTTGCTGCTATTCAATCAGATTCTGCTTGTATATCTATGCTAGTATGCGTATGTCTAACGGAAAATGGAAATTGAAAGATTGGATTCTCTCCGAAAAAATGCCATGGATTAGGCTCAATTGAAACTAGAGCTGGGCTTTTTGTTACCTCAGATTCTGTGTTTGAAAGTTTTATTTCTTTTACCGCCTTAGGTAAGATGTTAGTGTGTTAGATTGTTATATTACCTCTAGAGGCGTCAATTCTGCTCCATTAGCTTGAATTCAAAACCTCTCACCACAAAGTGGTGCCACACACTGTAGTAAGTTAGTAACCATGCCATACTGCCACAAAAGCTTGAACCACCTTCGACAAAAGGGTACCTGTACCTGAAACCGAATCCGAAACCGAAACCGAAACCGAAACAGGTGGGTTGCAACTACGACTTTAGTTCTGTAACTGAATCATTTCCTTATATCCAAGAAGAACTTAAAAGATACAAATCCACAATAATTGCATTTCTTTTGATGGGAAGAAAGGTGGGCCAACTGCCATGGTCCTGTTGAAAGCTTCATCAAAGGACTGATTTCTGATATTCTGTTGCATTATTAGTTGTTAAATGAGTGCAGTTGTTGTAGCCTTAACTTCTATTTGTATCACGTTTAAACTAAGATGTTTTGGATCTGACGGTATAATTTGCTGAGTTTTGGATTCAGTTTCTTAGAGTTCTTGGTGTCTTTGGGCATCGGTGGAATTTAGGCCTTTGCTCTTAATTGCTGCATTAATTTTCTTCGTAAATGTTTCAACTCTTTGGGATGTCCAAACGTGCCTTTTAACGAAAGGGTAATACTGTTCAATTGGATTGTTCTTGTAAGTTAGGGGAGAAGGAGGAAATACACTCTCAATAAAGGCGTTTATGTGAGCTAAGAGTGTTGTTTTAGAGTAGCCATATCATATCTTTGAACTTCCAGGTAACAGATGAAGAAGGGAGGAGAAGATTCCATGGAGCATTTACAGGAGGTTATTCTGCTGGTTACTACAATACTGTGGGTTCCAAAGAGGGTATGGCTTCAGCTAATATAGGATTAAAGTTGCTTCATTTGATTTTAAATTTCTCGAGGATGGGTTATGCTGTAATCAAGTGAAAAATGATGGCAGGCTGGGTTCCGCAAACATATACATCATCCCGGAAGAACAGAGCTGAAATCAAACAACAAAGTATTTTGAACTTCCTGGATGACGACGAGAAAGTGGTATGTTATTTTCTCTCAGTGTTTTAAATGGCTCATGGTGCATCGAGGGCAATGTTCCCCTGGGCCCATAGCACACGGCGGGGCACGCGCCATACCAAAGTGAGGCACACTTTATTATAACGAGTAGAATTCTAATATAGGCATAACTTTCAACACAAGCAAACGCTTTTAAAACTTTCACATAAAACATAACTATTTCAATGTTTAAACCACCAAATCACTTTGACGTGGGGCTTTTTATTTCAAGTTATACACCGATGGTGCAAAGGCTGAGGGGTTGATTTTAGAAATTCTATTGTCATTTAATTTTTTTGAATTTCCCTGCAGGTAAAGGTTATGTCTTTAGGTTCATTTCTGATTATGCACTTGAAGTTTGTTGTGTAGGAATGATCAAATATGGAAATCATGCAATTAAGTACTCTTTTTACTTTCATTTTTTAGTTCATAGTATTTATGTACTTCTTAATTTTACTAAAATGTTAAAACAATTGAAGTGTGTAAATAACAACTCATGATTCTCATGTTTCCCTACAATGAGTTACCCTTTGTTCTTGACGTGAGAATCTATTTTGATATGGAGGATATCCAACATACTTCACTATGAAGCTTTGTTGGTAGGTTTCATAAATGGATGGTTGAGATTGATTGTAGCATAATCTAATAAAAAATGTCTAAAACGTTCCAATGGCGAGCGCCATGGCGCTATAGCTGTGCTTTTGTGACATGCGCCTTGCCACGACACCTTGTGGCATGAAGGGTGCGCCTCGCCTCTCCACACACGCTTTTTAAAACACTGTTTTCTATGCTGCCATCTATCAGGATATACAATGTTTTTCGGTGGAAGAATGTTATGATTTGAATCTTTATTTTCTTGAACTACCGTCACACTATTTAATTCACACTGTATCTACTAGAATTAACTCACTCTACTTCCAAAAAACAAAACCAAAGAAATTTTCAAAGTTGAATTGAAGTTTTAATTGAGCCTTGAAATTAAAGCATTTCTGAGTAGTGTGCTGCTTTCTGGATATATTAGAAACTACATGGTTATCTTGAGAAATTCCTTCTTAACGTTTGAGGTGTCTTCTGTTTGGGTGGTGCTGGAACACTGGTAAAATGTTGAAAAATCACCTCATTGAGGGAGACTGTAGATCTGTTGAAAACGGACCAAATTGAGTCATATTTCCACAATTGAAGGGTTAAGGGCTTCTAAAGAATTTGACATGTTGGTGACTATCTGGGTGTTCAAAAGCTAGACTATGGTTTTGTCATATTCAAAGAAGCTGAAAAATTTAATGATATTTCGAATTTCATTCCTGTTTGTGACAACAAATTGATCTAACTGTATTGCATGCGGTCACCTGCGTCAGAATTTTCTTTTGAACAAAATATGACAATTTTTGTCTGGCATCACTTGGACTTTTGTGCTTATACAACAAAAAGGAATTTTCGTATTTGTGTTGCAGGTTGTCTCGCATCGGTTAATTTTCATCTTTACACTAGCATATGAGCCTCAATTCATATATCTTGGCGGCCTTTCAGTAATTGTCATTTCGTTTATGAGTAGGATGTTTTGACATGGTATTAGAGAAAGTCTTTCCAGACGACTTTCTTTTTGATGTCTATTGATTCATCCTTTATTCATGAATTGGTGCACTTTTTGACCCTTAGATATCCCGACGCTCACACCTGAGTCAGTATGCCTTGATTTTTTACTCATAACTGTTACTTTGTGAATTGGAATTTCTGTTATTTTTTACTTTAGGGATATCTCATTCAATCAAGTTTTTACAACACTGACCTTTTTCTTTTATATCAGGAATTGGAAGGCCATTCCTTGGGTACATCTATGAAGTTTGACACATTCGGTTTTACGGCTGCTGAACTTGCTCGTAAGCAAGCTGAGAAGGAACAACAGCAAAGGTTTTCCTGAAATGCATTTTGTGTGTATTCATCTTAATTCATCATGATTTAGCTGTACATAAGGTCTTTCTTTCTCATAAAAATGTTGGTTATTCATTTCTGATCACATTGCCAGTTAGTCCGGGCTTAACTGGTAAACGGTTGTTTTGGAACGGGTTAACATAGCAGTTGCTTTGCATCGTGTTTTTAGTAAATGTGTACATATATTTGGCCCTGAGAACATCATGTGTCTTTCTTCCCTTTGGCTTTAATGAGTTGCTACTCATATCATGTTTATTTCTCTTTTTTCCAAGTTCATGTTGTAGTAAACAGGTATAACTATATGCTTCTTGCTTGTTGGTTTCTTGGGTTTGCAAGGCCATACGTTTCATTAGCCATTCTAGCTTTTTCTTTTTTAGTTTGTTTCAATTGGTGTTGGCAGATATGAAATTATGTAGTACTCAGTTTCCTTCTTTCGTTGCCTGTACTGCAGACCATCAATTATTCCTGGGCCTGCTCCTGATGAATTAGTTCTCCCAGCGACAGATTCTATTGGTGATTTTCATTCGTAGATGAGAACCTTTTTTTGTGTTTGTACAGCAGTTATTTAATCTCTAAGAGCCTTAATTTTATGTGGATTAGGTGTAAAGTTGCTGCTGAAGATGGGATGGCGGCATGGTCATGCAATAAAGGATTCACGAACTAATTCATTGTATGGTATGTTTTATCGTGTCAATGACTCTTGATGGGTATTTTTCATTTGTTAATTTCTTGATCACAACTGCGCGCTTGGTATCTTGTTATTTCTTGACTTTGTTCAGTAACTTTGGACATCAAATTTGGTAGGTCTAGGTTTCAGGATTTAAATTGCTGGTGTGAAACAACATGATGACACATGCCTTAGTTTTCTTTGCTCTGCAAGTTAAGGTTCTATTGTTTAGATCATGTGGCGCCCGAGTTGCCTGTAGTCCTCACTTAGGTTAAAAGATTCTTGCATGTATATAGTTAGATATATTATCTTTGCTTTGTTTTTACAACATTATGCTTATTTATAAGATTTATTAGTTTGGTTATTTTACATTTCTCTTGCATCTGGAAAGGTTCTTGATGTCAGTCGATATGTATAGAACTAGGATTTTGGACCTTCAATATCAAGATTTACAGGCATATCGGCTGATTGGCCCTATACTCTGTGGTATCTGCTGAGAAATGGCCATTACTGATTTGACACTTGTCCTGTACCACAATTTTTCTGAACTTTCCTTTACCACATTTAGACCACGATCTTAATGAGCTGATCAGAGATCTCAAATGACATGATCCTCATGCTTTTAAGACATCTACTTCCAGAATATTGTCTACGTTTTGGGATCAAAGGCTGCAGCTATAGTTGTTTTGCCTTCTGATATTCACCACTTCTAACAACGGCTTTCCCTTATGTCCTTATCACTGTTAGACGGGACGTCTCTTGTGATTTTCGAAAAATTATTTCGGGGCTTAACCTTTCATTCCAAATAAAGCAGTTGGTTTGAACTTGCAGTATGTTGTGCATATGCTTATGGTATAATGGTGTGTTGCATTTTGCCTTTTGTGCTTGTATGGTTTATTGCAGGTGTGTGCACATGCATGGGCATGGCATGCACTGGGAGTGTATGTGGGGAACAAGGTTGTAGATTGAGCAGGAAACCCATAGGTGAAGTTACTGAGAAAATTTGGCAACTCAAATGGAAAATGTTGGAACAATCAGTGATGCACTGAAACAGAAATGGAAATGTTTCTCCAGTCACTTGTGAGTTTGCTTATATATCTTAGTTGAGTCTCAAGGTTTTTAAGGCTATGTTGGGGAGAGATTTTAAGTAAAAAGATCTTCAGATATCTTGTTTTGAGATTTGGTTTTGGTAAATTGGAAAATCCAAATATGTGAATTTTCACCAGGAAAAAAAAGAAAACTGAGTTCATCGGTCATGTAGCTCCCAGATGGATGGTAAGCATCACTCCCTTGTTCTACATGTGTATATCATATATATAATATGCAACCCACAGATGGCTTGCAAGGGACTCATGCTGCTTTATGTACCCACAGATCAAGTGATTCATGCTGCTTTCTCTCACTCCCTCTACACAGCATTTTGTCGCAATTTAAACTTGATATTAGTTTATTGGATAGTGAAAAAAGTGGACTTGCTGGATTTTATTCACTTGCCTCTTTTCTTTTTGAATGAAACATGGGAGAAGTTGAACGTGAATTATAAATCTCAAGATTTAGGGGATTTTTCTGAGGGGACAGAATATGGGATTACTTGCCAAACAAAAAGTCTGGTATTTAAAATTGTGCATTGTGTATTGGATCAGTTTGGATGTCTTGTACTCTCCAAAACTTCTCCATGCAAACACACTTCAACTCCTAGTGATTGTAAAACATTTCCTAGACGTTTCCCAAACGTGTCAAAGTACTTCCAAAAGAAATTCTTTGGAGATTTTGGGCTTCAAAAGAGCCCTTCCTGGGTATATGACCCTTTTTACATCTTCCTCTTTGTGTTTCAGTTTCTTTCTTTTTTGGTTCATGGTGAGATAAGTGCTGTATTTCTTGTACTTGTTATAAGACATATCTTAAGTATGTCAATTTTGTGTTTCTGTGATTTGGGATATGTTGGGTACAATTTCTCATGATGTTCTCTTGTGACAGGAGCTAGCAGAGAAGCTAAAAAAGCTTATGTCTATTTTTGTGGTACTGTGATTTGGGATATTTTGGTACAATTTCTCATGATCTCTTTATGACAGATGCTCGCAGAGAAGCTAGAAAAGCTTTTCTGGCACTTTCTTCAGATGATAAAGCAGCACAGCATACTGGCTCTGATGATGTTAAGGGCGACCTTGAAAATGTTGTGGAACTACCTATGGACAATGATCATCAGTCTCCGCATAGCACACCGGTAGGCAGACTTCCTTGTTGGATTTGCATGTATCTGATGCGGGAGACTTCATGTTTATAGTTTTGTTTTTTGTTTGAAAAAAAAGAGACAATATAAATAAATCTCAGCTGATGATGTACATGAGCTCACATTTGTAAAAGACTCGGTATCTTATCTTTCTGCTACGTAACTAGTTTTTTTTTTTGGTTTTGTTTTGTTTCATATATCTGCATTGGTTGAGTATTCAAATGGTTATTTTTGTGTTTTTTCAGGTTTATGTACTTAACCCGAAGCAGGACTTGCATGGTTTAGGCTATGATCCGTTTAAACATGCTCCTGAATTCCGAGGTAGCTAACTTCTTGAAGTAAATAAAATGCTTACTATGTTGTCAGCAGGCAAATCCAATGCAGCCTAACCTTCTCTTTTATTTGTAGAGAAAAAAAGGTCTCGCTTGCATGAGGATAAGGAGTCGGCAAATAGAAAGCCTCTCTCTATCAAGGACAATCTTTTTGCTTTTAGATGTAAGATGTGTTACAAATTCCTATTCCTAATTCTAATTTCTGGGTTATTCCTTCCTTCCTGCATTATGTTATTGGATGGAATGGTTCTACTTATCTTGAACTTCTGGTCTTTTTTTAACTCCATTTGCTTGAATGCCTCAGCTGGAAGGGTTGCTCCTGGTTTCGGTATTGGGGCGCTTGAAGAACTTGATGCTGAAGATGAGGATGTATACGCATCTGGTTAGTATATATATTTATATCCAACATTACATTTGCAGGTCAATTACGAGGTAACAAGAAGATTTTAACAATTAACCCCACCCCAATATTTAAGATGCCATGTTTGCATCACTCTGTGCCAATGCCTTAGAGAAAAAGTATCTGAATAATATAGTTATGCCTAATTGACTTTCTTGTTCAGGTTATGACTTTGAAGAAACTTATGTCCAAGAAATTGAAGAGCCTACGAAACAGGGTGTTGACAAAGCGAAAAAGCGGAGTGGTAAAGAACAGGGTGTTCTTCCTGGTTTTAAGGTGGCATCAAATTCTGATTACCAGTTAGAAAGGTAGTTCTATGTGTTAGTTTTTATTTCTTTCTGTACTCATGTTGAAACGCTTCTTTTTATTGTTAACTTTTCAAAATGTCTGTGTTCCTTTATGGGCCTTACTATAATACTTATTACTTTGTTAGTGACGTGCAAGAAGTAACATTCAAATAGTGAACTTCAGTATTTCACATGTGCTGGTTTCCTTCTGCGAGTTGCTTCATGGATGAGTTAGAAGAGCTACTCCACTTATGCTTCTGAATTCCTTCCTCTACCATCTGCGGTCTGTTTCTTTATATGAAAAGATTCTACCCCACCTTATTGTGATGGGCTTTCTTTTGCTGCCTCTCACTAAGAAAGGGAAAGGAAAAAAGGAGAACGTAATCAGGAATAAAAATTAAATACGATATAGAAAACTAGCTCCTCTTTCCAGAATCATTGGGAATCGAATTAGCGTCTCTTTTGATAGTGTTATGCAATATGACAGAAGTATGATGGTTTTCTTTTTTCTTTTTTCTTTTTTGAAGTTCCCAAAAGCTGGAGAGAGTGGAGGGAGGTGGGGGAGGCGTTATGACTATTGTCGCTGAGAGAGATTTTGTTTTCCAAAACACATCTTCTTTGGTGTAATTTGTTAGGTTTGTGGTGATTCTATTGAATCTTGAGCTGATTTTGGTGGTGCTCCCTTGAAAAACCTTGAAACCTGATAAATATCCCACGGATAACTCAGAAAAATTTAGGGGGATGAAAAACTTTGGTCAGTTCATGACATCATGACGTTGTTTTCCCTTTACACTCTGATACATAGCAACTAGTTATGAATTCCTCTTTTGCAAATCTAAAAACCTTGGACTTTCAATACTAGGCATGAAGGTGTGGATGTTTGAACTGTTACTATTATCTTTATTGTTTTTGCATCATTTTTCCGGTTAATTAAGCTATAACATGTTTTCGTAGTTATTAGGACATTTAGAATGCAAAATTATTGCATGAAAAGGAACAAAAAGTACAGAAATTTGTCTCCGTATTCCTTTGTTAATTTCACTCGTAGATGTACTTGCCAGAAAATAGAATTTAAGGTTTTCGAGGATTCAATGTTTTGTCTTTGACACTTAATGCATTCATTATTTCATCCGACTGGACTAGGTGAGCGAATGTGTCTTTTAAGCCTGTCTCTCCTGACATAATTATATGCTTTCTGGTTTTCAGATTTGATCCGCCAGTCATACCAAAGGATTTTGTACCCTGTCACAAATTTCCTGCGCCTCTTGACATGAACAACAGATTTTCTGATGCCCCTCCCCCAGAGATTCCTCCTCCGGAGGATAATAATCTGAAGATCTTGATTGAAGGGGTTGCAGCTATAGTAGCACGCTGTGGTAAGCTATTTGAGGACCTCTCAAGGGAGAAGAATCCAGTCAAACCCGTTATTTTCTTTCCTGAATGGTGGAGATGGCCATGATTATTATTCAAGGAAGCTTTGGGAGGGGCGTCAGAAGCGTACTGATGGCAAAAAGCTGGAGTTGGATGGAAAAGTGGTTTCGAGTGTCCAGAAGATGACAGCCGAGAGCCGTGGGAACATCTTAGGAGAAAGACCTCTTGAAAGAACCTCCAAAGATTTGAGCTTGGCTTCCACATCTACCGATGTTCAGCTCCAATTCCATCTCTCAGATACATTCACTAAACCTGAATCATTTGTGAGTGGTCAAACTTTTTAACCAATCTTTAGCTTGAAGCTTTGTATGCCTCAACTGTTGGTAATAAGGTATCTCTCTAAATGTTTAAAAATATTACTCACTCAGCCACTTTTCGTTAGTCCATTTTGGGAATTTCAACTTTTTAGAGGGACATACACATAATGTATGTGCCCTTAAAAACTTGTATGTGATTTCCAACATTACTCATTGAACTCCACTTTTTGAACTTCTTGCAATCATTTGAGGGTTATTTTTGAAAATCTGAACACTTTTTTGATTGACTTTTCAAAGAGACAAATACTTTTGAGACATTACGAAATGGAATAGGGGACTTATAATAAATTATGAGCTTAGAGGATTACGGAGGGACTAGCACTTAGAGGCTACTTTGTTAATCCTCGATCTTTCATGAAAAAAGTGTATTTACTGTTTCATATTTCTGTTCTTTGGATTCCAGAATGAAGTCCCTGATGCTGCTAAACCTTTCCGAGATGACCCTGCTAAACAAGGAAGGTTTGAGCAGTTCCTCAAGGACAAGTACCATGGAGGGCTTCGATCTAAAGATTCTAGTGGAGCGAGTAACATGTCAGAAGCTGCTCGAGCTCGTGAGAGACTGGAGTTTGAGGCTGCAGCTGAGGCAATAGGAAAGGGTAATTGGGGAAAGGAAATTAGCCAGTCTAATCAACAGGGGAGGGATATGTCCATAAATACAGATTTGCAGTTTACACCTGCTGGACTAGAGGTATGTATAAGAAACTATGGACTTTTCAAGTTTGTTGATTTTAATTAGAGTTATAACAACAACTCTGGAAACAGAAAGTTACTCAAGTGGAGCAATTAATGAAGAAAATGTATCCAAAGCGTGAAGAGTTTCCGTGGCGGCCATCATCTATTCTTTGCAAGCGCTTTGATATTCTGGATCCATATATGGGGAAGGTACTCGTATGCTTTATTTAGCCATGCCTGTTGTATGTTTTGTATTTGGTAAGCCACAGTTTCTAATGCCAATGCCCAATGGCCTTTAGGCTAGATCGCACGCCTCCAACACTCTCATAGGAAAGATTGCAGCTTGAAATCCCCCTCCCTCTTGTATGCAAGATAATGAACTTTGTTATCAATGATTTTAAACACACAGTGCAGCAAAGATATTTACATAGACTAATAAGTATTGTCTTCATGTACATGTAGAAATGAAAATCATGGTGAAATCAAAAAATGAGATGTTGCCAAATTAAAGTATGTATTATGTTTTCAAAAAATAATGCACGAAACATCAGTTATTGAACTAGTGAGGTGGCTAAAATCATGATTCAAGGCAAGCGGGTATTGTCTTCATGTACATGTAGAAATGAGAGGTGAATTTGCCAGCATGTATTATGAAGCAGTTATTGAACCCATGGTGGCGATTCAAGGCAAGCGAGGCCACTACTGGGAATTTCCAACATATGAAGCAACCCCATGTTATTTCCTGATGAGGCCCTCCATCACACCTAGAAATTGAAAAGTTCTGCATCCTTTTTCTGCATCCTTTTTTTGAAGTGGATATATGCATAAGTAAAGAAACAGAGTAAGCATTTGTAGCTACAAAACTAAGAAACCCGAGTTAGCAGGGTAATTTGTAATGTTTATAGCATCAACTTAAGGACATATAGTTGTTAGAAGCTCACTCCTTTTACAAAACTCTTCGATATCCAGAAACTTAGTATTTTGGGCATGTAAAACTGATTCTCGTTCAGCGAATTTGGACAACATGTTTTCCTGTGTTGTTTAGTAAGTGTGATAATTACTAATGACACATGGGTCATTAGATTGCTAATGACACTCATGGGTCATTAGATTACTAATGACCCATGAGTAATCTACCTGATAAAAACCCCACAAAGAATAAATGTATGTCTTTGATTTGTATTTAAGCAGCAATGAACATATCTGCTGGCAATCACCTAAATATCAATCCAAAACTACCAAAGGTGTCAATGTTTCCAGCACAAGGGCACGGTAAACGATCAAAATCTGGGGAAATTAAGATCATGAATTGCTTACAATTAAGATGAGCAAAACTTGTGTGCATCAAACAGAAGAAAGAACAATAGCTTGTAGCTTGAGGTTCAATCCTTGTGAGCGATGATCAGATATGGGCTGATTCCAATGAGCTCTCTAATTTTCGAATTAAAACAACTCGTTAGCAATTTCACACTTTAAGCTTGATCACATTCTTGTCTTTCCCTTCCAAGCTTCGTCGCACATCACAAAATCCATTTAGTCAAAATAGTTATGTGAACTTGTTATCCTTGTGTAATTTTAGCAATTTACTTTTAGAGTTCGTTAAGAAACTTAGTAATCCAATTTTCTAAGAAATTTACTTGTCCACTCTGTAGCAACTTAAGTTTTTCAGTACGTCCATTAGAAACTAATTTATTTGACTAGTGTGACCACATTTTGAAGAAATCTCGAAAGATCCTAAATCAAGAAGTCCAGTTTTCTTGCTCTAGCATGGTAAGATGTTCCTTGTCTTCTTTTGTTTTCCTTCCCCAAATCATATATTGATGGCAAAGGGTAAAGTATGGGTAGGGGGACCCTATTCCACCCCCAATTACCAATTGGGGAATTCTTCTCCATCCCTGCCTTCATACCCAGAAGGTATAGTAGACAGTCCATCACACCCCCCTTCCCATTGGGAATCGGCAACCGGGTATATTCAGGTAAATCCATCTCCAGACTACTTGAACATGAAAGAATGATAGGATCTAAACGAAAAAAATTCATGTGTGTTACAGCAACAAAAATTACCATATAAATACAAAACAAAATAGAAGGTCGCAAACAAATACCTTCCAATGGTAAAAGATTATTCAAAATTTTAACAAATAACATCCATGAGCTTTTTTTTAACTTGAGTAAATGTACACATAGTATGTATAAGTGGGGTATCGAGCAGGTAGCACAAAATCATACCCAGCCCATGGCCGCTAATATACAGCTTCAATTAATTGCTATGCCCATAGCTCAAAGGTTTGGTTGGGTAAATTGGTAAATGAAGTAGGCAAAACGTTATTGTCTATTCATTTCTAACTATTACATGGGCCGAAACACTTTTAATCAGGGCCCCAAAAATGGTTCATTCAAGGACTGCGAACACATAACACTGGTTTGGTCCTCTCCCTTTACTAATAGGAAGGATGCTTAAAACTAGAATCACTATTCACTATATTCAGCTTTTGTTTCCATATATCCGAAGGATGAAAATTTGTTCTTGCCGGTTCTGAGGCAGAGTGTTTTGCAACTATTAGGGAATGAGAACTTGTAACACAAAATATGTGGAAAATTAAGCTAAACGAAACATCGTAAGTACTAGTAATGTTAAGTATTATAGTCCCACATTGCTTGGGGATGGAATGGGTGATCACTTAATATATGTTGGGACCTCTTCACTCATTGCAATTGGTTTTGAGTTGGATACAAAGTTTCTACAAGTAAAATGTTTTGAAATATGTGAGCAATTAAAATAGTACCTGTTTATATGCATGGGTGTGTTCAGACGTGATTGGAGTTGTTCAGGCCTAGCTCCAGGTGCAAGGTGGACTGTTGAGGTCTGATCTCTAGCTCAAACTGCCTCACCAAAGCCCTAGCCTGAGTTTAATAAATGAATTTGTGTCGGGCTTGGGTTGCAACATCAAGCCTCTGTAGCCCAATTTTTGCACTGATGATTTTAGTTTTGAATAGTATTGCTCTTAATTACGAAAAAGGTGAATAGAAAGGGCAATTTCAATTACACCCCTGGGGTTTGTGGACAAATGCATTTGACTCCGTGAGATTCTGGAAGCAATGTTCCGCCCTCGTGAGTTGTGAAATTGCATAGCACTTGCCCTCTTCGAGAATCAGCAGTTTTGCCAAAGGCTAGGATTTTGTCTGCAATATTTTTTTGGTAATATTATTGTTCTAGCCTTATTTATCCAATCTCTCCCTTATCTAGCAGCCTTGCCTCTTCCTTCAATGTCTGGCAGTCACTCACCCCCACCATCACTTGTATACCATCGTTCGCCACCACCTCCTCCACCAACCAGCAGTCAACACCACCCATTCTTAGTATCGCATCACCGTCTCTTCTAGACAACCTTTTGGAAAACCTCTCTCTCTCTCTCTCTCTCTCTCTCTCTCTCTGTGCTGCCTCACTATTCACCCCAAAGAATTTACCACGGTTGTGACTGAACCACTTCCACTTCCTTCGACCATCACTCATTTACTACACTGCACCCACACTTTAATCTCATTGAAGCCCATTGCAACTACTAACAACCTGTTGAAACCAGTAGCTATCGCATCTCGACTCGAAATGGGAGCAGGTTTGAAAAAGTATCTTAAGAGTGTCATACGAGGGATCCCCATTGCCAGTGACAACATGTGATGGCCACCATTCTCCTTCTCTTGCTTTCTTTCTTCACCCATGCATCTTACTTTGGTAGTTTGCTACATCCCCTCTCCACTTTTATCACCTGTCTTCCCCAGACTCTCTCTTCAACTGAATCTCAGTGGGGTGGGAGAACCTCCAATTGCTTAGGGGTAGCACTGTGTCCCGCTTGGTGGACGAAATCATCTCTCCTTTTAGGATTCTTTCTCCCACACACCTTTGCCCTCTTTCTCCGAACTTTCACCAAAGAGGAAAGAACAATTTTCCAAGCGGACAGAGACCTAAGTTTCCATTAGATGAGTCCTAAGCTTGCTTTGTTGCAGCAAGATGATCTGTCTGAGAGTGTTGGAGAGAAGAGAAAGCGGTAAAAACCTCTCTGATTCGGTCTCCGAGCAGTCTGTTTACCGTGGATTGGGGAAAAGGAAAAGAACAAGAAGTTGTGGTGGGCTATGCACATGGTCAGAGAGCGAAAATGGGACAGAGACTTCGGAGGGTCAGCGTCATGGATGGGAGCTGTGAGGGTGGAGGTAGAGATAGAGAGGCGTCGTGACCCACACACAAAGGTTTAAGTGAGTGTTGAACGGTGGATTTTTTTGCGGTCAAACAGTAGGTGAATTGCCTTCATATATGATAATAATTGCAATAACGAGATACTACATCAATGTGTGAAAGTCCGCGACAATCAAATCAAGCCCAATATCCACAATTCAAGAGATAGCTCGTTAATAGGGAATAAGTAAACCGGCAAAGAAAAAATCCTATAAAAAAGAAATAATAATCAATTCTTGCCTTTGGTAAGATTTGATCCTTTGACCTTTCAGGATGATACACGGGTGGACAGAGGCTAGCCCTAGTTGATTTGTGGTGGGAGCTGTGGCTTGTACAGACTTTTGGTTTGGTGTCTGTATTTGAACAAGGTTGACATATTTTTTTGACAAAAGTTAAATAAACTTAAAAGAGTAAGAGAGAAGCCAGTCATACCGAAATAGCAATAAGCGGAAGCTTTAAGAAAGAAACAAACAGAAGAAGCCTACAACTTCTGATAGTGATGAATGATAGATATGACTCAGGAGCCTCCAATAGAATGAACATTCACATTTTGATTTGATCTGATCTCCTCTCTCTCTCTCTCTGTGATCACATTCTTTATCGTTTGTACTTCCAAGTTATCATATAAATTGGAGACGTTTCCTTGTTCTTTAGGCCTTCTGTTTTTGGATTAATGGGAAAGAAAATGACTTCTACCACATGTTCCTAATGGGTGCTTGCTGGCAAACACAAAGTTTGGAATTTGCATATTTTTCTGGGGTGTCTTGGTAAGTTTTTGGGGAGAATTTAGGCTTTGTTTCCCACTTGCAATCCTCGTTGGTATGCCTGTGCCATGAGATGTAAACACTCATGAGCCATTTTATTGTAAATGGAATGGAATGATTAAATTTTTTCCTTAGAACTAATCGGATGTGCATCAACGGATGGTATGTACCGATTGTACAGAAAGCAAACCATTCATGTTTTCCCATTTTTTGTTCACTTCATCCATTTCAGAGGTTCCTCAAATTACTTTGTTCAAAAGAAAGAGGAGAAGTGAAGATTCACTTTTCTTTTCATTTTACATACCGCAGATCCTTACACGATGGAAATACTGAAATCCTCTTTTGCCTTTTCCTCCTGCTCTTAATGTATTCTGCAAGATTTTGAAATCTGCGATTATTCTTTTGAATCTTAGGGGTAAATTTGTTTGCGCAGTATATGTAGATGAATGTTTAGACAAATACATTGTCTGTTATTCTTTCTTATACACTGCCACCATGTGCCCTTTTAAGTTGAAAGGCGCATATGCCGTGCGCCTCTCTCTCTCTCTCTCAATAGATACACTTGACAGTTTCCTCTTTATGCAAGGACACTCAATACGTCAAGTACTCTCGGAAATTCTGGCTTTTCTTCATGCATGTCCTTTTAACTAGTTTTGTTAAACTGAAATATTTGTTGCCATTTGCAGCCACCACCACCTCCGCGTTTGAGGAGTAAAATGGATTCTCTCATATTCATACCAGATTCCGTTAAACCTGTGAAGGTTGAAGAAACTGCTGCGGCATTTATGGATTCATTATCCGTGCCCCCACCAGATAGTGAAGATATTAGCTCAAAAGAAGCTACTGGGGAATTCCAAAACGATGTGGAAGTTGAAAATGTTGAGAGGCCAGTGGACCTCTACAAGGTACTTGGTCTTCTGTCTCATCGTATATGTTAACGTTCTGCATGCAGGTAAATGTGGCATGGATAACATGGTTTGTTAGTCAACCATAACCCCATGTACACTGTATTTGGTACTCCCTCCGTCCCACTTTCTTTGTCCAGTATTCCCCATTTTGTTGTCCCAAAATGCTTGTCCATTTCAGAAATCATAGCATCAATTTCTTTTTTTATTTTCCTCTTTTGCCCTTCTCTTTCGTGTTAAAGTTTTAAAATTCTTCTTGGAAACACAAAAAGGCTGGGGGTATATTGTCTACACGTATAATAAAAGCCGGAGTGAGTTTTTCCATCATTCGCTGCGGATCCCAAAATAGAGTTAAATACCGTTTATTCTCATGCCGCTCAAGGAACAGAAATAAGGGTTAAATACAGATTCTTTTAGGTGAAGACAACAGTGCATGACGACTCTCTCAAAGCAAGTGGGTACCCTTAAATAGTTGAAATTCCCAAAATGGACAAAGAAAGTGGGACGGGGGGAGTATTTACTTTTTCTTCCGTCTGTTAATATGTTGTCATATGGGGTGCTTGGGACTAATACAAATTCTTCTATACCGTGTTTATTAAGTTTCACCCCTCATGTTCTGAGGAGAGGAAGATTGATTCCAACCCTGCTGGGTCTCCTCCTTACCTCCCCTAGGAAAAAAGAAATGAAAAAATCGATTTGTTTCTTGTTATTTCAACAATAAAGGCTTCCTCTGGCTACCTAAGTTGGGCAATCGAATGCGTTGTGAGATTTTGTTATGCCTGACTTCTCTCTCCTATGTTATGGAACCTCCTCCATATGAATAAGAGTGACATGGATGACATGGAAAACATGGTTTGTTGGCCAGTATAACTGTTTTGTATATGTATACAAAGATACATGTAAAATACATAGGCTTAA
Source organism: Vaccinium myrtillus (assembly GCA_016920895.1). NCBI lineage: Eukaryota > Viridiplantae > Streptophyta > Magnoliopsida > Ericales > Ericaceae > Vaccinium > Vaccinium myrtillus. The sequence continues at coordinate 22,348,122 of CM029277.1, forward strand.
TGGTTTTAACTATTTCTGCTTATTGTTTTTCCTCGTTCAGGCGATATTCTCTGACGATTCAGATGATGAGGGGGAAAACTCTAGTCCCAAACAAGTGGAGGATCCTGAAAAAAAGACTGGAGCTGCTAGCACGACTTTAAATCGCTTAATAGCAGGTGACTTTCTGGAATCATTGGGTAAAGAACTAGGTTTGGATGTTCCTCCTGATCTTCCAGATTTGGAAAACAAAACTAGGGTGTCAGCTAGTCATCAGGACACTGTTAACTCCAAGAAGGGGAATGTCAACATCCTTGAAGTTCAGAATACATTAACTGAGACTCTTTCTTCTGAGAATAATAGATCTGGTAAAGTTGAACTTGGAAAAGTGGCTCAAGTGGATAGACACAGAAATCAGGCCAGCCGTTCACCAGAAGATGAAAGGAGTAGAAAACACTCTAGGCGTCATCGGCGTAGAAGTAGTAATTCAGATAGTGAAACTACTTCATCTGATGATTATCGGGACCTGCCCCGTTCAAGGTCTAAAGGGAGAGAGAAGGGAAGCTCTAGGGAAAAGAGTAGCAGCAGAAAACACTCGAAGCATCATAAGCATGAGAGAGGGGACTCTCTCAGCAGATCTCATCGTGGCTCTGAGAAAGAACGAGGAGATGCCAAGAGGGAGAAAAGAAGGTAGAGAGGTGGGGAAGGATTTGAATTTCTCTTACATTCTAGTTCCAAATTTGAGATATTGGCATGAAAGAAACTGGATTGCAGAATCTTCACCAAACCCGGGACCTCAAAGCACAAAAATATTGTTACCAGGCCACTGAGCCAGCTGCAGAGGTCTTGCACGGTGAGCTTTTAACTGGTAGAATGCTTAAAGAGAAGGAAATTGCTAGGTACAGTAATTACGAAGTACTTTGGAGATTTACAGATTCTTATTCAACGAGTAAAAATATGGTTAAAACACTGTATACGTAGACCATTGCAGATCCTCTTGGAGTTTGCTAGAACAGAATTTGCAACCAACTTTTTGACTGTTTCTCAGAAGTGAAACATAGCTGGGATGCTTGAGATAATTTCCGAAACAGTTGCCGAGAGCTTAAGACTCTGGGTCGGCATACCAGGTTGGTTTGTGAAATTAATCGGCCTGCTTACCTTTGCAAATTACCAAAGCTTGCTTGTGAAAATTATATCCATAGGGTAATGTCTTCAATGTATATTACAGTTAGTTGCTTGAGAGATTAACTACGAAATTCTCTGGGGTAACGTTCAAAAGAATAGATAAAATATCTGGGGTTTAATTTTACTCGCTATGATATTTTTGTTTTAAATTTATTTGTTTGTGCTGAATTCATTGAGTGCTTGTTCTCAAATGGTATCTATATGTATTTTTTTTGATCTCATCATCCACAGGATTTATCATCACTAATACCAAAATTTCTGAAACCTTAATGGATTTATCATCACGAACACCAAAATAAATGCAAAAACCATGCAAATATAACCCAAAAAACACACCCATTAAACCAATTAACGAAACAAAAATTAAACACAAACAGAAATCTTCGTATTATACGTACTGAATAAATAAACAACAGAGAAATACGCACACATATATATTGACATCGAAACAGAAAGTCTAGGGCAACCTATTCTCCGTAGCTCGATTAACAGGGAAAAGAGCTCGTCGCCGACGGAGATAGAGAGGCTGCTGTTAGGGTTTGGCGAGTATGAATATCGATGGGGATTTATACAGAAAGATTGAAGGGTAAAAGGTTAGGGTTGGCTGCGTTGGAGTGGAAGCATCGAGTAGATTCTACAGTGGACTCTTTGCCATTTCAGAGAGATGTATTAACCATTTCATATTTCTACTGTAAAGAATGGTGCGTTTGAACTCTATCCATCCCTCGACACACTGGCAGCAATAATTGAGTTTTCTTCTTCTTCATGAACAGCAAAGCTGAGTTAAATTGATATGGCGGGGTACGTATTTTCCCGGTTTAACGAAGGAACGAGTGTGCTGGTGCTTTTTGCCTTACTTTTCAGTCAAAAAACAGTTTCCAATGCTGAATTACGATGCATAGCATCAATTTTGAAGCTCTTAAATTCTGATTTTAGAAATAAGCTCTGTAAATTTTGAAGTTGTTGCAGAAGCCGTAAATACCTAAATGATGTGCTTTTGGAATTTCTACAACTGAAGTTCGGAGTTTAACAGTTTTAACACCATAAAAGATGGTAATACAAACCTTAATAAGTCCTCGTAACAAAATCACCAACATAAGATATTAACAAAAACCCACAACAATATTTGCATATGGTACACTCTACACGCGCTTTGCATCCCTCGCATACATACTTCTGCAACCATCATGTGAATAATACGCGCGCAGCTGTTTATATGACAAATTCTTTGAACTTTGTACAAGGCTTTTCCAACCGAAAAATAACACGCCCAAAGCTTAAAACAAAGTCACATAAAACGACTTGACCCAATGAACAAGCATATCAAATGCTACTTAAGAAGGTAGAGGATGATCAAAGTTTGAACATCAAGGAGCTTGTTAAATATTATCCGTCCGCTCCATACTGTATTGGTATCTCACGGGCAAAAGCTTCAGGTTTAGCAGCTGTACCCTACAAAAAAAAAAGAAAAAAAGAAAGGACTTGTGATAATTGGAAATACAGGAATTTTAATTTTGACTTGTTTGGTTAATTGTCCCAAAAAGGTGAAGACAAACAAATAAATGTGGCCAAAACATACAACTTTGTAGTTCACAACCCATAATCCTAATATAGCTTAGGCCAGAAAGAGCATGTTGAGAGAGAGAGAGAGAGAGAGAGAGAGAGAGAGAGAGAGAGAGAGAGAGAGAGAGAGAGAGAGAGAGAGAGAGAGAGAGTGCGATGATGAAAATGAGAGGAAAAAACAAAGATTCGATGGAAGTTACGATGGCAAAAATGAGAGGAAATAACAAAGATAATTGAATCTTATACCGGAAGTGTTAACAAAGTTAGACTTTGCACTTTAATCTGGTTACATGTTCACTTTTAAACCACCTGGAGTCATGTGGTTTTCAAGGTAATTAAGGTTTATCAACGCGCTTTCATATGAATGGACATAGCAACTCTTAAAGATCACAACCAGGAGTACTGTTGTGATCTTCAAGAGGGGCGTGTGTGTTTTTTTCTTTTTTTCTTTTTGGGTCCAACAAGAAGGTGAAGGGACTCTTAAAGATCACAAAGTACCAGAAGAGTACTGTTGTGATATTTTCTGGTTGTGATCTTTAAGAAGGTGAAAGGTAATTGTCTGAACTAAATGAATACATGTGGGTGGAATTTACGTACCTTCCTTGTTTGAACTGAAGGTTTCTGAGGGGGCTTCAGTTCTGGCTTTGGGGCTGCTGCTGCTGCTGCTGCATATGGATTTTAGGGATGCAAATCCCAGCTGCATTTGGTGCACAAGGAGAAGTACTTGGTGGGTTAGACTGACTAGTACTACTACTCTTGCTGTTCTTCCCATTAGTCTCTTTCTTTGTGGAAGACATTTTCGATCTCACTACTACTCTCTTCTGCTTGATACCCTTCTTAATATATCCTCTTATCTCCAAGAGACCACTTCTTATAGTTTCTAACAAGGTGACTGGGCCATCTTTCGCACACCTGATCAACTAATTGCTGGAGATCAATCTCACCGTCTACTACTTAAGAGGCCCCATTTAAAGCCAAATCTTCTTATAGTTAAGAGCTGCGTGACTACCGTATCAGTTTTTTTTTTTTTTTTTTTATTAGCGGATGTTCAGGACAACTTGCGCGCATCTCGACTAATTCCGGGGCCTTGAAGTTAACAACCAGACAAATTCTCTAAGTGATCCCAAGGTTTGGAATGTTTTCCTCCGTAAGATTCTAACATGCGAGTTCAAGGAGGACAACCACTTAATGTTTTGTGATACCCACTTAGTAAGAGATCGAATGCGTAAACAAGTGGTGTCGAAATCTTACTTTTTTCGTGAATCTCCTTATCACGAATGGAAAAAAAGTTTGGCCTTTGGGGCTAACCTATTCGTTGAGGTCCACGATCAAAGTTGATGTGGGTGTTTATGGCCCTGGTGAATATTGTTAATTTGATTGGACATGATTCACATGATAAAGATAAATAAGGGTAAGGCCGATGCTTAAAGAATGGCAGGGATTAATAAGATTAATACACTATTCAATTCGGTATTAGATGCTGTGTGTTGCTTCTTGAGAAAGTTCATTTAGTATTAGATGCTTTTATGTTTCTCTCTCTTCATATGGTTAGATTCTCCAATAAGTGTGGATAGTGGCCAAGGTCTTAAATCGCGGTATCAAGATCAGTGTTGAGAATTTCCAACCCACTCACCACTCACCGAATAGGGAGTACTATTTTTCAAGTTTGCTCAAGGGCAATATTGGAAAAAAATGTTTCAATCCGTACGCCAAAAGAGAGCACACAATTTGATGTCTCTCTCTCTCAATATGGTGAATTTTTCTTTTGTTAAACTGTAAAATTATTCAATATATAAGAATCCTGACAAAGGGTATCTCTAGACCAAAAGTTAAATGAAAAAAAAAAAAAAAAAAAACAACAACAAAAAAAGAACCACCTAAAAAACAGCCACCGGACAATCAAACCCCAGACAATAAAACCGATGCCGAAGCAGATCACAAAAGAACTTGACATCAAACCTCTTCAAATAAAGTTTATTGGACATTGCTTACCAAATAGTGGATCGCTCCACTGATAATTGATATTCTACTAGCATAGAGATCGCGTGATGCACGCGAGTGAATGCCCAATACAAAAATATTACAGTTTTTGGTTTGACTTTTTCTAACAGCAAAAAATTAAGCTGTTTTTTTTCGTAATCACTTTAGAAGTGAATTTTAACAAAATGAACGATTTTGATTATCATATTGAAACACGGAATAATCTACCCTTGAGAGGGAAAATAAAGTGATGGCTAATACTAGCATATGTCAGAGCCTTAAAGACCTTAATTTATAGATATGTCTATCTTGCAAAAAAAAATCAACGAATCAAATAATATCAAATACGCGTTGAAATCTTTCAATTTTTTATTTACAATTCAAGATATTTTAAAAACTTTAATGGGTCATACCCACTTTTCTTTACACCAATGGTACAGACTCAACACACGTGGCATTTTTGTGCATGTGTGGCCAAGATCTAGACATGCTGCCTAAACAAGAATTCTATTGATTCTTGTAGTTTATTTCTTCTTCAAATTTCTTATTTCTTATGTGAAATTCCTGAATCCGCCTTGTTCGACTATTCTGTTTTTATTCTATCTAACGATTTTTTTTTTTTTTTGCCCGGATCAACGGAATTGACGCAACTGCAATAACAGTCACATGTCAATTTTTCCCCTTTTTTGTTTTCTATTGCAAAATTACTAAAAAGAGTCAATCTAAACTCTATCTGTATCTTGCCATTTTCAAAAAAAAAAAAAAAAACTCTATCTGTGTTGCGCTATGTGGAAAAAAAGAACAAACAAGAGAAAAAGAAACAAAAATGAGCAATAATACGCAGGCCAAAGATTCGAACACGAAACGGCAAGGAACTAAGAGGCCCAACTAATTTGCTCAGATAACAACTTACTAACACTTGCACTAGATAGAAAATCAATGCTTTAGTTTTTCTAACTACTCCTTCCGTCAATTACTCCTTCCGTCCCAAATTACTGGTCCCTCTTTCTATTTCGGGATGTCCCAAAATGTTGGTCCTATTTCTAAAAACAACTATCAAATTATGTCAAATTTTTAGTTTTCCCCTTAAAAATACTCTTTTCCTCCCAATTTATTTCACAGTTTTTGAAATTCGTATCATTTCTAAATCGTTTATATCTTTTAGTTTATAATGTTTTTCATGATTTTTAAAATTTTGTGTAAAACAAGTAAATGAGATCTATCAAACGAGATCCATATTGCATATTTTTTTGAGATCCCTATTGAAAGATATAAACAATTTAAAACCACTTAATAAACTTCACAGTTTTGAAGGATAATTTTGGAATTATAAGACAATAATTTTGTCTTTTTAAAAGTCGGATTCCCCAAAAGGGATGAGCAATTTGGGACGGAGGGAACATTATTTTTTGTGCAAAACAGTCCTTAACTCTAGTGCTAGAAATTCCCTAAGACTATGGGGCTGTTTGGTAAAGCTGAAAGCTGAAAATTGAAAATTAAGTATTGAAAACTGAATGTTGAATCTATTAAGCTAATAAGCAGTTTAATATGTACTGAATCTTAAGCACTGAAATAAATAAGTTGTTTGATAAGTTTTTTAACTTAGAAGATTAAGTGGCACTGAAATCTAATTTTTTTTTAGTACAAGGAGCTGAAGTACTAAATTCTCTAATTTTTTTTACTTTGTGTTTCATATATTTACTGGAATGCATAAATGAAAAAAAGTACATTTATCAAACTAATAAAAATATGCATAATATTGGCAAGATGGTGGTATAGCGGTGGTTTTATTACATTTATTTCTGAAGTCATTTTTTGTTTCGCTTTTTGTAATTATTTCTATGTGATTTCTGATTGGGCTTGTTCTATCATTCATATTTTTTTCTATCGGAGATTCAATAATTATCTCATGGAGGTTTATAGAATCGTTTTCTTTTTTAGTTTCACTTGATTTATATCTTTCTATCAATTTATCTCTAAATAATAAATCTATCAATCTATCTCTAAATAATAAGAGTTTGCTTTTTTTCTTTTTAAAACGGGAATGACTTTCATAATCTTTTTGATAGTCCTTTTTATTGTTTTTTTTTGAGATTTTTATAAAGAATTTTGTTCCTTCTTTTAAAACTTTGAAACCTTTTCGAATTCCCAAATAGAGTTTTTCCTTTTTCTAATTTTTTTTATTGAGTTCCCTAAAAATGGGTTTAAAAAAGAGAACTTTTGGCCTGCGCATAGCAACAAAGGGACGTTCAGATAATAAAAATATATAGAATATTAGCAAGATGGTGGTATAGTGGTGGTGATGGTAGTGGTTGTAATGGTGATATGGCAGTGGTGGTGGTAGTGATTAGGTGGTGGCATCGTGGTGGTGGAGGAGTGATGGTGGTGCAGTGGTAGTAGTGGTGGTGGTGGTATAGTGGTGGGAGTAACGGAGTGAAGGTGGTGGTGGCATAGTCGTTGCGGTGAAAGAGTGTTTGTGGTAGTGATAGAAGGGTGATGGCAGTGGCAGAGTAGTGATCATGGTGGTAGTGGTGGTGGTGGTGGTAGTGGTAGAGTAGTGAAGATGGTGGTGTTGGTGCGGTGATGGCAATGATAGTTGTCGTTGTGTGAAGGGTAGTGGTGGAGAAAAAAATGGTTGAAGGAAAACACTCGTAAATTCAGTCAAAATTAAGTAACTCAAATTTATCAACATTTTAGCTTACATTTTAAGAGCCACTTAATCTTCTAAGTAATTTAAAATATAGTTATCAAACCTATTTAATTACTTATTACTTAATTCATTCAGTTTTAAGTGCTAAATCTGGATTATCAAACAAGGCCTATACGTATATATGAGTCGTTTTTTTGTTTTCTCATAGGATTCTTAGTAAAGAAAATAGTAGAATTTTATAGAAAACAGTACAATTTTCAATGTGGAAGAATATTTGTCCACCTAAGGTGGAACTTTTTGCATGGATGACAGTTCAAAACTGCCTATCATCTAAATTAGTTCTTGTGAGAAGAGGAATATTGGTTGTGGAAAATGAAATATGCCCTTTATGCAATGTAGAGAATTTCTGTGGTGTAAACTTTCCTGGAGTGTATGGTCAACAATGATAAATTGGTGGGGTACGAAGTGGATTTGTCCTCCAAACCTAGTGGTCCTATTCCATTTGTGGGAGAACTTTAGGTTAAAAAATGTGGAAAGATTGCTCTAGATGTGGCATGTTTCTATGCTATGATATGGATTATTTGGACTAGCAGAAATGATAAGGTGTTCAATATCAAAAACATGGAGATGGTGGAGAGAGTAGACTTAGCAAAAACAAGAATGACAATTTGGATAAAAGGAAAATACAACATCAATGACTATTCCATTGAAGATTTCAAAAGATGTCTGGAAGGGGTTAGGAGGATGAAAATCTTAGTGTATGATGTCTTGGAGATAATTCTTGGAGACATACTGTTGGCTGTGTGTGTGTGTGTGAGTATGGGACTTCAGTAATAGGGTTGGGTTTTAGTCAGTTATGTGTAAGTATATGGGGTCTTCACATATGGATTTGAGTCAGTTATACGTGTGTGTATGGGGTCTTCACTAATGAGGTGTGTTAGGGTTATAGTCAAAGGAAATGCCATGTTGGGGTGGAGTCAGGGGTGTCTGTGATGTTAGGATGTAAGGGTCTTGGTCAAGGACTTTCAATTCCAGTTTCATTTCTAGGGTTTCCTGAATTGAAGTCTGAATCAATGAGTGCTTATCAAATTGAAGTTGATTCCTCAGTTTCTATGTTTTTCTTCTCAATTCTGTTGTCACATTCAAAGCATTGAGACCAATTTCAATAGAATCATGCCAATAAAAGGTTTTGGAGCTTACTATTTTGAAGAGAAGTCAGATGCAGAGAATTTAGATTCGAGCTTGATGGTTGGAGTGAAATGTGGAATTGTAGAAGACCTTTTTGCGAACCAACTTGCATCGGCTGGATCCGGAGAAGACCAGGGAGGATGAAGATAGAGTTGTAAAATAAAATTGATGCCGCTGAAGAAAGGTTCTAGCTACATCTGTGACCAATACAAGAAGAAGTTTGAATCGAGCCTCAACTTATGGTGTTGTTGCAAATATTACAGGATTTAAAGGTTATGTTGGTTGAGAAAGTCTCAACTTTTGGGTTGTAATTTCGATGTTCTTTTTCTTACTTTTACCTTTCTTCCAACCCTTTGTTGGATGTTCACTATCTAGGCCCTCTATGCCATATCTTGGCTCGTAATAACCCTAATTTTTAAAAAAATAAGAATTATTTATTTAATTCAATTTCCTTTTAATTTTAATTACTTTCTTTGGTATTAATTATTTTGGGTCAATAATTATATGTGCATGTACTAGTATATCTGTATCACTATTTGTATAGCCCTACTAGAGTACTACAAGATCTTCCCAATTAAAACCCTATACTATTTCATCTACCTTGGTACACCTAAACCCTATTTCTCTTCCACCCGAAGTACACAAAAACTTAGCAATCATGGTCCACATTTATGTGTGTGTGAGAGAGAGAGAGAGAGGCCGAATTAGGGTGAGAGAGGGAGGAAGTTGGTTGGTAATTTCCTTGGCCAACTTGTTCACCAAGAAAAACACTATTTACAAGCGTGTAGTATAAGTTTTGTACACAAAAAATCCCATAAAACTAGTCCAGCAATGCAAAATCCTAACCTTAATGGTTTTTGCTTGCGACCTAGCGTTGTTGTAGTTAGCGTCGCCCCAAGCGTAGGGCTAGGACGTCGTCGAAAGCATAGTAACCTGGCAAGACCGGGGTCGATTTCCACAGGGACCAAATGCAATCGGCATGAGATTGACTTGCGATGAGATTTTTGGCGTTAAGACGACCAACTTATAAGGTGGTTTGTTTGGTGGTTCTCTCTTTACCTCTAAATGACTAGAAAATGAAGGTTTTGCTAATTTAAACTAAAGGCAAAGTCAAGGGGTTCGGTTCAAAACACCCATGACTTGAATTAAATTGTTCCTCTCAAGATTACACAGTTAAATCACGTAGTCAAACATGCTTAACCGGAAGATTTAACATTTTAGCACATTTGGATTCTAGCAAATGGTTTTGATCAAGAGTAGGGTTCATTGAGTCATTTTTACAAACACTTAGAATGCCATAGCTCTAAGCATCATGTGTGGCAAGTAGTCAAGCCCTTGCCTACACAAGATCAAAGAAATTAACAAGACTAAATTTTGATACATAAAATTGAACTCTAACTCTTAAACAAACAACTTTTAATGCTCATTTTGAGAGAAGAACAAAAATAACCCAAGTCATGGGGTGATTAGACCTAGCCTTGCTACACTACTCACACATAATCTGTAACGACCCGAAATTTTCGCCCGATTTTTCTTGTTTTTGAATAAAATAAAATCTCGATTTATAAAAAAATTATAATTGTCTAGATTCGTTATCTAAACTAAATATGCAATATTGCTTACTATATTTCAAAACACTAGTGGGTATATATATATACAATTCGGATCTGGTCCGGCCTCCCTGAAAATAACAAAATCCGAACTTTTGTTATAAGCCGTTGGATCTCATCCAACGGCTGAGAAAAGAAAAGGCCACGCGCGACTTAAAAGGGGTCAGGGGGGTCAGGTCAACGCTGGTCAAACTCCCACTTTCCCCTTTCCCCTCTCATTTCACCCGTTGCAAAATCGAAGGGAGAGAGAGTGTGGCGATTTTGGCGATTCGAACGAAGAAGAAGAACAAATCGACCAGATCGAGATCGAACGAAGAAGAAGCTGAAATCAACGATCTAGGGTTAGGGTTTTCGTTTTGAAGAGGTTCTCCATCACCGATAGTCGAACCACATATAAATCCTGGCCTTCTCAGACGAACATATCGAAGGTCTCTCTCTCTCTCTCGGTCCGGATGAGTTACTATTCAATTGTTTTTGGTTTTTTTATTTTTGTACCGAATTTATCTAGGGTTTGGAATTGATCTAGGGTTTTTTCGATTTAAAAAGTTGGGTCGTTTTTTTCGAAGTTGGCTGTAAATCATGACCTAATTACGATATGCCGTTTGCTATTTGAACATTTGATGTTTTCTTTTTACTATCTTCAGGAAAGAAGTGCTAGTTGTATGTAATCTTTGATGGGTCCACTTTCTTTGATGAGCTGATTATTTGTTACAATGGGGATTTGGTTGTATGATCTTGTTGTTCATTTTTTACGCTTTGTTTGATTCCTATGAAGGAGCTGACCTCTATCTATGGGAGTTAATGTACTTGTGTGTTCAGTCATTAGGGGGAGAAAAAACAGATCATGATCACATGATAATGGTTGATAATGGTTGATAATGGTTTATGGTGGGTCTATGTATAACTTCAGTCTACCTTTGTTTTCTTTCTTTTAACTCTGAAGTAATATCTAATACCCATTTTGGCCATGTTTGATTAGAGGTCAGCTCCTTTGGATGATGAGCATTGTCCACAATAGAAGACTTATTTTGTTTCTCACCATTTGTCCCCAAAAATCAGTCTGAGTTTGACCATCTCCTAATACCACAAATCAATCTGAGTTTGGTAAGATTTCTTAGACAAATCAAACTGAGTTTGCTTGGATTTCATTTATCATAATTTAAGCATCCAATGGAACCTCATAGTTGGCACCTATTTACCAAATGTAACCTCATAGTTGGATTTCTTTGATATAATCTCATTTATAATAGGATATGTCTTGTTCAACCAACACGGCTCAAAAGCAAACACTTGATTTGAGGTTTTTGCCAAGCTATTGTCGATGTAAGAGAAAGATGGCATTGAAGATTGTGGATTCCGACAAACCTACAAAAGGGATGTTGTATTACGCGTGCGAGCAAAAACCCCCATGTGGTGATTGGGCATGGTGCAACCCTGTTTCAGTAACATGGCAACCAAGCGGGGAAGCGGTCACTCCTAGTGGAAGGGTTGGACAACCTATGTATGAACAAATGTGTGAAGAAACTGCTGAAAATGAAGATGAAATGACAAGATCAAGGGTGGTGATGACTGGAAGAAATGTAGATAAAAAATGGATGAAAATATCAGTGTTTGTTAGCCTCATTGTGTCTGTTTTTTCAATGTTTGTGACAATGGTTGCCCTCCTAGGCAAATGAATCAGTGTTTTGTTGTTTGCCTTATTTTGTCAAACATTTGTGTTGTATTAACTGGTGTAGGCTTATGGTATTTTGAACTAGTGTAGATTTTGTTGTATGGACAAGTGTAGTTTTCTTAATCTGTTAGTTGCATTTCGGTTTATGGTGTGCTGCTACTCTACAATTGGGACGGAGAGAATATTGCCCAATATGCAACTAACAAACCTGGAGTACAGTGCACTAATTCCAGAATTGTGTACTAATTGATCAATTTTCTATTTCAAACATCAATGGATCTCGTTATTGCTGAATGGGTTGTTAAGGAAAAAAGGCTCTCATTGTAGATGTTTCCAAAAAAAAAAAAACTCAAGGATGTCCATAGAAGAACAAAAAAATGTAGGAAATTAACCATTTCGGTTTATCAAGCATCTGGGTAGCATCTATCAAATACCATTCAAACAAAATTGAACAACAGTGCAAACATATTTGGTACATGGACATCCTTGAGTTTTTTTACAGTGCAAACATATTTGGTACATGGATGGCAAATATGTTGCACTAAAGTAGAACACTAATAACAATGGCACTAAAGTCATCCATAACAATAACACTAATGGTGAGGACTACAAAAGCACATCGAGACAGGAACCGTTTAGTAGTTGATTTTCAGCCCCGAGTCAGTAACAAACAACAGTTCCATATGTCAAAATCAAAGCTAAGGACTATTGTAGTAATCAAAATCAAACCAAGTAAACATCAAACGGCACATGTATCAGGGTCAGATTCTGGGCATCATTCAGATCCACAATCAAAATTGAACAACAGCAGATCTGGGCATCAATGAAAGCACACTGTGTCATGCCCAGAATTCCAGAATTGCAGCAGTAACAAACAACAGCTCCATCACAATGTTCAGGAACTACAATGTTCTGGCCAACAGGAACTACAAAAGTTCAGAAACCCCAATGTTCAGAAACCCCAAAGTTGAGCAACTACAAATTTCATAAACTACAAGGCTCAACCTCATCTACAAAGTTAAGCAACTACAAATTTCAGAAACTAATTCTACAGAATAATTCCAGTGAACTGTCATCACTAATAAGCTTACTCCAAGTTACAACCTGTCACCTCTTGTTGGCTGGATTTTCCCAAAGTTGAGAGACTAATTCCAGTGACCTAAACCATCCTGAAACATAAACAAGCAGACCAGACATTTACAATAACAAATAAACAACCATTGCAAACAAATTGTCAATTACAAAAAATAATATTAGAAACACTTACAATCAGAGTCGAAGTCAATGTCCTCCTCCTCCTCGTCCACCTCCTCATCGTCCTCATTCAAGTCTTCCTCGTCATTCAATCTAACACTTTGCGATTTGCTAAGGAAAAAAAAAACCTAATTAACATTTATAGAACAAGTATCATTTAAGTTTTCAACAATTAAATGAACATATTTACAAGCATACACGTACATTCCAAGAAGTTTTGGACAATTTCTTTTGTCGTGCGTCTGGTTCATTAACCCACAACCATTGCACCGCCTACCCTTCTTCTTCTTCTTCTTCTTCTTCACAGCTTTCTCTTTTCCTCCTTTAAGCCGTTTACCACAACCCTTTGTCCTAACTGGAAATGGTTCTTTGAGATTGTGTTGGCTCTCAAGAGAAAAAGGCATGTTGACGCTTCCACCTTGCCCTTCCATATCTTCCACGCTTGCATGACTCCCTTCCACATTTTCGATTCCACGCTTTCTTTGCACAACTTCCGTTCCACGATTCCCTCCCACGTCTTCCATTCCACGATTCCCTCCCACGTATTCCGTTCCACGATTCCCACCCACGTCTTCCGTTCCACGATTCCCCCCCACTCTTTCTCCCACACCATCCTTTCCACGCTTGTTGGCTACAAATCTCCTTTGAGCTTCTAACAATATTTGTTTCAACTCTTCTGTATCGTCTTCACTTAACACAGCTTCATCAATAACATTCGACGCAAGTTGGAAGAGACTATTGCGCCTCACTATCAAAGACGTGTCACATATTTCATTCACCGTCCCACCCAAGTCATCCATAACTCTGCCAGCTTTTGCGGCTTTAGTCCACCTCCGCAAGATGTATTGCTCCGGTAATTCCATAATTTGCTTCTTTGAGAAGTACACCAACATATGCCTACATGGAATTCCGTCACTTTCAAACATCTTGCAACTGCATTTAACAAAGTTTGATGACTTCTCTAACGTTAGCTCACGGCCCTTTGAATCAGTCTCCGTTACTCTTCGAACATTGTACACACAAAGGTGGTCATGTTTAAATGTGCTCTTCACCACATATTTCCCACTTTCAACAAGTTGCTCTTGAAACTTGTTAAAAATAGTAACTGTGTACAATTCACTCATTTGCGCTTCCATGACCCGCCCAGTTACGGTTTGTGGCTTTTCATTAACATCTTTATGATCGGCATCAAGTTCATTATGCCGCATTTTGGAAAGTCCCCTATTAAACCGTGTCACAAAATCCAACATTGAATTTTGATGAGAGACGTACTTCTTGAAGAAGGCATGAGCACCTTCAACTCTTTGACTACTAGTCATGTGGGCCGAAAAAATGTGTCGAGAATATACAGGAACCCATCTCTCACGGATTTGGTACATGGAATTTAACCACTCATTGTTGTCTAATTTCGCTACAACCTCTGCCCATCTTCCTTCAAACTCCTCGGGCCTCTCGGATTTCCAAATACATTTACTGAATTCATCATAATGTTCCTTGTAGGAAATTGCACTGATTTTTTTCGGAAAATTTGGTCAAAATGTGCCAAATGCAATACCTATGAAAAGTATTTGGAAGAACCGTACGAATTGCATTTCCAATGGCTGAATCATGATCAGTTATGATCATTTTGGGCGGGCCACCGGGCATCGCTTTCAACCATTGCTTGAAAAACCAATCAAAAGCATCAATCTTTTCCCCACTTAAGAATGCACACCCTAAAAGAGTAGTCTGCCCGTGGTGATTTACCCCTACCATAGATGCAAAGATCAATTTATAACGGTTTGTGTTGTATGTTGTATCAAAGACAACCACATCCCCAAAATATTTGTACGCCTTTCTACAAGTTGCATCCGCCCAAAAACAATGAACCATCACACCCTCATCTTGCTCAAATGCAAAAGTAAAACCGGGATTCTTTTTTTGTTCATCCTTAAAATGCTCAAACAACAAATTAGCGTCATGTCCCTTTAACGCTTTCCTCCTATCCCTTTCAGCGTTATAAAGATCTCGTAGTGTACATCCTACATTTTGAAGACCTCCAGCATCCATCTCTAAAAGACTCATTTGTTGCCATGTTGGCACATTAGCATTTGATAGTTGTTGTGTTAAATTTCTTTTCGCAACTGTGACTGCATGATGCGAGTGCAACAAATGCACCTTCCTTGGGGTCGTGAGAGGGTGGTTATGACCCTCCACGAATTGCCTAACAAGAAACCCCCCCGCATCTGATCGGTCTTTGACAACTACCAGTCTTGCACCGCAACCTTCTCTAGTTAGCCCTCGTCTCCGTACGGTGTGTGCAGTTTTGTTTATCTTTAGTTTTCTCACCCCTTCTTTATAACAAACATATTCCTTTCTAATGATTTCACCATCCTTACTCTTCTTACTAGAATTCAGTCGCGTACCAAATCCACCTTCTCTACCATAATTGTTGTAAAACGAGTGAACCTCATCTAAGTTGTGAAAATGTTGCCCAATTTTCGGTACGAACTCATTTTTTACTTGAGGAGTGTAACCATGTTGGGAAGAATTACTAGCAGATCCTATTACTTCTATATCTTCTACACCTTGCATTCTTAAATGCACGTACAAAGTTACCTTGACTGTGGAGTTTCCTGAATACCAACAGCAGTTTCCAACAAATTGAGTTACTGGTTTTGTTTGGTTCCTGCAAACAAACAACCACTAATGAATACATCATATTATACTAACCCCTCATTATTGGTAACAACAAATAAGGACGAAACTAACAATTAGGGGAAAAAAATCAAATAAGTATGAAAAACGAGTAAAACAGTAACATTTCTAAGACATTGGTTTTGTTTGGTTGCCCAGGAAATGGAAGAACAAGAACAATCGAACAATAAATCTAAGAGAACCGAGCGAAAATTCATTTCTTGTTACAAGACTGAGAACAACACACGAGATTCTATACAAACACGTTTTAAAGAGAGAGATAGTAGTTCAAATCGAGAGAGAGAGAGAGAGAGAGAGGGGAGAGGGAGAGGGAGAGGGAGAGGGAGAGGGAGAGGAGAGAGAGAAGATGAAGAAACGAAACCCTACTTTCTTTGATTACAGGGTTCTCATACAGATCGAAAAAAATAGTGTTTCTCATACAGATCGAAAATTAGGGTTTTGAGAGAAATAGAACGACACACACACACACACACAGAGAGAGAGAGAGAGAGAGAGAGAGAGAGAGAGAGACATGGACCTTCGTTGGTGAGTTCGTCTTCGATTTGTTGTTCTTCTTCGTTCGAATCGCCAAAATCGCCACAATCGCCACACTCTCGCTCTCTCTTCGATTTTGCAACGGGTGAAATGAGAGGGGAAAGGGGAAAGTGGGAGTTTGACCAGCGTTGACCTGACCCCCCTGACCCCTTTTAAGTCGCGCGTGGCCTTTTCTTTTCTCAGCCGTTGGATGCGATCCAACGGCTTATAACAAAAGTTCGGATTTTGTTATTTTCAGGGAGGCCGGACTTGATCGAAGTTGTATATATATATATATATATATACATAATCGAATTGCTAGTAATTAGTCACTAAGCTATTCTATCCTAACCAAATTGCCTAATTACTAACCAAATAGTCAGTTTCTTTATTTTGCTTTATGTCTATCACCATCCTCTCCAGAGTTACTGAAACAGATCTCACTTTTACCCATCCCCTCCGTATTTTCCGTCCGTCACTTGTCGCTCACCCATTTTTGGCCGGATTTTCCCTTGGCCAATGGCAGGCCAACAACACACTAAGGGACTTTCCTCTAACCCCTGGGCAATCCTTCCTTTAGTAATAACCAGTCCAAAATCCCTCTGTTCCATTCCCTTAAATCCCCTGCCCCAGTTTTATTTTTTTTTTTCCCACACACCTCCATTCACGGCAGAGAGAAAGAGAGTGAGAGAAGAAGAAATTTTGGGGAAAGGGGAGCAAGAGAAGGAAGGCAATAGGAGGAGTTCTGTAACACACCCAACACTCCAACCGAGCCGGACTTACTTTCATCTTCTGATCATTTTTTTCGGTGACATTTCGTTCTCGCCAAATCACGTTTTCCGCTCGATCGTCGGAGGAGAGGTAGATAAATCTACCTCCCTAAGTATAAATATTGTTTGTAATGCGTGTAATTAGTTTTTAGATTGTTAATCGTTCATCCCAGAGCTTATCGCCGGAGTTAATGGAGTTTCCGGCCGTTATTAAAACGAAACCCAGATGTGGCCGCACCTTTGTCTTGGTCCAAGTTGGGCCATCAGAAAATAATAACTTTGGGCCATTAGAAATTAATTACCTTGGGCCCTTTAACAATTGATTCCACTCTGGGCCTTTAGAAGATTATTCATAGTGGGCATTTGGAAATTTTTCCAGCCCAATTAATTATTTACCTTGGGCCATTAGAAAATAAATGACATTGGGCCATTATTTTTTAAAATCATCCAGTGGGCCTTTTTAATTACAATCTCACTTGGGCCTTTAATTAGTAATTCCTCTTGGGCCATTTTGGGTTTTCTAATCACATTAGATTATTTGTTCGGCCAACTCGCGACCGTCAAACTTCGGACCCGTTTATCAAAGGAACATTTTAGATGACGTTGGTCGTCAATCATTTTATGGAATTAAATTTGTGATAAATAAATGACATGTTGTTATTAGTGTTAATTCATACTTTAATCCCTTAATAGTCACAAAAAAAAAACCAATCATGAATATTTTTATGTGAATTGTTTGCTCTCAATGTATCGTTATTACTTTATTTCGCATGTTGTGTTCAATTACCATTAAATTGTTGGATTGCTAGAATGGACAATTAGGTTCCCGGGTTGGTGATCGTGCTTAGAATTCACCTAGATGTTAAGTAATGGAAAAATTGAACAAGAAATTCGGATGACATTTGATGAGATGGATGGCAGTCAACCAGTGATTTTGGAATTGGAGATATTGTGATTGTGGATTGACAGAGGTTCGGAACCCTAAGTTGTGGCATTTTGTGATTACTCCTTACTGAATTATTTGGTGATATAAGGGTGATTCGTATTATAGACCGAGACACGGCTATATACTCTCGAGGTTACAGTCAGTTCCTCGTGGGCCCAGTAGTACAGTCAGTCCGTGGGAAATTCATCCTTGTGAGGCATTTGATGAATCCGACTAAGTAGATAACTTAGACCTTTCATCTGGGCTCCCAGTCAGGGCAAGCAAGGGGGAGTTGAATCACGAATGGCCTAGACTTAGTGGTTGACACGGGAGGATGTTTCTCAACGGATGAGATTCTAGAACTCACTAAGTAAAGGCTAGTAATTAAATTGAATTGTTCTTTACTTTGACTGCATGCTATACCCTGCTATTTGTATGTTATGGGTTCGGGTAGGGTTTACTATTGAGTGATTATTTCGCTCATGGTGCTGCTATGGCCCTGGCATATTACGCCAGGTGTTGAAGGTACAGAGAAGAGGAGCCATATTACCAGACGGAGGAGTTTGTTGCTGAGCAATTTGAGGAGGATAATCTGAACCTGAACCTCTAAGAAGACTCAAGTCTTCTTATTTTTGTGTTGGAACAATGTACTTTAATTTCCCAACAAATCACTGTTTCTGTTTGTAATCGACTTAAGATACTTATGTTATTTCCGCTACTTTATTAATGAAATCCTTTTTATTTATATTAATCTTTTATTTAAATGTTTTAAAATTAATGCTTCCGAAAATTGGGGCGTTACAACTTGGTATCAGAGCTTAGGTTTAAGAGACCTCGCGGACGTGGAAAAGGGTAGCACTAGGTTCCGTGGGCGTAACTTTGGTAGCTAAGTGTATCTTATATGTACTTTTGTTATATACAAAAATATATATATATATAAATAAATGAATTTCTTATTGTGAAATATATACTAATTAAGCTCTAAATTTCCTAAATGTAGGATGTCTTCGTCTTCGTCAGAAGCTTTTGACTTCCACTTCGACGAGTATGGTCACTACACTGCACGTGGACGACATATTATACCTCGGGATAAACGTGAACACGCGTTATGGATCCAAATACAAGCTGAAAATGCGGTCAAGCACGATATCAAGAAAGTGGTCGAGGACTCTCCAGATTGTCCAACGGAGAAGAGGAGACAGCTAGTGCGTTTCCGAACAAAGAACCACATTCTAAAACATGAAGCGGCATCCAAGATGATCAATGATGACACAATTTATCAACGGCTGGAAACCGAAGCGCTGACGCACCCATATGTCTCTTATCGCTTGCCATCGCCGGAGAGCGTGGGATCTCACCAATCTGGAGCCACTACCCCGCCACCCGAGTCACCGGTGCAAGTCTATTCACCACCACCGCCAGCACCACCAATTATCATTGAGATATCTTCAGACTCGGAGGACGATGAAGATCCGGACGAGCCGTTATCGCCAGTTTAGATTAGAGTAGTAGTACTAGTAGGTCGTAGTTGCAGTACTAGGATGGGAGGATCGATGACTTTTTGTAGCTCATGAGTACATGATGTCTTGTAGTGCTAATTGTAGTGCTAGTGATTGGTTTACTTTGCATGTAATTTTCTGATCGTAACATGTAAAATGGATGTAAACCCACAATCTTTGGTTATCTATGAAACTATGCTTTTATTTAAATATTATGCCCTTCCTTGCTCAGTTAGATTTGTTTTTACTATAAACGACCATCAACGCTAGAAAACCCCCTTCTAAAATTTTTATTTAAAATTTAACGATGTAGATGGCGAACACGAGGAACAGTCACAATGGCAACAACAACAACAACAACCAAAACAATGAGAGGAACAACGGACAGATCGGAGTAGAAGACCTTGCTCAGATGTTTCAAGCTTTCATAGCTGCAACCACCAACATCCCCCGACAACCACCAACTCATACACCTCAGGGCCCTTTAACTCGTAGTCAAGCCTTGAACGAGTTCTGCAAACGCCGACCACCAACCTTCCATGGCGAGCCTAACCCGACCGCTACGGAGACTTGGCTTGAAGAGATCAAGAAGGTGCTCAAAACACTAGAAATCACGAGAGATGAAGATTGCATTGCATTGGCTACGTACCAGATGCAAGGAGAAGCTCAACACTGGTGGAAAATGACGGAGACGCTCCACGACGTGATGACGATGACATTTGAAAACTTCGAGACAATTTTTCTCGACAAATATTTCCCTGCTCCAATCAAGCAAGCGATGATTCAAGAGTTCATGAGTTTGAGGCAAGGCTCTATGAGTGTCTTCCAGTACGCTGCCAAGTTCGAGGAACTGTCTCGACA
The DNA here is from genome assembly GCA_016920895.1 of Vaccinium myrtillus. Classification (NCBI taxonomy): domain Eukaryota; kingdom Viridiplantae; phylum Streptophyta; class Magnoliopsida; order Ericales; family Ericaceae; genus Vaccinium; species Vaccinium myrtillus. The sequence continues at coordinate 22,368,465 of CM029277.1, forward strand.
CGCTAAAACTCTCGTTCCAACGGATGAAGCAAAAGCAAGGAAGTTCGAATGGGGACTTGGAGCCAGGCGCCGATCAGTGATGGCACTAGAATACCCGACGTATGCCCAGGTGGTAAAATGCGCACTCATGATGGAAAGGGAAAGCAATGACTTCAAGAGCAGATCAAAGGACAACCAGGCATCAGGAGGACCAATCCGCAACAACAACCAAGGGTACTATGCACCCAAGCCGTATACTTAGAACTACAATCGATCTCAACCACAGAACAACCCACAGTGGAGGAGCAACAACCAGGGCCAGAACCGTGGGTCAAACCAAGGACCATACCTGAACCAAGGCCAGAACCAAGCACAAGACTTCAACAAGGAAACAGTTCTTTGCTTCAATTGCCAAGCACTAGGGCATTACAAGAGAAACTGCCCCAAACCACCGAAAGAAGGGAACAACAACATGGGAAATCAAATTCCTAAGCAGATCGGTTATGGGAATCAGAACCAGGGTGGGCCAAATCATCAGAGGTCAAACTGGAATCAGCAGCAGAGTCGCCCATATCCGAACAATGGGAATGGTCAGGGTGCAAATCAAGGACAAGGAGGCAGGATCTATGCGCTCCAGGCTGACAATGAGGAGCAGGACCCGTCTGTTATACGAGGTACACTTATATTGTTTAGTACTTGTGTACAAGCGTTATTTGATTCTGGAGCATCACACTCGTTCATTTCAACTGCATGTATGAAATCCCTCGGACTAGAAACAGAAACCCTAGGAGCAACGATGCGTGTCACTTCACCACTAGGGGGACAGATATCTGTAGGGCTAGTCTGCAAAGTGTGTGAACTAGAAGTCTCTGGACTGCGTTTAACTTGTGATCTACGTGTCATCGACATTGCTGATTTTGACATTATATTGGGAATGGATTGACTATCCCCCCATAGAGCCGTCATAGACTGCCATCGGAAACTTGTGACGGCTTACTCAAAAGATGGAACTTGTTTCAAATTTAAGGGGGATAGACAAGATTCCTTTGCAATAACATCACAACGGTCAAGGTGGCATAACCAATTGTCTGGATGGTTAGCAAGCCTAACACTGGAGGAGACAGATCGAATGGAGTTGGGATTACCTCACATCGTATGTGAGTACGAAGACGTGTTTCCCGAGGAGCTGCCCGGACTGCCGCAGCATAGAGAGTTGGATTTCACAATCGAGTTACAACCTGGAACTGCACCAATCTCTATGGCACCTTTTCGGATGGCACCGGCCGAACTGAAAGAATTGAAGATTCAACTGCAAGAACTATTAGACAAGGGATTCATCCGACCAAGCACATCGCCATGGGGAGCACCCGCTCTATTTGTCAAAAAGAAAGAAGGAACCCTACGGTTGTGTATCGACTACCGTCAACTCAATCGTGCAACTATCAAGAACCGTTATCCGCTGCCAAGGATCGATGACTTGTTTGATCAATTGAGAGGAGCGACCTGTTTTTCAAAGATCGATCTCCGATCCGGGTATCATCAACTGCGCATTAGGGATAGCGATATCCCAAGGACCGCATTCCGGACTCGATACGGCCACTACGAGTTTGTAGTGATGCCCTTTGGTTTAACCAACGCTCCAGCCGTGTTCATGTGTCTTATGAACAAGATCTTCACACCATACCTAGATCGATTCGTCGTAGTATTCATCGATGATATATTGGTGTACTCTCCCAGTGAACAAGAGCACGAACAACATCTGAGAGTCGTATTGCAAACACTACGCGACAATCAACTATACGCTAAACCTAGCAAGTGCGAGTTCTGGATGAAAGAGGTTAAATTCCTAGGACACGTCGTGTCAGCTAAGGGAATCTCCGTGGACAACAGTAAGGTGGAAGCCGTAATGGATTGGAAACGGCCGACTACAGTCTTTGAGATCAGAAGCTTCTTGGGATTGGCAGGGTATTATCGAAGATTTATTCCAGAATTCTCTGCACTAGGAAAACCGATGAATCGGCTAACACAGAAGGGAGTCAAGTTCGAGTGGAATGAAGCTTGTGAAAGGTCGTTCCAAGAACTCAAAAAGAGACTAACCAGTGCACCGATACTTATTATTCCAGAAAGGAACGTAGGGTATGCAGTCTATTGTGATGCATCAAAAGAAGGGTTGGGTTGCGTTTTAATGCAGAACGGGAAGGTGATTGCCTTTGGATCCCGACAATTGAAGCCTCATGAGAAGAACTACCCCACACATGATTTGGAGTTAGCCGCTGTGGTCTACACCCTTAAGACCTGGCGCCATTATCTTTATGGGGAACAATTCGAAGTCTTCACCGACCACAAGAGCCTAAAGTATTTGTTCACACAAAAGGAGTTGAATATGAGGCAAATGAGATGGATGGAATACATGGATGACTACAGTTTCACCCTGTCATATCATCCGGGAAAGGCAAATGTTGTGGCCGACGCCTTAAGTCGAAAGAACCGGGGATTATTGGCTAGTCTGGCCATGAGAGAGTGGAAAATGATGGAAGCAATCGACGAATTTAGACTACAACCGACCGCCAACACTGGAGGGGCTTGCCTTTTCGCAATGATTGCTACACCAGCACTCCACAGGGAGATTTTGTTGGTTCAGTCCTTCGATCAAGAGTGTGATTTCATCAGGCACCGTTTGTCAGCTGGGCAGGCAACTACAGGATGGACAATTCATGCTGACAAGAGCCTTAGATTCAAGGATCAAATCTTTGTACCAGATTTGAACACCCTTCGAGAGGCAGTTTTAAAAGAATTCCACCACTCGAGCTTCGCAGTTCATCCTGGGGGTAATAAAATGTACCAAGACCTTCGCCGACAATACTGGTGGGGAGGAATGAAGAATGACGTAGCCAAATACGCGTCTACGTGTCTGACTTGTCAACAAGTGAAAGCTGAGCACCAGAAACCTGGGGGTACACTTCAACCTCTACCGATCCCAGGGTGGAAGTGGGAGCACATCACGATGGACTTTGTGACAGGATTGCCTAGGTCACCTCAGTCTAACACTGCCATTTGGGTGATTGTCGACCGATTAACCAAATCAGCACATTTCCTTCCGGTAAAGATGACGGATAGCATGGAGTACTTTAGCAGGCTTTACATCAAGGAGATCGTACGATTACATGGAGTGCCTCTTTCCATCGTATCTGATCGTGACCCGCGCTTTACGTCAAAATTCTGGCAGAGCCTGCAACGAGCTATGGGGACCAACCTTCATCTGAGCACTGCTTTTCACCCGCAGACGGACGGACAATCCGAAAGGACGATTCAGACCCTCGAGGACATGCTCCGAGCTTGTGCCCTAGATTTCAAAGGAAATTGGGAGCGGCACCTACCGCTAGTCGAGTTTGCTTACAACAACAGTTATCAAGCTAGTATTGAGATGGCTCCTTATGAAGCACTATACGGACGACCCTGTAGATCGCCTATCTGCTGGGCTGAAGTCGGAGAGTCAAGCTTGCTTGGTCCAGAACTAGTTCGAGAGACAACATAAAAGGTTCAAGTTATTCGTCAGCGACTGTTGACCGCTCAAAGCTGACAGAAGAGTTATGCCGACAAGAGGACTAGACCATTGTTCTTCAATGTTGGGGATCATGTATTTTTGAAGATCAAACTGCGACGAGGAATCATTCGATTCGGCAAAAAGGGGAAGTTGTCGCCGCGCTATATTGGACCTTTCGAGATTTTAGAAAAGATTGGAGAGATGGCTTATCGGCTAGCACTGCCACCTCAGATCGCCAAGGTTCACAATATATTTCATGTATCAATGTTGCGTAAGTACATGGCGCATCCCTCTCACATACTCAACTGGGAGGAGGTAACACTAAACGAAGACACAACTTTCAAAGAACAGGCAGTGGAGATCCAAGACCACGGTGAAAAGAGCATAAGGGGCAGGACCATCAAATTAGTCAGGGTCTTATGGAGGCACCGAGGAATTGAAGAGTCAACGTGGGAACGCGAAGACACAATTCGAGCCAATTATCCACACCTCTTTCCATTTGAAGGTACATCCTAATTTCGAGGATGAAATTTTGTTAAGGGGGATAGATTGTAACGACCCGAATTTTTCGCCCTATTTTTCTTGTTTTTGAATAAAATAAAATCTCGATTTATAAAAAAATTATAATTGTCTAGATTCGTTATCTAAACTAAATATGCAATATTGCTTACTATATTTCAAAACACTAGTGGGTATATATATATATATATATACATAATCGAATTGCTAGTAATTAGTCACTAAGCTATTCTATCCTAACCAAATTGCCTAATTACTAACCAAATAGTCAGTTTCTTTATTTTGCTTTATGTCTATCACCATCCTCTCCAGAGTTACTGAAACAGATCTCACTTTTACCCATCCCCTCCGTATTTTCCGTCCGTCACTTGTCGCTCACCCATTTTTGGCCGGATTTTTCCTTGGCCAATGGCAGACCAACAACACACTAAGGGACTTTCCTCTAACCCCTGGGCAATCCTTCCTTGAGTAATAACCAGTCCAAAATCCCTCTGTTCCATTCCCTTAAATCCCCTGCCCCAGTTTTATTTTTTTTCCCACACACCTCCATTCACGGCAGAGAGAAAGAGAGTGAGAGAAGAAAAAATTTTGGGGAAAGGGGAGCAAGAGAAGGAAGGCAATAGGAGGAGTTCTGTAACACACCCAACACTCCAACCGAGCCGGACTTACTTTCATCTTCTGATCATTTTTTTTCGGTGGCATTTCGTTCTCGCCAAATCACGTTTTCCGCTCGATCGTCGGAGGAGAGGTAGATAAATCTACCTCCCTAAGTATAAATATTGTTTGTAATGCGTGTAATTAGTTTTTAGATTTTTAATCGTTCGTCCCAGAGCTTAATCACATTAGATTATTTGTTCGGCCAACTCGCGACCGTCAAACTTCGGACCCGTTTATCAAAGGAACATTTTAGATGACGTTGGTCGTCAATCATTTTATGGAATTAAATTTGTGATAAATAAATGACATGTTGTTATTAGTGTTAATTCATACTTTAATCCCTTAATAGTCACAAAAAAAAAACCAATCATGAATATTTTTATGTGAATTGTTTGCTCTCAATGTATCGTTATTACTTTATTTCGCATGTTGTGTTCAATTACCATTAAATTGTTGGATTGCTAGAATGGACAATTAGGTTCCCGGGTTGGTGATCGTGCTTAGAATTCACCTAGATGTTAAGTAATGGAAAAATTGAACAAGAAATTCGGATGACATTTGATGAGATGGATGGCAGTCAGCCAGTGATTTTGGAATTGTAGATATTGTGATTATGGATTGACAGAGGTTCGGAACCCTAAGTTGGGGCATTTTGTGATTACTCCTTACTGAATTATTTGGTGATATAAGGGTGATTCGTATTATAGACCGAGACACGGCTATATACTCTCGAGGTTACAGTCAGTTCCTCGTGGGCCCAGTAGTACAGTCAGTCCTTGGGAAATTCATCCTTGTGAGGCGTTTGATGAATCCGACTAAGTAGATAACTTAGACCTTTCATCTGGGCTCCCAGTCAGGGCAAGCAAGGGGGAGTTGAATCACGAATGGCCTAGACTTAGTGGTTGACACGGGAGGATGTTTCTCAACGGATGAGATTCTAGAACTCACTAAGTAAAGGCTAGTAATTAAATTGAATTGTTCTTTACTTTGACTGCATTCTATATCCTGCTATTTGTATGTTATGGGTTCGGGTAGGGTTTACTATTGAGTGATTATTTCGCTCATGGTGCTGCTATGGCCCTGGCATATTACGCCAGGTGTTGAAGGTACAGAAGAGGAGCCGTATTACCAGACGGAGGAGTTTGTTGCTGAGCAATTTGAGGAGGAGAATCTGAACCTGAACCTCTAAGAAGACTCGAGTCTTCTTATTTTTGTGTTGGAACAATGTACTTTAATTTCCCAACAAATCACTGTTTCTGTTTGTAATCGACTTAAGATACTTATGTTATTTCCGCTACTTTATTAATGAAATCCTTTTTATTTATATTAATCTTTTATTTAAATGTTTTAAAATTAATGCCTCCGAAAATCGAGGCGTTACATAATCAATGGAGAAATGAAGAGACTAAGTGAAAGAGACATAAAAACGTGAAACATTGATTCTACGAAAATAAACCACGGATTCGTAGAGATTAACGAAGTAGTTACAATTTTAATGAAGGCCGAAACCTTGAATCCAAAAGATAAACAGCTAAAAACTAGAGAGAAGGTAGAGCAAATGGGTGGGGAAAAAGAGGGAGGTAGAGAGAGAAGGTAAAATGCAAGATACCCTAATAATCTGAGATTGGGAAGCTTTTATAGCTCCCAAAAGTCGTGCTTTGATAATACAAAAATGCCCCTACAATTGGTCTTGATCGGGCTGCAAAAACCCAGAATTTTTGGTGCTTGAACCTATACAAAGGAAATGCTTGAACCGGTTCTGGCATGGTTTTTGACATTCTGTTCAGGTAGAACCTGTACAAGGGTTTTGCTAGAACAGGTTCTAGTGTGTTGGCTCGCCTTTCTCACTTCACTTTGACTTCTTGATGCCTTGACTTTCCGGCTTCCCGAGTCGTGTTCAATGCTTCATTGCTAGACTCTCGGAACTCGGTGGCGGAGTGTTATGCAACCTTGGGTGCTCGGGCACCCCTTGGTTCAACCATGACGTCAAAACATGCCTTATTCTTTAGTTTACCTGCATTTAACAAAAACACAAACTCGCGCAACATCAATCATATAAAGCCACAAAATGCACGTGTGTGTGATCAAAACGAGCGAGATAAGCCCTATTATCTACACTATTGAGGGCTTATCACACCCCCCAACTTGGACTTTGCTCGTCCCGAGCAAACTAATTCTGATTTACCTATCTATGCTATGCAATCCTCCCTAATTAAAAGATACAAAACCTATGCTCAATTTACAAAAAGCAGGCAAGAATCAAGCGCACCCCGGTAGATCCAATCATGTGCAACCCATGCGAATGCATGCCATGAACTAAAGTGAACAAACCATGCTAAAATAGTCAAGTATAGGCACCATCTCGAGCTTCAATCCTAAAAATTCACAAGGATACGCTCAAATTCAAATTTTTCACACAATGAGGTACATTAACATCCCATGACAAGCGCTAGCGAGTAAGTGCAATAGCCAGAGACAAAAAGTTATGCAAGCTATCAAATGAGCGCTACAACAAGAAGACAACTAATTATTCACAACTATGCTAGCTAGAACGGAAAGCGTGCTTAAATAAACATAAATATCCAAAATGCATTAAGTGGAGTTAAAGTAGCATACGACGGATCAACTAAGGGCTTAATAAGCTTATAATGACCATGGTGACAAAAGAAGGGGACACAAAAGAGTGGTGGTCATATACTTGCTTGGTCAACTACCCTTGGCCACCACCGACCCCATAGAAACAAGTTCAAGGCCACATGCCAGCCACAACAAAATACCGTAAAACCAACTGACAAGGAAATGAGAAACATAAAAGAGAATTACTAAACTAACCATACCTACTGCCACCGACTCATGCCACATGTCACCACCTACTCTCAATCCTCCCCAAAGATGAGCTCCTAAAAATGGAGGAGGTGGATTTGGGTGATTTTTCAGTCAAGATTTAATGGAGAGGGAAGAGAAGGGAGTTCGGTTATGGGGGTATTGGTGGTGTATTACGGTGGAGGGAGAGAGGAAATGGGGCTAGGTTTTTTCGGTTGTGAAAGGGGGAAGGAGGGAGTGTAATAGGTCGGCTTATTTCAGAAGTGGGATTGCTTTCTTCTTCTTTTTTTTCTTTTTTTTTCCTTTTTTTTTTTGAATGGGCTTGTCCTCAAATGGCCAGACTGTCTTGTCTTCTAATGATAGGCCCAAATCCCCTAATGATACCACCTGGAATTTTTTTTAATTAAGCCCAAATTCACCCCAATCACATATCAAACATTGTATATCAACCCCAATCATGCCCACAAAACTCCTTGTACTTCAAGAACAATTCCGGCAACCCTCCAAGCATTGAAATTCACTTCCCCCAACCCTCCAAACATCCGGTTTCCTAGGTTAAGCAAAAATGGAGACTCGGACTATGGTTTACAAAAATTAAGGCCGAAGGAGACATGTATGTGGTATAATCATGCAAAAATGCCTTGTATCATTTCCTACGTACGTCAACAACTCCATAATGATGCATAATAGATATTTACACTACACAAGCACGAACAAAAAAATATTATTTGCGCGAATGCGAGAAATGAGACACATAAAGCATGAGATGTTTCAAAATGAATTTCCACTCTAAATAATGCACGCCACTTGACCAACGATGGCTCAACTTGTTCACTAGAGTTCATGTATATGCATGAGCATGGATGTAAACACACACCCAAATTCACCGGGGTTCCAACTCTTGCCTTTTATGAACAAAATTGAGCATATTTAAAGTATCTAATCTATGAAATGACTAACTAAGCGGGAAGATTACACAAAAAATTTATGCAAAAACCGAAAACGTAATTGATTAGTATAATCCACTCCCCCCAACTTGAAATGTGCAGTGCCCTCAATGCATGAGACAAAAAGTAAGGAGAGATTATTCCGACGTACCCACAAAAAAAAAAAAGTAAGGAGAGGGAGGAACAAAAAGATGTACCGACGGGGCGGAATGTCAACCACCCGATACCTCGACCAAGTTTGAGGATTTTTCATCACTTTGTTCTTTTCGTCATTGGCAATGCTTCCAAGGCTTCCTCCTTCGGCCCCATGTAGGACCACATCAAGTCGCACAGGGCCATCCTCAACGACTTTGTAGGCCTTACAATCGCGACATTTCGTCGCACCCATGCTTAGAGCTCCTGAATGCCGCAATCGCCACCAAGTTAGACCCAAACTACCGAGGCTGGTACGGTAGCATGGTCACCCTACAAAAGACTAAATTGCCAACTACCTACTAAGAGAAAATGATTAGTACCGACTCGCTCCGTGATAGCCAAGTCCCCAACAAACAAATCTTCACGCGATTAATGGGTACTACTTTTCTCCCCGCCCCAACTCAATGTGTCGTAGAACAAGTCACACAACACTTCAAGCTAGAGATGGGTGGCTATACCAGACCAGCAATAGCCATTTGAGAACGGCTAACACTAAAATTCACACGAATCAGGCGGACGGGTCGTCCAGAGGATCATATTTGAAAAAATAAGGATCATCAACAAAAACTTTTTTCATCTCAACAAGAAATTTCCTCCTCTCTTGGGGAGTCCAATCGTGTGGGAGTTGCCCCATGACACAGTAATTATCAACGTTGGTTGACCATGGGCAACTTGATACATCAAACACCTCCTCACCCGAAAAAGTACCAGAAACCGAGAGGTTCGTAGGTAAAACTTTTGTTTCTAAGGGTGACAACTTCTCAAGAGTAGTAAATATATACCCAGGCCCACACTTGTCTTGTCTCTCAAGTAAAGAGTACAAGTAATCCACCTCTGCGTCCATCTCTTTGGCGGTGAGAGATTTTTCTAAGGCTTCCTTGCACAAAGGAGGGTACACTTGGTCTTGCATCAACGTGTCTATCACACTCACCTCTCAAATATCACACGCCTAGTTTTAGCGTCTTCCGACTAACCACCGGAATCAAGGTAATTGCACTAACCCTATTTCCTAAGTACACTGTTTATGTTGTTATAATGCTTGATTAGTTTATGAAAATCCTGGTTACACTAATCCTATTACCTAAGTGTATTGTTTACATTATAATGCCCATTTAGCTTTCGAAAAAACGTGAAGTTGAATAATCATTACTAAAATCATAATGTTTTACGGAGTAATCGTGAGAAACGAGACTTCGAACTTATGGACCTAAATGTGACTTCGTAATCGTTAGAATGCTTTTTTCTACAAACTCTAGACTGGTTTTCAAAAGATCATGTAGGATAAATCATGATTTTATATGACACATTTTACGAGAAAAATTGCATATTCATGAGACACATTTTTACGAGAATCGATAGGACTTGCCCCTTAAACTATTCGAAAAATGTTTACTTTCCCCTTCAACTATCAATTGTATTTACTTGCCCCTTTAACTATGTAAAAACTACTCAGTTAGTCCATTCCATCCAATTTCGACGTTAGTTGGATGGAAAAGCAAAAAAGGAGAGTCAACTGAAGGGTAAAATAGAAATTTCCTCCGAAACCCTACTCAATCCTGGGTTTGGGGGAAATTGGCAAACTCTAACTTCACTTTACTTGATGTGAGAGAGAGAGAGAGAGAGAGAGAGAGAGAGAGAGAGAGAGAGAGAGAGAGAGAGAGAGAGAGAGAGAAGAGAGAGAGAGAGGAGGCCGTTGTTGCTAATGTTATTGTTGTTAAAGGCTATGAACAAATTTTAGTGTCAATGGATCGCCATGTGCATGCTAACTGTGATATGGGGTTTGAGAGAAATCCCAAAAAAAAAAAAAAATCAATTGCAGCAATGTTGTCAATTAGAAGTCAAAGATTAAACCGATCTTAATTGATATCTGTGTCCAATGATCCATACCAAAGAGTTTCAGATATCCATCTTCAAATGCATGAAGTTAACCAAATGGCTACAAGCCTACATCTGGTAAGAAGTCTGTTCATGGCTCGTTATAATAGACATGATATATATATATTTTTTTGGTAGTAATTCTTACATTGAGAGGAATGAAAGGTTCCTTTTTGTGGGCAGATGGGTATGGAAGAGAATAGAGGAGAAGAAGAGAAGAAGTGTTATACATATACATAGATATAGGAGTAGGTGAATGACCTTAATACCCTCTTTGGTAACTTTGAAATGGATGGAATTGATGGAATGGACTAACTGAGTAGTTTTTACATAGTTAAAGGGGTAAATAAATGCAATTGATAGTTGAAGGGGGAAGTAAACATTTTTTGAGTAGTTTAAGGGGTAAGTAGATTATTTACCCGAATAGATACAACAAGTTTATGAAAAATGACAAGATACGAAATGAGAAATGAATGAGTAAGGAATTGAATGGATAACAGTAGTGCCGCTTGAGCGCCGCCCCATCCTTGAGAGAAAACATGGTGGTTAGGACTAAGCGTGTATAATAGATGGTGAATGGACCTTGTATCATGTCGAGGAGAGTCTGTGATGGCAAGCCAACCGGGACCATGTACGTGTGGGTGTGATTGCGAAGTTTGAATACCGTCAGTAGAAAGAGACGTAAATGGACCAATACTTCAAGTGATAGACTGCAGGCCCGGAGGATGAAAACAGTGCCCAAACCTAGGAAATATATTTGAAGAAGAACTCTGACACTGAAAGATATACGAAACACAGATCTATACGTGCGATTCACCTATTTACATTGACATGAGCATCCCATCATGTTTAATGTTTAAACTGTTAAGCTTTTGTTACTTATTTCTGCTGAAATCTTTTATAACTGTTAGTATAAAATTTGGGGTAGTGATTTCTTCTGAGCGTTATCGCTCATGGTGTTGTATTTGTGTGACCCTGATATAATACCAGAATCTTCCTCTGCGACTCTGGCGTAATATGCTAGGTTATAGAGATGAACATGAGAAGTACTATAGCTTGGAAGCTTATGGAGCTAGATCGGACACCGTTGCGGTTGATTGATGTGCTGAGATTTAGAGGAACCCTAGCTTACCTGATAGTGTAGCTTACCTGATAGTGAATAAATGTATTGGTCGGGAGATTTATGTAATTTTCTTTATGATATTTGTTATAAAACTTTATTTATTATTATTGTAATAAATTTAACGTACCCGAATTTAGGGGCGTTACATGGCTAGTTTGGGTTAGTCTTTTCCTTTCTTAATGTACCCTTTCTCGAGCTTTAATAAATATTTTTTTGTCGATTAAAAAAAAAAAACCCAATACATATTCTTCTTTCGATGACATGGTTTCTATCATGCACATTGCTGTTGTTTCACAAAATAGAAGTGAGAGAACACAAAAAACCAATTAATAGAACAATCCATTTTCCATTTGGAGAATTAAGAAGCTATTTTTTTCAGTCATGGATTGTGGATTGCTTGTGAATTTCTATATTATGACGGAATTTGTAAAAGTGTTTCGATGATATATATGTACAGATTAGACTTTGCCAAAAGATTTTATGATTGGAAGCATGGGGGTGATGAGACTTAGAGAGACCAAACTTTAAATTACATGTTTGGAAGATAATTGTAAGATGTATTATGTCAAAATATATTCTGAATAATGAACTGGAGAATGCACAATAAAAAAATCAGTTCATGATCATGAGTTTTTTGGACTCTAATTTTCTCTCCATGTATGAGAATTCAACTTTTTAAGGAATATATAATTTAAGAATATTATTTCGCGTAAACATATAAACATTTTTTCTCTAATTTTTTAAAGAGGATAAGTATTTTAGGACATCCCAAAATGAAAAAGTAGACAAACAATATAAGACATAGGAAGTAGTGTGTATTTTTCTTGTTCTCACTGTAGATATCATCCAAATGTTTATGTGCAGATCCTCATTATACATAATGCAAAAATCTAGATTCTAAATTCCAGAATTTGAAAAAAATAATTAGCTCTGAAACTCCCTTATAATTAGATTTTAAAAAACTCCAGTTAGCCCATACTTTGGGTAATGGCCCAAAAAATGATCAAAGTATCTCTATAATATCTCTATGATGAGATGTGCTCGTTATCGGCAGGGCTGGTCAAAAAAATCGGTGAACTGTGAATTCGATCCAGACCGAACCAATCTGCACGCTTTGGATTTTAACTGTGGATTAATAGTTCGGACACGGATTCAAAAAATAAAAAACTGTGACTCACGGTCTGGACACGGATTTTGATTTTGAAACCGTGGATTAACCAATCCAGACCGTGAGATTTTTATTATATATAATTTTTTTAAAAATAAATATACATGTTCACTCAGTAGTTGTTTTTTTTTTTTTTTTTTTTATATTGGACTTTGATGTAACTAATGAAGTATTTGTATTCCACTCAACTAAACTACCATTGTGAACTGGAACTATCTAGGATAAGTTTGTAATCTTGATTGGTTTCTATTTCTGCTAGTGCCTTTGTTTGTGAACTGGAACTATCTATGTACTAGTATAAGTTTGTAGTCCTGATTGGTTTCTATTTCTGCTAATGCATATGCTACTTGATTTTCTTCATGTATGGTATGAGGGGCAGAATTTGAAATTGAGTTGATAATTTTTTTATTTTTTTTTTAAACAAGTTGAAAATCCGTGGACAAATCCGGAACCGATCCGTGACTCATGGATGAGATTGGATCCAAACCGTGAGACTTTTGGAATGAAAACGGATTTTATTTTTAAAAAACCGTGACTCGCAGATTAGAATTGGATTCATACCAATCCAAACCGTGAGCACTCCTAGTTATCGGGCTAGACAAGGCAAGACATGACATTTGTTTGATCGTAATTTGACTTCGAATCCTCCACATTCAAAGAAGCTGAGCCTAGTTTAATATCCATGAAAAGAACATCAGATGCCTCAACAGTCCGTTTTCGTATAATCTTCCAAAATGTACTGATCACATAAAAGCCTCAACAGAAACTTCCTCATCTAATCCATTAGTTTCAATTAACGATTCACTGATTTTAACTAAAGATCTTAAATCTGCTCTGGATGATCGTATTTGGTCAAATCCCTGATGGCAACCTCTCATCTTCCTTTCCTTGATACCTAACATAATGTAGGATTCAGGAAAGGATCTTTGAACACAGAACACCCTTAGAGAAAGTACATGTGTAACTCCAACACTGAAGTTATAGTAAAAAATAGACAAAAGTACCATACAGTCGTACGTTGTGGCTACGACACCGAAAACCCAAAAATCTCTCCAGCGGATCTGGCCATTATCGACGCAAATTCGTGAAAACTAATAACCCCATCGCCGTCGGTATCCGCCTCTCGAACCATCTCCGTCAGCTCTCTATAAGTCAACGGCTGCCCCATCTTGGCCATGGACCCCGCCAGCTCCGCCAGCGTGATGTACCCGTTCCCGTCGCGGTCGAATGACCGGAACACCCCCAGCAGCTGCTCCTGGTTCTCCAGCACGTCGACGTCGTTGAGAAGATGAGAGGATATGGAGTTGACGAACTCGACGGTGCCGTTGGCGTTCGCGTTGATGGCGGTGAGGAGGGCGTGGATGTGGTCGCCGGAGGTGGGTTTGATGCCGAGGGAGCGGAGGAGGGCGGCGAGCTCGAGGAGGGTGAGGCTGCCGTCTGAGTCCATGTCGAAGCGGGTGAATATGTCTCGTAGTTGGTCTAGTTGGTGGATTTCTAGAAATGTGTTCATGGCGGGCTGTTAAATTGGTTATTATTGCAATATTGATGAAAATGGATTGATTAACGAGAATGAGGGAAGGAGGAGAGGAGTTTAGGGTTGTAATGAGGTGGGAAGATGGGTTTGTTTATGTGAGAGAGAGAGAGAGAGAGAGAGAGAGAGAGATTTTACGTTTGTTTTGGAGACATACATAATGGGTCGGTGAATTTAATTTTGTTTATGGGCAGGTGGAGTTGAAGGGGATGACATTCCTTGAATCCTTAAACTAGTTTCTTGGCAACTGGCAAGTCCTGACTCCTGATGAACCTTCCTGTTGGGTGAATCATGAATGAAATAGTGAGGGCAAATTAATACAGGGTATCATGGGTGCTTAGAAATTAGTATGCGGAGTGGTAGTCAAGTGGTAGATACGATATACTATGTATTTTTGTGCAGTTTATTCAGTGTTTCCGGGGCATAGTCACATAGCGGATGGCGCTCTGGCACACTTCAACACCATGCATTTCTGTATGGTCCACCACTAAGTGCATAAATCTTACGATATGTGATATTGGAATGATTCGAACCACCATGTTGCTATACTTCCATACATAGTTTTAAATAGTGGTATCGGTGTATCGGTATCGGGACGTATCGGCGATACATCGCGGGAATGGGGTGTAGCGGTCGTGAATTTTTTTAACTTTTTCGGCGTATCGGCCGATACGGTACGATATGTATTGGTATCGGAGCCTCCTAATCCGGAGACGAACTGGCCGATACGTATCGTATCGGCCGATATTCAAAACTATGCTCCCATACCACTGGATAATTACTTGGTTCTAACCTCCCTAACTACAACTAACATTAAAGACCTTCGATGGAAAAAAAAAAAAAAAGCAGTGGTTAGAAATATACTAGAAGTTTATTTTTTTTATCGCATCATATATTTTTGACTTATTATATTTGAACCCACATTTTTTTCTCTAGTTCCATAAAGTATTAATATTATCATGAAAATTTTCTTACTATAAAACTACTATCAAGGACAAAAGTTGGTACTCCGTCCACTCCAAATTGCTAGTCCTTTATCGGCAGCTGTGCCACTTAAAAAATTGTTTGTATCTCACAAAATGTTATAAATATATTTTTTATTTTAAAATTTTTTATTCAATAAAATTAATTGAGATCTCTCAAACAAGATCGTTATTATATATTAAACGTATGTAAAAATATTTAAAAGATATTGACATTAAATTTTGAGAGTCGTAAATAGTGAAAAGAAATCAGTAATTTAAGATGGATGGAGTAGAAATTAATGTCAATAAAAATGGTCTCGAGGAATGCGGACATGGCTATTTGGTAAGAGAGAACATTCTTTCCACCGCCGGCGGAAACAAATATTTTCTCCAAATCAATCATAGCGGTCCAGTGTAACAGTACACAATCACGCAAATTACTCTGATTGATTTAGAAGAAACATTTGTTTTCGGCGAAAATAACTTATTCTCATTTGACTACGAGAATGAAAAAAGGAGAGGCCGTGGAGGTTGCGGTGGTTGGGAGGGGAGTTTGTGGTTGTTATGAGGTGGAAAGATGAGTTCGTTAAACGGGGAGAGAGAGAGAGAGAGAGAGAGAGGGGACACATTATAGGCGTCGGTCGATTTAATTTTGTTTATGGGCAGGTGGGAGGGGATAAGATTCCTTGAATCCTTGTAGTTTCTTGGTAAGCTCTCAATCCGACGGACCTTCTTAAATGCAGACTTATACTTTTCTTGGACTATGTTCACGAAGAAATTACTAGGGCAGAAGTTTTGTTTTTCTTTATAAGGAAAAAGAGAAATAGTGCCTTGGATGTTAGAGATTTTTGTACTCCATTTTTTAATAACAATACTCTAATATTTTTCTTTTAGTGTTCAATGTACATATCACTTTATTTAAACTAATATGCACATATTATGAACACAAGAGCAAAGCCAATGCAATTGTTAAAATAACTATAGCTATTGCTATATTTTGACACCAAAAAGTGATTTTTGGTGCTAAAATAGAACCCAGTCTCCAGTGCTTGGTTCTATTTTAGCACCAAACAGTTCCAAATTTAACTAAATTTCCCACCACCTCATTTTTAATTACGCTTTCAACCCCAATTCAACTATGTAAGTTATTTTCAACCTCATTTTTAGTTCGAGTGTTGTAAAACGTTTCCCGTGTTGTGGAAATTAGCTAAATAATTTTAGTTTGAGTGCTAATTTAGCCGATGGGTTGAAATAAAAAATCACAAAAAGAGCCGTTGGTGCTAATTTAGCCGTTGATATAGCCGTTTGGAACACTGATGGGGCTTTGACTTTGTTGCACTGGATAATTTCCTCATTACTTTACTCACTTTACCCTTTGTTCTTCCAAATCACGTATCTCTCTATCTTCTCCAGTTCACTGTAAATCCAAAAGGGGTAAGCTAGGGCCGGCCGGCCAACCCAGCCGATTCACCCACGAAACACTCTCTCTCTCTCTCTCTCTATATATATATATATATATATATATATATATACAATAAACTTCCGGTCCAAACTCCCTGACCCTCTTAAGTTACGGACCTCCACCTTCCCAATGTTTTTTTGAAAATCTGAACCGTTAGATGTGTTTAAAAGGTGTTTTCAAGGTGCAACGCGAAGATTTGGCAAAAAAAATACTCGGAAGGGCTTGATCGGAGCTGTTTTTCACAAAAACACTATATATAGCGTTTTTGTGAAAACAGCTCCGATCAAGCCCTTCCGGGTATTTTTTTTTGCCAAATCTTCGCGTTGGACCTTGAAAACACCTTTTAAACACATCTAACGGTTCGGATCGTCGAAATTTGGTCCGGAAAGTCAAAAATATCCCTAGGTCCGTAACTTAATAAGTTAAGGGAGTTTGGATAGGAAGGAGACTCTCTCTATATATATATATATAGAAAGACGA
Source organism: Vaccinium myrtillus (assembly GCA_016920895.1). Classification (NCBI taxonomy): domain Eukaryota; kingdom Viridiplantae; phylum Streptophyta; class Magnoliopsida; order Ericales; family Ericaceae; genus Vaccinium; species Vaccinium myrtillus. Next base: position 22,385,733 of record CM029277.1, read on the forward strand.
TCTACTAAGGACTCCCTCAAACAAAAATTCCGTGCGGACCTCACCATTTTTCGACTTTCCGGAGCAAATTTTGACGATCCGAACCGCTCAATGTTTTTAAAATGCATTTTCCAAGGTATATAGCGTTTTTAACAAAAACTGATCCGATCAAGCCCTTCCGAGTATTTTTTTTTGAAGATTTTTCGCGTGGACCCTTAAAAATGCATTTTAAAAATATTGAGCGGTTCGGATCGTCAAGATTTGATCCGGAATGGTGAGATCCGCACGGAATTATCCTAAGGACTCCCTCAATAGATCATTATCCTATATATATATGATTAACTTCCAATAAGGGTCCCTTATTGAAGAAAACCGTGCGGACCTGCCCTTTTTTTGTGTTTCCGGACCAAATTTTGACGATCCGAACCGCTCAATGTTTTTAAAATGCATTTTCCAAGGTCCATGTGGAAAATCTTCCAAAAAAAATACCCGGAAGGGCTTGATCTACACAGTTTTTGTTAAAAACGCTATATATATAGCGTTTTTAACAAAAACTGTGTGGATCAAGCCCTTCCGGGTATTTTTTTTGGACGAATCTTCACGGGGGCCCTTAAAAATGCATTTTAAAAACATTGAACGGTTCGGATCGTCAAAATTTGGCTCGGAAACGTGAGGTCCGCATGGTAACTTAGATAAGGGACCCTTATTGGAAGGGCTTCCTATATATATATATCTCCCAAACACTCTCTTTGACCATCAACAACCGATCAAACCAAAGGAAAAGAACGATGAAACCCAACCTCTGATCGGCGTGTTTATCTTTTTCAGGCGTGTTTTCTTTTCCGACGGTTGATGGCAACGATCAAACCACCACCGGCATCTTTGTCAGTAATGGCAACAATTCCGGCATATTTAATTTTCCAGCAACTTTTCGATTATTTTCCGACAATAATCTGGTAAGTTCCGATGTCCATTCCCCTCCCTTTTTCAGTTGGATGATGAGTTGTCAAGGATGGCTACAGCCATCTTTGGTTCTATATTTAGCACCAACTATCCATCTTTGCTATTTTCCATCTGGATTTGACACTACGTTGGATTGCTTAGTTCTAAAATTGGTTTCATATTATGACTATAGCACCATGGATAGCACTGCATTGGATTTACTCTAAGAGACAAATAAAGAAGTGGTGTTATCAAAATATGGAGTCTCAAATCATTTCCGAAAGTGTTAATATGTTTCATATATTAGTTAGATAACATTTAATCTATACTCCATTTAAATGGATGAAGAAGTTTTCTACTTTTTACATTCCAAAAATGCCCCCAACCAATTCTTTTAATACCCATCCCATCCCGCCCCTTGGTGACAAACCAACCACAAGCAGCCAAACCGAAAACTGCAAAAACTGAAACAACACAACGGACTGCAAAACTGAAACAACACAACGGACTGCAAAACTGAAGCAACACAACGGCTTCAACGAATCATCCTCTCTCCCAACGGCTTGAACGAATCATATTCTCCTCTACTGAACTCGCCACAATTGTTAGAACACTAGCACAAAAAATAAAGTTTCTGTTAGTATAATCAAGAGCATAAAACAGAGCTATACTACTGGCAGAGTTATGTAAATTAGGAGCATAAAACAATAGCTTGATATTGAGGAAACAAGTAAAAGAAAAGCTGGCCTGTGACACAATCGGGAGGCGTGATGCACTGTCTTAAAGCCACTAGTCCTCCCCTACGTGAAGGTAATAACGGATTGTAGCGGCTCCAAGATTCAACCCGAAATGCTCACAAGCTCCCTCTTCCAACGTTCACGTCCACTGGGAGGATATGAACCAAGCCACGAACCGAGTTGCCCAAATATATTTAAACTACTAAACACTATGATTTTAGGAAGAAAACTTGACTGGAAAAATTGAGATGTTGCTGGAAATTTTGTCAAGTAAGAAGAAGGATTTGAGAAGTGGTTTTCGGTGCTTCTAAAAGATAACATGAGGCAGGTATATATATAAGGCTTTGGTCAAGCATTCAACCGGCTAAAAATCAATGTAATTATTAGGAATTAACTAATATAAAAACTGATTGTTTATAATGAGCCAAACGGCTAGTAACGTTATTTAAAAGGATCGGTTACGGAATTAAAATGGAGGTTTCACAATTTGCATAATCAATTCGATATTCAATCATTTTCTTAATTAAAAAATAAAACATAATAAATTCATATAATAAGTTTTGAAACTTACTCAAATTATTTAAAAATTCAACAACAATTTCTGTTGCCCATGCAAATCAACAGGCGATATGACTCACAATATCTCTGCCGACAGAGCTATTGCGCAGAGAAGTCAATCCACTTATCAAAATCGTTGTTACTCTGCTGCTTTCCATCACCCCTCTCTACCAAACCCGAACTCAGCACAGGTAATATATTGCCCAAAATTTTATTTTGCTTCATAATACTTTTGAATCCCCACTTTGAAGAGCAATGCCCACAAACTGTTTGACAAAATGTGCCTTAGAAATATGAGTTTTCTAGACTGTAACACATTGCCGGAGTCCTTTAAAGCACTAAGCCAATTGTATTCCAACCACAACACGATGGAAAAGATGTGCACACTACGCATCCTCTCTCCCGAGTCCCTCCAATAAGATATTTGGAGATAAAATGCACTTTGTTAGGTTTGGGTTTTGAGGGAGGGTTTTTGGGTAATGAGTAGAGAGAATTGGAAAGAAAATTTTATTGGGAACCGTGCAGGGTGGGTTTTGAGACCCAAACTGAACAAGGTAATGGTGTTCTGATGGTCGAAATGGGAGCTCTTTGTGAACTTTGTCAATGCTTTCTCTTTGTGAACTTTGTGATGCGTTTAACTTACTTGAGTATTTAGTTGATTTTAAATAGGGATGTGTAGTTTGTCGGAATGACATTGTGCATCAGTGCATAAATGGGGTTCAACTATTGAAATGGGAAAAAAAAGGCAAATGCTGAAATGGATAATAAAGTGTATAAATTGGGTTCTAAGCCAACCAATACACCAAACAACTGTGAAACTATGACACCCAGACACATACAAAAGATGCTTTCCCCAGTAGAGCGAAACAAAACGTACCACGTGCGTGGCAAGACTGCTAGTATATAAAAATGTACTCAAATGTTTTTAGTCTCCCTCCTCTCTCTAAACCATTGATTGCCAAATGAACGACTCAAATTGGGCACTATACAGTGTACAAGGCCATATATACTCTCTATTCAGTCACAGTTTCAGTAACTAAGGGTACAAACGAAGAAACAATTAATATTTTTTTAATGCCTTTCAACTCAATAGAACATCCCAATATATAAAACAAGAATAAATTACAAAAACAAAAAAAAAACAAAAACAAAACAAACAACAACACAAACAAAAATTACCCAAAAAAACAACACAAACAAAGTACTAGAAAAACCGCTCAGTTTCGATGTCGAACCCTTCACTTCTCTCGTGAAGGCGGGTGGAGGATCACCACTACTTCTGGTTCCTGCCACGGGAACATCACAACTAGATTTGATTCTTGACGCCTTCATCTTCGACGTCGGAGAGCTAAAGAAACTGTCACCTAAGACAACCGAATTCAAGAGCTAGAACCTGTTCTATAACTCTAGATCTGATCTCCGTAGCCCCAAAGTGATGGGGAGAGTGGGATATTTTCTCTTTAAGGAGAGATTCTTAGCCATCTCACAACCACACACACAGAGAAAGAGAGAGAATGTCTGGAACAGTAGGGGGATTGATCACAAGGGAGGAAGAAGGAAGAGAATCAGTAGAAAATAGGGGGAAAAGATGGAGAAAAGATGGAACCTACCACCCAGTGCACCCACACACCCACACACTTTCTCTCTCTCTCTCTCTCTGAGTACAAAGAAGCAATTAGGTAAAGGATAAGTTATAGGGCTGCTCACGGTCCGTATCAGATTTCTAGAAATATGAGAAATGAAATGACGAGTCACGTTTTTTAGAAATACTTCGCGTCCAGATCAAAAGTTCTACGGTTCGGTTCTAATTCAATCCTTGAGCCACGGATCGATTATGATTTTATCCACAAATTACATTCTATAAGGAAAATAGCAACCAACAAGCGCGAGCACACAAAAAAAAAAAAAAAAGGAACTAGCAACTAGTTTGCATTACAGGAACCAGCAACCAATTTGCATTAGCATAAAATTCAAATGCAGTACATAAAGCATTACATTTTCAAGGTTCAACGTGCAATACAAGTTTTCTACATTACAGGAAAATGCAATATATCATTCCAACTTTCTTGATTCAAAGTTCAATTTATAGTAGTCTTCAGGCAATTTAACGACTAAAAGCATCCACAATGGCCTAACCAAAAGTTGCCACATAAGCTTTTGGTTATCCATTTAGAGGTTGCTAAAGTTAGCAATATCAAGTCCCACATTGGTGTTTTTTGTCCATAACCAAAAACAATGGACCCCTCCATCACTTATTCAAATGATAAACAAAACTTGCCACATCACTTTTTCAAACTACAAAAAAAAAATTATGGAATTTAAAAAAATATATATTTTGATTTTTTTTTATAGTACAAAATAGTTTTTCAAAAAAAAAAAACAGTTTTTAAAAAATAAATTTTGAAAAAAAACAGTTTTTAAAATAAACTTTTGAAAAAAACTGTGAAAAAAAAACAGTTTTTTAAATTAAACTTTTGAAAACATTGTTTTGAGAGAGAGAAGGGAGGAGAGAGAAGGTTTTTTCATTTTGTGTAATGGTGATGTACTTGATTGGGTAGATGTGGAGTCCATTAAATTTGATTATTGGCAAAAGGTTGCTAGTTTTGGTTATTCAAGTGCCAAAATTTGGTTAGTTGCTAAGAGGTTGTTAAGTTTGATTATTCCAATGTGAGCACTTTTTTTAACAAACATTGCTAACCTTAGCAACCTTTTGATTTTGGTTAGGCCAATGTGGATGCTCTAAGAGCTTCTTTATGAAATACGAACAACCCTTTCGGGTCAGTATAATCTAGATACTGAAGCCATGAGTTGATTTACAAAATCATCCCCAAAGTTGGATAGTTTAATCTAAACAATTTTTTTTAATCTAAACAATTTTTTGATTAATCTAAACAATTTTTTTAATCGCGTAAAAAAGAAGATTATGACCGTGTTTGGTTAGATAGTTTAGTTTTGATGATGTCATCAGGTCTAATGAGTGGAGAGAGATAGAAAGAGAAATGAGAGAAATGATAATGTCATCAAAACTAAAACTAAAACTAAACTGGGAAACGAATAGGGTCTATAAAACTTAGTTCATATTTTTATTATTCAATTATACGGTACGAAATATATTATGGATGGGATTTTTTTTCCGGAAACAAAGTATAAGGTAACATTTCAGAAATAGTCCCTCTAATTTGATTTGAATCTCAATTTTGTCCTCGAGAGGGAAAATGAGAATTTTGACCTTTTGTGTCTACTCCAATCACGCCATTAGCGAGAGGGACGTAATTGATATGTGAACAAGATTAAAATTGTAAAAATAAGTACCAGAGGAATGGAATTGAGAGTTTATGTGAACTAAAGGGACCATTTCTAAAATTTTCTCCACACTTCGTATATTTGGAGATCTATTTTTCCTTGTTTGTTCTACATTGACCCAAATACCTAAAGAGATCTAGAGAAGCCAGTATGGGCATAAGGATTTTTTTTATTTCTCTGTTTTTCCTTTACCTTTTTTTTTTTTTTTTCTTCGATAGACGAAGAAAATTTTCATCTATCGTAACGTTTTCCTTCACTCTTAACATACCCTTAAACCATTTCGCTACGGTACCGAATCGAATTAATATATAATGTGACAGAACTAGCACACCAGATTTAATTTGTTGGCAATTTAATTGAACTTAGGGTTAAGAACCAATTTTCGGAAGAAAAAAAAACAAAAAAAAAACAAGATAGAAACATTAAGCATCATATTTGAACATTTACACAGTGTCCTTTTCAAACTACAAAGGACCAGCTTTCCATACACAAATAAAACCAGAAATTCAAACAAAGACTTATTTGGGACGTTACACTCCGTCTGAAACCTTACCATTATCGCCGCCATTTTCCCCAACCGTAACCTTGGCTCCAACTCCCATACAATCACCGCGGATGCGCCGCCTCCATCTGCCCTTCAACCACCCAGAGCAGCCGCCATGGTTAATGCTTTCAAACGGCGACGTGTCATGGCCGACAAAAGTCCTTGCGAACAAACATGAAAGGACTGCAAGAATAGAAAGAACAGAGATGACTGCAAAGAATGGCCCGATTGAGCCTGAAGTGTGCCAAGGAGTACTAGTAGCTGCCGCCACGGGATTTGGCAGTGCTGAATCTTGAAACTGCTGCTGATCAGGCATATAAGGTGGTGGTGGTTCTTGAAAGTACTGCTGCTGATCAGTCATATACGGTGGTGGTGGTTCTTGAAACTGCGGCTGATCAGTCATATACGGCGGTGGTGGGAACGGTAATGTTTCCATTGAGGGATAAGAGTTTTATCCAAAGTATCCCCATTAGAAGATACTTATATACTGTAACTTTACTTGCACAAATTGATAATAATAGAAGGTATCTAGGCCTCTGATTGGCCCTAATCTTTATGTTTTTTCAAAGTTGTGATTAATGTTCTTCATCAGTCTTGACGAGAGAAATCAATAAAATAGAAAACTAGCGCGGCTTTTTGAAAAATTAAAGCCAAGAAAGACAAAAATTTACATGGTTTCTTTTCCACATTTTTAAAAATTGGTCCATATCTTTCTGCTCTTCTAATCGAAAAATCCAGAGATTTAAACATGTACAAGAAGCTAAAGAAAGTCCAAGCTAAAGAAAGTCCATACGAAACTTACTTATGAGTAATTGAGATGCGCGTAACTTATCACCTTGAATTTATGAGTTTGTTCATTATTAAAGTCTCAGGTTTGAAACCTCTCAATTATTATCAACTTCATTGGAGTCCGTCCATGCGAAACTTTGCTTCAACTTTAATTGAGCTTCTCAAAAATATATAGGTGGTGGAATTGGGCCCATGAGTAACCGAGATGCACGTAAGTTAGCACTTAATTAAAAATTGACACCCTATGAGTTATATAAAAAAAAAAAAAAAAATTGAGAATGTGGTCTCATAATTACTAAAAATTTAAAATAATAGGATTACTTCATGTCTAATCCATCCGAAATATTGAATCTGTAATCCAGCCAATCAAACACATCCAGTAAGCACTTAATTAGTGATGTCATGATCCATGAAATTAAAAGTTGTAATTAAAAAGTAAAAGTGTAGATAGGCATTGCTTTATTTAATTAAAAGCCGTTTTAGGTGGCATGAGTGGAAGAGCACATGGAATGGCATGGAACACGAAAGCGTTTTGATGTCTATTTTACTTGATCTTGGAGTACTGTTTAGAATTTCCAAGGTCTAATCACAAGTCAGGACTTTTCCTTAAAGTTGATAAAAGAGATTCCATTGCCCAAGTGAACCCCATGCGACTCTACTTACTGAGAAATTTTTCAGTGCCAGGTGGGTATTGCCCACGTGGTACCTGCTCGGCAATCTCACTCATCTAAAAAGCGATCTGAGGGTTCGAAAGGGGAGAGAGAGAGAGAGAGAGAGAGAGAGAGAGAGAGAGAGTGGTTGGGTGAGACTTGAGAGGAGAGAGAGGGAATCAATCTCTGCCGTCCAAAACACTTTTTGACGGCCGAGATCATGTTCGGCATGACCATGTACCCAAAAAAATTTCCTACTTAATTGTTTGGCTTTTCTTTCTCTTCCATTTTAGTAGTTTTTATGGGAACTGTTGAGGAAATAATGTTGACCTGCACTTCATATTAATATAAACCTCTTTAACATGTTACATTCTTTTGTTTTGTGAGCAAAAGTTGTGAGATGTCCTATTTTCTCAGAGTTTAAGCCTCTTTTGTAGCTTCTATCTCCTCTCCAAAGGGATGGTTGTCCGGTTGAATTCGTATGGCTTTTTTTTTAATCATATATATAATTGCATTCTATCGGTTGACAAAAAGAAAAAGTTGTAATAGAGAGAAAATTACAAATAAAAAAGTCCGAACTAGTGAAAGTAATTATGTGATTAATTTTCTTTGATCCTCCTAGCCACTCGAGTATGAAGAGTACTTGGGCTAGCGTTTTGTGTGTTTCAAATTCATTAGTTAAGGGACATTATAGGAGGGTCTCGTTAAGTAATCATTCTCTCGTACATGGTACTCAAATATGGTTACATTAGAGCTAGCATGACTATTACACCAAGTTGTATAAATATAATTAGTAAAGATTTTAAGAGAGGTTTTTGGGGTAATAAGTGCATGGGAGAGATAGACAGAGAGATGAGAGTAAACACAATTTGGTTGATCCGAGTGTAGGAGATGGTTCTTGCTATAGCCAAATATGATGAGCTGGAGAGGTATGAATAATCAACAGTAACGACACAGTAGGAAAGAGAATGAGGTGGTCTAGAGGAAGGGTGAAGAATAAGAGCAGGTGTGCACAGAAAGGACTAAGGCAGTGGATTGCTCTCAGTCTAATCCGTGACGCCCTTGGTAACCTAGGAGATGGGGACTGACTTGCAGAGAGACTGTTCTCCTCTCAATCAATGGTTTCCCTTTTCTCTCTCTAGAATGGCATATACTCTGCCAAATATTTCACCAACCTCTGGGCATTGAAAGGGAATGTCCCATATTTATAGGCACCTTGGACCAATGATGAGGTGTCAGGCTGTCGTCCTATAATATGATAACACGTGTCCTTTCCGTACAACCTGGCCGTACGAGTGACGTCATCACCGCGCAGCTGACCCGCGCGGTGATGAGTCATTCCCCCGGGCAGCGATCCCCTTGTTCTTAGCCACCAACCCACTAGATCTCCCTTATTCCCGTGTGGGCAAGGTCGTGACCTGATCGATCGCGCCTATACCGCAGCCAAGCCTCAGGGGCCCCCCGGGCTTGGGTGCGCGCCGTAGAGGCGCCTTGCACGAGAGGGTCCCGCGCCAGTGGCCCCCTTCATGCGAAGACTTGTGCCTGCGTCAGTGGCCCCACCGCGCTGATCCCTCTACGGAGAGTGCCACGTGTCGCGCGGACATCGCGTCACCTGGATGACACATGTCATGATCTCAACGGTGGGTCAACGTTCACTTTAGTCAACCGGGGGTGTCGCGCTGACCTCCCCTACAAGTACACCTAGAGGACTCCAGCAAAACAAGTGGACTCTTCGACGATTAAGTTAGAATGGAAAAGAAGGAGAATATGAAAGAAAAGATAAGTATACAAATATGGGAGAACATTCTTTATATCGGCGGTGTAAACTAAAATTTCCTCCAAATCTATTACATTGCCCCATGTGTCCAAGCAGTGGTCCCAAAAGATAGAACATAGACACATGATGCAATGCAATTGATTCAGAGGAAATTTTGATTTACGTTGCCGGCGTAAATAATGTTTTCTCTACAAATATTAGGAGAAAATAATGCATACCTGCCCTTACCCATGAATTGAATTGAGCCTAGAAGGGTTTCTTAATAAATGTTGTTGACCAGCTAACCGGCAATGGCCATTACCATGTGGTTTGCTCTCTGTCTGGGCCAAGTGGCTTAAAACCTCCACGTGGCATATCTAATGTTTCATTACGGTTGAAGAACAAAATAAACAAAGGTTGTTCGAACGGGAGTATGACATGGGCCTTACTTTTTCAAGCTTACAGGTTTGACTCTTCTTGTCAGGGAAAAAAATAACCTCATCAGGGTCTTTAGCTCTCATTTGCGGGGAAAAATAACCTCATTGGAGTTACTAGAGTTTTGCTAACTTTAGAGTCTCAAGTTTAGGCGAAGTACGTATAAATTGGTCTGATTATCCAGCTATCAAAAGGAAAATGTAAAATAAATAAAATTTGAATAGTATTGGAGCCTTGGAGGCAAAGGTTTCATTATTTGAAAACCGGCCAGAGAGGAAATTGAAAATAGTTTTGCACTGATCACTTTGTTTTCTTTTTTGAAAACCATGTATCGAGGTCAGTTTGCGTGTACCTCAATTAATCCTAACGGACCTATCCCACCATCTACTAGGGACCCGTTTAATTTTCACTTCACTTTCTAATTATATTAACATGTTTTTCAAAGCAAACCAAAAGACAAATATTTGAATTGGGGCATTAATTGGTGAGGCAAAAAAGACTTCTTCCTTATGTTTTAATTTTTTTAGGTTTCTAATTTGCACCCCACAAATTTTTTTACCGTAAAACACAGAAAAATAAATACACACGCTAACAGTATTGTGGGTCCCACACACACACTGCAAGAAATGAATTCACATTGAATGCCTCATTTGAAAGCCTCTATGTCACGCCCTCATTTTTTTTTTTACAAAACATAAATAAAAGAATCTCAAACAATAAGTAAGTTAAAAGATAAAGATTTTCATAATTAGAGTACATCCTTAGTCCAATGGCTATCAAATGTTTGGGCACCCTTGCCCCAAAGGTGTAATCAAAATACATCTCATAAGTTATTACAAATCCATAGTAAAAAAAAAAGATAGTGAAAAACTAGAGTTACATTATCATCTTCCCAAAAGAAAATTTAATGCATAGAAAATGAATAAAATAACTCTATGCTATGTATGCTCATCATCCAAGTCATGCATTTCAAACCATGCACGATCAAAGCTGGGTACCTGAAAAGGGATAGGGTGAGCACACGCGCTCGTAGGAGAACTATTCTACTAACGCTAGGTATATGAATATAATGCATGCACATGAGGGTAAGATATGTCAAACGATTATTCATGTGCGAGTCCAAGTATCCAAGTCATGGAGGAAGAATTTAGAAAGTTTCAACGTACCCAAGTGATTTCCAAGTATCCATCCACAACCCATGCTTTCAAAACTCCTTTCTAAGTGTCCAAAATATAACCCAAATATCCACTTTATTTCACCCAACCACCCAAGTTCATCACACAAGTCAAAACAATCAAGTTTACATATCGAGTTTCGACAAAACTTAAAAGATAGTCCAAAACCTCATTTCTTATTTCTTTCATTGGAGAAAAATCATCATTTTTATTTAGTACTAGGGATTTAATTCCTCTGCCGGGTTCCATAGGCCCCGCGTGCCTCTGCCGGGTTTGATAGGCCCCCGCGTGCCTTTATCAAAAAATTTACCAAATGATGGTATCAGTTTAAGAACATCTCATTATCCCAAACATTTCATCAAAACTTTCATAACAAGTCCGTTTTCCAAATTTCATTTCATTACTTCACATATTTCGATAAAAAGGGTGACGCGCACACCCACCCATGCTTTCTAAAACCATCAAACTTTCATGTGATGTAAAATGACATATTTGTTTATAAAATCAAAGTTCTCGAGTCAAACATGGTTGAAAGTGATGCCAAAAGTCGATTTTATGAAGGTATAAGCGATCGGGGACCAAACGGAAATCAAAGGGTGACCGAAAACCACCCCAAAAACAGAGATAGTGGCTGGAAATTATAGAGGCAGCAGCTAAGAACAGTAAACAATGCAGATTTTCACCCTTAGGGTGTGGAATTTCAACCCAATCAAAATTGAGATAGTTTAGGCTCAAATTGGAAATGTTAGACAACAATTAAACATGGAGGGATGTCAATTTCACTCCCAATTTCACCAAACAACAAGCAAATTCATAGATCAAAGAATCAAAGTGGGAAAACCCACACAAATTGGGGAAAACATGAAATTCAAGGAAATTGAGGTCAAAAATCAAGTATATGCAACAAATCATAAGCATATAACTAGAGAGAGTAGACATTGTTCCCCTACCTTAAGGATTTGCTTGAAAAATGAAGATGAGTGAAACCCTAGATGTAGAAAATCTCAAATCCCGAATTATGTGTTCCCGGTGCGAATCCAAGGTGACTCAAGCTCCCCACGGTGCGTAGAACGTGAATATGACATTGGTTCTTGAAGAGGTTGAGTGGGGAGGGAGAGTTTTGAGCTTGAAGTGTGCAAAAATGGAGGAGAGGAGAGAGGGAGAGGGAGCCGATCGGTGGAGGAGAGAGGGAAAGTGAGATATTTTATGTTTTTGTAAATTTGCCCCACACACTACTTATTATAACCCTCTAATTACACCCCACACCCAAATGTCACTTGTGTATATAATATGTGACTACAATACTTATTTACATAAACCAAACTTAAGTAAAGACTAAAATTTTGGAAGTACCCCCCATTTGAAAACAATGGCATTTCCAAAATTTTGAAATTTTAATCACATTGAAATCTCATCCCCCCACTTTTAGTACAAAATTGAAAAACGGCAGATTTTTCTCCGAATAAAATAGGCGAAAGATGACTTTGCCTCACTCAAAAATAACTTCCAATTATACCATTGTGATTAGAAAAATCCAAGGAACAATTACCGAGACTTTTTATCGGCCAAATCGAAAGTTCTCCAAAAAGTTTTTTTTTTTTTTACACGGGTCCTTACACTCTATTTGGTATGGAATCGGGAGGCTGCGCGGCCGCGCCGACAACCTTTTCAATGATTGTAGACGTCCACCGCGTAGAGCTCGCTGAGTACTACTAGTGTATCAAAAATCAACTCTTCGGAATACATATAACTTGAAAAGAATGGATTAAGTGGTTTTAATCTACTATTTTGGATCCATTGGGATTCATTTGTTTCAGGTTATATGTGTTTCGTTTACGCACTTAATAATACCCGACCAAGTTGATTTTTGAGTCCATTGTTCAAATCGACGAGCTCTACGTGGTGGAACTCTCCGATCGTTAGAACGATGCCAGCTGTGGCCGCAGAGCACGGGGCTAGCAGCACGTCGATCCATTTGGTACACACGCACTACCAGAAATTTCGCCTTAATAGCGGCTTTTTCAAATGCCGGAAAAGAGTACTACCGGTACTGGCAACAAATGCCGGGAAAGGCTATTAATAATTTATAAACAAAATGCCACGTGCATGTTGCCAACGTGGCACCCACGTGGTGCTTGCTTGTCAACCGCGTGGCGAGAAAATTTGGGGAGAAATTGCTTCCCCCAATATTCGAACCGGTGACCTTTGCTCCTCGCGTGTGCGTGCTTACCAACTGAGCTAGCCCACATGATGTTAAAAAATGTACAAGGAAAAATATATATATTATACGGTCGGATTTTTTTTTACATTATATTTTGACGGGAAATTTGACTTTTGCTGGCATTATTTTAAACAAATGCCGGTAATACTTTTTTATGGCCGGTAATAGTGGCTTTTTGCGGTATTAATTATAATGCCGGGAATAAAAATGCCGGAAATGGCCATATTTGGTGTAGTTACGGTTTTCATTTTCATGATCACAAAGAATTCTAGGAATCGTATACCTTTTAAGGTTTCATTGGTTTTGTAATAATCCAATTTTTAATAATAAAAAAATTAGGATTATTTGATTTATTATACTAGCAAAGTTCTGAACATATATATTTTTATTTGCTCACATGTTATATGCATATACACACCTACACATATATGCATGCTCCCCACTCCTCCAACCCCCAAAACCAACACTCTCATGTGGATTCTTCCCCAGCAGAATTATTAGCAAGCCATGGGTCCTATAAAAACAAACCCATTTATGCCTTACCTATTTCCTATGTCGGCAGAGAGACAAAGAGTTAAAGCATGAGGAAAAAAAAATAAAGAGTTTGGGTTTGAAACCCAACTGTCCCTAAACTTTCAAACCCTCTCCTTCTTTCCTTTTTAATCTCCCTACGTGGACTTTTCCCTACCAAGCTCCTACCAATCTGTCTTTCCTTATTTAGACAAACCTAACTCCTCATTGCCTTCCCATTGTTGGCAGAGAAAGAGATAGAGAGAGTTCACGCAGAAAAGAAAAGAAAAAGAGAGAGACAAACTTTGGGTTTGAATATTGGAGTATAACAAGTGTTTATGCTCCCACATATTGACTATCATTTCCAACCCTTTGTAGCTTCCAAAAACTATCCAAAATCCAGTCCAACACCTTCTGCAAGATCAGCTCCGTTCCCTCTTAAAAACAGCCTGAAACGAACTCGAAACCGTTCCGAAAGCTGCTGCATTTCAGCCCAATTGTAACCCCAAATACCAGCCCCTTGTAGCTTCCGAAAACTACACAAAAACCAGTCCAGAGGCAGCTGTAAACACAGAACCAGGTTCAGCTGTTAAACATCCCGAAACCGACCCAAAACTTCCCAAAAACTCACCCGAACTAGCCACCGGTGGAGCTCCATTGCCGTGCAACTTAGCCGTCGACCCAACTCTATTTTTACTCCGTTACGTGCTAGAACTTCGGAGGAGAGGTAGCGTAGACTCTTATTCCACTCTCCCTACATATATTATGCGTAATATAGGCCTGTTTTTAATGCTCGATTGATGTGCGAGATATGTTTACGATCCATAAAAATAAGTTAATAAACTCAAGTGTATAATCTGTCTTGATGTTAAACAGATCAGTCTACTTGGGAAAATGTTATAAAATACTAAGTACCTCCAATTGTGTTGAATCTTATTTCAAATTGTAGATATACTTATTATCTTTAAAACGTTTCTGGAATCGCTTTAATCGGATTTATAGAACTCCAGAAAAATCGATTTTAGTAAGCAATGGCAAATCTGGACGGGAAAAATTAGAAGGCGTGTTTATCTAACTTAATCTCATTTTTTGTAAAAGTGTTCTCTACAAATATTGTTTATAACTTCCTAATTTATAAATCTGTTAAGTTTCATGAAATTTGGAGATGTTTTGATATGGTTTTGAGAACCGTTTTGTGGAAACCGAAACATGTCTTACATAGTTATCTTGTCGAAGTTTTATCAATTTATTGGAACCCTTAAACATTTTATTTTTCAATTCTGTTCCTACTGGAAGTCAAGTGTGATGTTTAGAACGTGTACCAATTTTCATAGCTTTTAATTTCATCTTTTGAGTTCCTAAATAATTCAATTTCCATCTCGAGTCAAAACTGGACAGCTTATGTTCAAGAGTAATTTGCGTGAGCTTAAAATTAGAATTTGGAAATATGTTCTTGAGACAAGTTGATCCTAACTTTCTAAATAACTCTGTGGTATAATTTTATAACAATCGGAATACATTTGGGTCGTGTAGTTGGCTAAATACTAAAGTGTGCATAATCTGTGTTTTTCGGTTTTATAAAAGAATTGATTAAATGAACTTACATGCTAAGTTTGACATACTCAAAAGTCATAATGATAAGATTTGAATATTTTATGGGAATTGCTTTCTCTTACATTTATCATTATCGCTTTGCTCTGCTATTCAGTTATTATTATTGTGAATGTTAGAATGGACAATTAGGTTCCCGGGTTGGATTGCGATTTTAGAGATTCACCTAGACGTTGTTAAGTAAAGGAAATTGGAATTGATGTGTGATGGGAGGTTATCCCGAGACCGAGATGGGAGGTTATCCCGAGATGGTCCTAATTTGGGAGTAAGAGATTGACGGTGATATTGTTATGGATCGAAACCCCGAGTTATGACGTTGCGTGATTCCTCCTTATGAATAAGGTAATTAAAGATGATGTTGTATTATAGATCCAGGTTATGGACTATATACTCCCGAGGTTACGGTTAGTTCCTCGTGGGCCCAGTGGTACGGTTAGTCCCTGGGGGATTCGTCCTTGCAAGGGTCAATGAACCTTCCTAAGTAAATAACTTAGACCATTTTTCGATGCCCCGGGTTACGGCAGCAAGGAGGGAGTTGAATCACGGACAGTTATAATTTTGGTGGTTAAATTGGGAGGATGTTCTCTCGGTTGAGAACATAGATGAAACATAAGTTAAAGGCTAGATAATGAAATCATATACTTGATTTCCATTTCTGTACTGCTTTTCAATCATATATATGTTCTATGCTTAACTGTAATGTAAGGGTTAGTGGGCATAAAAGTTAGCTACTGGGTGATTTATCACTCATGGTGCTATTTTTGCCTTGGCATATCACGCCAGGTATCGAGGAAGACGGCGGAGAATTTATCTATCAGCAAGAGGGTCAGAATGATGATCAGATGCAGGAGGAGAACCGGAATCAGGATCTGAATCTGAATCTTTAGAAGCCTAGAGTCTCCTTATTTTTTTATGTTGGAATAATGTAATTTAAATTTCCAATAAAGTACGGTTTATGTTTGTAACCGAAGTAAGATACTTATGTTATTTTTGTTGTGTAATAAGTGAAACTCGTTTTAATTAAATGGATCTTTTATTTTAATAAATATTTAAAATAATGCTTCCGAAATTCGGGGCGTTACAGGTTTCATTGAGAACATTAAACACATTAAATATCATGTCGATCGTACTTCCATAAACATATTTTTAAATACATTTACCTAAAAAAGTGAATTCACGCATTGGATAAAAATTCATTTATCTCCAAAAATGTGTTGCGAGCATGCGCTTCTTGATATCGATCAAACATAATTTTTGAAGGTTTTTATATATTCTATGTGGTCTAAAAATGAATAGATTCAATTAGGAATCTCACAAAAACCACGACAAGGCGATCCAGCAGTCCCATGAAGATAGATCTATTCCTTTTTTTTTGTTTTTGTTTTTGTTTTTTGAGACGGATCCATTCCTATTTTCTTTTAATAAATGATGAGAGACGGATCCATTCCTATTTTGTGAAATAGTGCCTCTATATGGATAGGGGAGTAGAACTAACCACTCGGTGAATGGTGAAGCCCAATAATATGATGGTGTCCTTCGTTAGTCCCCAGAAGAAGTTAAGGAAGTCTTGGCTACAGACACAGGAGTTTCATATCTTCGTTAGTCCCCCAAAATAAGTTAAGGAAGTCTTGGTTGCAGACACAGAAGTTTCATATGTTAGGCTCTAGTTTGTGTTTTTTACTTTC
Organism: Vaccinium myrtillus; assembly: GCA_016920895.1. NCBI lineage: Eukaryota > Viridiplantae > Streptophyta > Magnoliopsida > Ericales > Ericaceae > Vaccinium > Vaccinium myrtillus. The sequence continues at coordinate 22,402,628 of CM029277.1, forward strand.
CATTCCCCCCCTAAAAGTGGTGGCTAGCTAATACATCCCGGGTTGAATATTCCACACTGCATTCCGGGATCGAGTCTCATTCATCTCTCCTAATAAATTAGGGAAAATAAAAGAGAAAGAGAGAACTACTCTGATGGGCCAAGTCCAGGTTACAGGCCGGGCCGTCAGCCCCCCACTAACTAGGGAGGGTAAATTTAAGGCCCAAATCAGTATACTGCGTACAAATCCAAAATTCCGGGTACAGACCCCTCTCTCTCCTCTATCCGGCCAGAACACCTTTGTGTCGGGAGGAGTTGCGAGCCACTGCTCCCAATCGACCCACCACCCCAACCACCCCACCACCGCCACTATCTCTGTAACGGTACTCTACTCATACTGTACCCTAATCGGGGTTTTATCTCTTTCTCTCTAATCGGGGTTTTATCTCTCTTTCTCTTCTCATCTCCACAATTTCATGGCCTCCCTTCTTCTCTCTAACCCTAGCCTTTCCTCCCTTTTCATCCCCAAAAAACTGTAAGTCTCTCTCTCTCTCTCTCTCTCTCTCTCTCTCTCCCTCTCGGTATAAAATATTCTTGCTATATGTATTCATTTCGATTTGGGGAAACAAATTCAAGTTCATGAAATTCGTGCATATTGTTTTTTTTTTTGGGTTCAATTTCGTAGTATATGTACGAATGATGCTGGAATTTCGGAGGAGGGAAAACGAAAAAGAAAATATAATATTCAGAAGGAAAAAAATGGATTACCTCACACCCCAAATTCTGGATGACAAGAGGGATACATAATTTCACCGCCCTAGGATTCTGACTACAGTAACAAGACTATCATAGGAGTTATCCAAATAGATTCATAACAGGAAACTCCCCACCTAATAAAGGTCCGCTAAAGGATGAGAGTTAAAACTTAAAACAATAAGACAAAATTATTGTTAAAAAGCCAATGGTTAATTCTGCTCAAACTCAGCTCCTGTGTCTCATTCATTTCATGAGGCATAAATAGATTATGTTGGAACAACACTCCAAGGAGCCCAAGCATAGCATAAGTAAACTTGCATTTTCAAGGCTACTGACAACGTACTCTTTTACCGACAAGCCCCTTCATGACCTAGTACACGATCAATCCGATAATTGTACCATGTGTGAATAAAAATTATTTTTTTGAGACTGACAATTTGCTGCTATGTTTTGGGACACTCCATTGTCAACACAGAAATTTCAATGGATTCAATTCCTTTATTTTGATTTATGTTCTTTTTGTCCTCACAAATCTTTGTTTTTGCTCCAGTTCTATCAGTGCCAATTTAAAGCGCCCGTCGACCGTGCGTGTCTTGAGTTTTAGGAACCCTACATACGGTGAGGATGCACGTTCTGAAGGTACTTAAAACCTCTGGCCCAAGTTGATTATTTACATTAGTATAATTCATTTAGCAATTTTAAGCAATTTATAGCTAAGTGGTATGTTTGCAATTAGAAAGAACATATGGATTTACTCATTCTTTTAGCGAACTATGACATGAGAAAGTTTATATTACTCTATTAACTCTTACCTTTCGGGCCTTGTTGGTTTATCCTCAGTTTCACATCTCCGTTTTTATCTATTTGCTTTGTGCCAACATTGATGGTCAATGAACATATAAGGCTCCATTTTGTTAAATTTGAATCTGGAATCAAGGGTTTTATATTCAGTGACAACAAAAATGTGAAGTTTAGCTATAGGCTTGTGAAACTAGAGTAAAAGGGCTATCCAATGCATGAGGCTTCTGCTATTACAGGTCTTGGGGAGATTTTGAGGTACACAGCTGGTAACATTGGGGCAACTTTACCATTGTGCCCTGGCCACTTGTGAACTAGAGTGAAGGATGGATTTACAATCATTAGCAAAGAAGACTTGCAGGTTGCAAAGTACTTCTTTCAAGTAGTTTCTTCAAATCCATCGTGATTAAGCTCCCAGACTCACTGCCAAAATCCATATTTAAGCTATTCAATGTAAAGTTTGAGTTGTTCTCGTGGAATAATTTGTCAATTCCTTTTAGTTAGAAACGGGCTGCTCGTTAGCGGGATATGTTTTGGAGGGGGAAGGAAATATAATAAGTGGGGTGATAAAGAGGTGGATATGGTTTTCTTTTTTTGTCATTCATCATTCCTATTCTATTACATGGGGGAGGGGGAATGGGACTCGATCCCAGGATGCAGTGTGAGGCATCCAAGAGCTCTACCGCATGAGCTAGCCACCACTTGCAAGGTGGATATGGTTGGAGGGGTATTATTTTAGAAGGGGAGATTAAAAGTTACTTGGTTTAGTTTGTTGTTATATGAGGGGGATATGAGAGGTTGGATAATGTATAATTGTGTGAATTCCTATTTTGACCCAAATAAACGAATTAAAATAAAAGAAAAAAGTGTCGGGGTGGGAGTGGGGCCAAGGGATTAAATACTACTACTTCCATCAATCAAATTGGAAAAGTTAAGGGCATAATTGGAAAGTTGAGTACTTTTTGATGTCATCATTATGTCCTCTTAAAATGAGACTATCAACATGGGAAGAGTATTTGTTTAAGTCAGTTGGAAGGGACTTCACTAAAGGACCCTTCCTGGATCAATGTTCTAAAAGGCGGCCTAGGTGTCTAGTTGGTGATCTTGGTACTGGACCGATTAATCGGCTGCTAGGTGGGATTAATCGGCGATTAATTGACTAGGCAGGCTAGGCAATATGCTGGATTAGGCGGGCGATTAATCGGCCTGGCGATGTAATTTTAAGTTTCTAAGGGCTTTATTGTCATGGTAATAGAGTGTAAGGGGCTTTGCTGTATTTTTTCTATGATATAAACTGATTTCCCGTAAATCCAGTACCCATTTCACAATTGAAAAACTCAATACCCCATGTTATTTAATGTTTTGTTTTACTTATGTTGTTGTACTTTCTTTTTTTTTTTTTTTTTTGAACTGCTGTTGTTGTACTTGCTCTCAGAACTTGGGGAAGGGCTAGGAGAATATTGAAAAAACGTTAAAAAATGGAAAATCGGCCTAATGTTCAGGCGCCGATTAGATGCCGATTAATTGGCCTAGGCGCTAGGCGGTGCCCGGCGGCCTGGAACTGGAATATGTTTTTAAGCTGCCTTGAACAAGTGGCCATATTTTTTATATGCAGAATGTTGAATTATGCAACTCAGCAGAGGCATTAAATTGAAATGAATCCCTGCTGTATAAGTCTTGTTTCTTTTCTCCCGTTTCAAGGTTCTCATGCCTGAGCAAAGCTCCCTCCTTTCAATCTTGCTATGTCGGAAGATAAAAGTCATCCAATTAGTGTTTTTGAGGGGTAATTGCAAAAGTAAAACATCATTACTACAAGAGACTACTCTTCAAGAGCCAAGAGTCAAATCAAGTAGCCATAAACCTGTGGTACAAGCATTATAGCTGGTAGTACCTGTAACATGACGTGGCTCAATCAATTGTACATGGGTGGCATCCCCTTGATGTCTTGTCAATAAACTTACTGCTGATTTAAAAAAAAAAAAAACATGAGGTGGCTCATATATGGATATGTTTCTCGCATATCTTAACCATTGGCCAGCCAGTTGCCAGAATTTTGTAATTGCAGGTGCAAATCTGTTTGAAACACATGCTATACCACAAAACTTTATATTCTCCACATTTCGTTCTTGTTTCTTTCTGTTCCCTGTGTTTTTTCCCTCAATTTATTTGTGATATCCCTTAAGGTGTATAGAATCTAATTTTGTTCTTATATCATGTTTGAAGTTGGAATAGTTGCTCCTAGGCACTCTTAACTTGTTAATCATGTTCAAAAATGTATATACGAAACATGCCCTTTAATACTAGCGGTGAGGAGGGAGTCTGTATGAAATGTAGGTCATGTCTGTATGAGTAGACAATTTGTTGAAATTACAACAATTCACATGTGCTAAAAGTTGAATGCACTTAGTAGTTAATCTTTAGTTTTCATTCCCATAATGGAACAAATCACTTTTTTTTCATTCTACAATCCAAGGATAAACGACTTAGAACTGGTTGTTGCACTAGTTTTATCGTATACACTCATGCGAGATGCTACACAGAAAAAACATTCTCTCTCTTACTTTTTCAGGGACGCTCGTAAAATTACGGAATATCTAACTGTGGCTCAGATTTGACATTCAATTTGCTGATTGATGTTTAGGAGGGACCAAATCTTGTCACAGTTCTGTTTTGAGTCTTCTGTTTGTGGGCCAGTTCAAGTTTGGTTCAACCATTGGATCCAAGACTGGGTTAAATTTATTTTCTAGTGGAGGATAGTATATCTTTTATTCCCCTTCCCTTTCAAAGAGATTCTAAATATTTGCCCTTCTAGGAATCTAATATTTTTTATGATTGTCATTAATAGATTTTAAGATTCAGAGTTTGGATATATACTTGCATGCTACTGGAATTAATCAAGAATATGTGTATCTAATAATTATTCTGGAAGAATGCAACAAAAAATGAATAAGTAGTTTGTGTTAGACATTTAACCCTTGCAACCAAAATGGAGGTCCAGCTCTAAACGTTTTGTTGGGATCGGGTTATGTTTTCCCACATATCATGGATGTAAGCGTCCCTTTTTTTTCTTTTTCTTTTTTCCTGCACAATAGCAAGCATTGCGAATGTCGATGATGTAGTAGTTTTGCAGCTTCTTTCCATCTCTTCTTAAGAGCACGCTGAATTCAATGATTTTGTTAGTGCGTCCAACGGTTCTTGTATTTAGGCTCAATATGCTTCTTTCTTTGGGACCTTTTTGAGCAATTCTGATCTAAACTCGTCACCACTAGTTTTTAAGCTTATGTTACATATGCAACTCACACTTTGAACATACATTTTAGCATTATTGCTGAATACATGGAAAGTTGAACTGGTCGTATTTCACATCCTAGTTTATTTTTCTCTCATGTAGCCAATGGTCCGAAATTCCCTCGAATGAAGGTTCGGGACCCATATAGACGGCTTGGTGTAAGCAGAGATGCTTCTGAAGAAGAAATTTGGGGTTCCCGGAACTTTCTTTTAGCTCAATATGCTCGGCAAGAAAGAAGTGAAGAGTCAATAGAGGCGGCTTTTGAAAAGTTACTGATGGATAGTTTCGTACACCAGAAGAAGAAGAAAATCAATTTGAAAAGCAGGTTAAAAAAGAAAGTAGAGGAGTCTCCACCTTGGTTCAAGAACTTGCTCGGATTTGTGGAAGTTCCTCCTACTGTGATTGTTTTTAGAAGATTGTTCCTCTTTGCATTCATAGCTGGCTGGAGTATCATGAATTCTGCCGAAACTGGACCCGCTTTCCAGGTTTGTTTTACAATTTACACTGCTGTTCTATGTCCATTTGGCATTTCTTGTTGCCCAACTAAGTGGACATCAGCACTTTTTACTTTCCATTGCTTGTTCTGTCACTTGATGTTTCCAAACAGTTGTTTCTGGAATGGCAACCATATCCTTTTAAAATTAGAAAAGTTGAAGGGATGGTTGTAAAAGGCCTGACGTAGATGAAATAGAGATGGTTTTCACTGAACTTCTAAGATCTGTTCACCGATGTCATGGGCATATGGTTGAACGTGCTCCAATAAACATGGGAATCCAATTGCTGGTGGAATGCTCAAGATTCCAGAAACCAGAAGTCTTTGTTCGTAACCATAGAAATTTGAAAGTGAGATGCCCTTGTAGTGATGGTAATAAAGAATACGGGCATTAAGATGAAGTCTACTGTAGTTTTTTTTTTTGGAGTATTGAAGTCTGTTGTGGAATTATAATACGATACTGTCCTTTCTTTGATCTAAGCACTTACATAAGGAATTAACTTCAGCATTACATGACTATAAATTCTTCTTTGGCATTTGCATTTTTTCCATCGGGAAACATTACGTGTTTCTCTTCTACAGGTGGCCATTTCTTTGGCAACTTGCGTATACTTCCTCAATGACAAGAAAAAGAGCTTAGCTAAATCTTTCATTATCGGGTAATTTTGCTGAAAAAGATTGGTTTTCCCCCACCCGCCACACCACACACACAGTGCACCTTACCATCCCCTTCATGCCTTGCCTTGCTATTTTGTTAAATGATTCATCTGGTTCATTGCAGATTAGGATTGCTTGCGGTGGGTTGGATTTGTGGTTCTTTCCTGGTTCCTACAATCCCACCTGCGCTGTTACCTCCAGCTTGGACACTTGAACTTCAAACATCACTGGTGACTTATGTATTTCTGTTTCTTGGCTGTACTTTTCTTAAGTGAGGGATCAGCCATGTTGTCTACTTTCTTCATCTTTTGGCAACAAAGTTGACACTAGATCAACTTTATGCCATTTCCATTTTTCCAGGATTGTTTTCTTTCAATTTTTCTTGTTTTTGTTTTGTTTGTGTCTTGGTGAGACGATAGATATTTGGGTCCTTTTTTTTTTTTTTTTTTGTACCCTTAATATAAGCATAATAGTCTAGTAAGTTGATTTTTAAAGAAAAAGCCTAGTAAGCTATGAAATGCTTAATCGTGAATCTCTTATTGTCGGAGCTTTTTTCTCTGTAGTTGTCGTGAAGAGTTGATTTCACAAAGAAGAGCAAAATTTGTAGAAATTCAGTAAAGAAAAGGAAAAAATAAGCTGACAACTGATTGCTCTTTACTTTTGTGGTTGCTGTTTTTTTCTTGTCTTGGCATGTTATCATGCTATGGTCTTGATTTCCTTTTCTGCTCTCTGTGGAGGTTCTGTGCTGTGATCCTCTGTATTTTTTGTATCCTGTTCTTATAGGACTCTCAAGGCCATGCCCTTGATCCGTGATATTGGTTTTGTTACCCTAATTGATTACCTTACCCCCTAAAAACACAAAACATAAAAGTTGACATTTTCAGCATCTTTTGAATTTTTTTGCCTTCAGTGGATAGTTACTATTAATTTTCAGTTTTCTGACGAACTGGAAAACAAAAGGTTTTGATCAATAGGTGGAAAGTTATCACTGTGGACTAAAATAAATCTAAGGTCTGTTTGGAACTTGTTGAAAGGAAGAGAAAATAATTAAGATGGAAAGCGTGAGAAATTGTAGAGAAAAGTATTCCGTATCTAATACTTTGTTTGATTATTCTCTCTCCAATTTTGTCTCAAACCAAACGAAGGCGAGAGAAAAATGTACTTATTTTTTAATTTTCCTCTCTTCTCTACGTTTCCCCTTGTTCCAAACAAAGCATAAAGAAATGGGTTTTTTTTTAAATTTTTTTTTTTTATAAAACGAAATCGTGGTACAAGCTGAAATTTGGGTAAAAACTCCATAAATCTCACTTTCAGTTGACTTGGACACTTGAACCTATACCAGATTGTGCTCAAACCGATACTAGTAGATTGTGTTTTATGCTAATTTTTGAGTATATTATGTCCTCTTTAAATTGACATCTATGCCGTTTAATCAAATTTATTTTTTAGGTTTGAGTTTGCGCATATATTACTTCAGAAATTGTACAAAATTTTTATCAAAGGCCAACAGGAAGAAGAAATCAACCCAAATTCCCAAACCAGTTCATTTTATTAATTTGGTACCAATTTTTTAAAGAACGGCTTGATGGCCCACACCACCTTTTCTTAAAGAACACCTGACCCATCTCGCTACCACCAGTCTCCAGTGACCTTCAGTCCACCTACCTACCTCGCTACCTCCAGTCTCCAGTGACCTTCAGTCCAACCATGAAAGGACCCAGACTTTTAGGTTGGCTGGTATGAATTTCTTGTGAATTTTTCATAAATTGATCTTTTTGATTTTTAGGATTAAGTAGCAAAAAACGTAACTAATTAATTTCTACAATGAATTTAAACCTCTCCAAACCGGGGTGAATTTCTTATTACCCCTCTTTTGAATAGATCGGAGAATGAAGATTAAAGAATGAATTAATCGATCAAACACCCGTCCATATGACAAAAACGGGTGCGGAATTTTAATATTAGGTGTAAATAATTAAAGTGTTGCTCAAAAACAGTACTGTACTAATTTTCGAAAAAAATTTGATTAGGCAGATTTTAAATTATGAAAAACAATGTTTCGAATAACTTAAAAATTTGAAAAGAAGCACTCCACTACGAGGGTGTTTGGGAGCCTTATTTTTATGACCATTTTCAACTTCTTGGCTTTTTGGCCTTTTGAATTATGGTCAAAATGTATTTTGAAATTGAGACGGTGTTTGGGAAAATTTTTTTGAATATTAGGTGTAAATAATTAAAGTGTTGCTAAAAAACAAAATGGGAAAAGTAAAATGTACTAACCTTTTTTAACTTCTCTTCTCTAAAAAAATTCTTGATTAGGCAGATGTTAAATTATGAAAAACAATGTTAACTTAAAAAAATTTGAAAAGAAGTGTACTAATAATTTTTAAATAAAAATTTTGAAACGTCCGCCCTACTTATAATTTTTAAATAAAAATTTTGAAACGTCCGCCCTTGGTCTTAACGTCCCTCCAACCACCACCCAGCAAACGAGAGCTACTTCTGAATATTCCGCTCTTCGCTTTCATCGCCCTTCGGCGGACTTACCAACCCTCTCTCTCTCTCACACATAAACCAAAAACCCTTCCCTCCATTGCCTCTCTCTCTCTCTCTCTCTCTCTCTCTCTCTCTCTCTCACTTAAAAGAACAAAAAGAAGAAACTAAAAATGGCCTTGGCCCAGGCGTCACTCTCCTCCAAACCCTTCCTCTCCACCAAACCCCAATCACTGTCACCATCAAACCCTTCACCCTCATCAGTTAACTACCGTCACTTGACCGTCCGTAACTCCGTCGCCGCAGCTCCGGTGTCGGTGGCGGTGACGAAGGAGTACAAGGTCAAGTCGGTGAAGGCGAGGCAGATCATTGACAGCAGGGGAAATCCAACGGTCGAGGTTGATCTTGTGACCGATGATCTGTTTCGATCAGCGGTACCCAGTGGGGCCTCCACTGGGATCTACGAGGCGTTGGAACTCAGAGATGGGGACAAGAGCGTCTATGGAGGTAAAGGAGTACTCAATGCTGTCAAAAATATTAATGAGATCTTGGGCCCTAAGCTCATCGGCGTTGATGTCAGGTTATTCCTTCTCTCTCCCTATATATTTGTGATGTGCGTGTGTACTTGTGCATGTACCAACATATAATTCATTTTGGTTGCTGGGAAACAGAGTAGGAGGAGAAATGATTTTTTTTGGTCATTTCCCCCCGAAATTATGTTCTTGTAGAAATTGATTAGCGGAATAGACTGTCCTACTACCCTGAATTTGGTTAGGGCTGCAAACGAGGAGTCAAGTTGAATTGTGGGTCGTTTAAGCTTGGGTTTAAAGCCTAAGAAACTTGAAATTGTGTTCAACTATGGTTTGTTTCTCAGTCGAGTTCCAGCAGATCTCAATTACAGCTTTACTCGATCTGATTAGGACTCGAGTTTATGTAAACTTGATTTTTTGAATGTTATAAGCATATCGAGCTTTAGGAGTGGGTTGTTCAAGCTTAGTTTGATGACATGATTTGCTTATGTAATAACAAGCTTTTAACGTGTCCAATGCAAGTCGAGATTGAGTAGCTTAGCTCATTTATTGTTGTTTTGGATCAGCTTAGTGGAATTTTTTATTTACAACCAGAAGTCAGTTTTTTGTGTTCTTTCATCTTCTACATTTTCTGGACAACTAAACCGGAAACTATCATATTTATCGCAATTTGTATGCCAGCTTCTCTGACATTCTTGCTCTTTATGGGAAAAAGGGTGTTTAAGAAGCTAATTCATACAGTGACATATTGGGAGGAGTTGACAGTTTTACGCGAGATTGTGAGATTGTAGTGAGAGAAAGAGAGATCAAAGGTATTTTCTCATTATTGTAAAACAACTCTATACACCAACATGTATGCACAGGCAAATGAACAATGACTAAACTACCCTTAGGAACTAAGAACATTACAAATAAACCCCTATAACTTAACATTCCCCCTCAAGTTGGTGCAAAGATATCTCTCAGGCCCAACTTGAACACAATGGGGTGAAAACTTTTACTACTCAGACCCTTAGTAAATACATCAGCTAACTGGTCTTCAGATCTCACAAAAGGCATACAAATCAAACCGTTGCTCAGCTTCTCCTTTATGAAGTGTTTGTCAATTTCGATATGCTCGTTCGATCATGTTGAACAGGATTATGAGCAATGTTTATGACTGCCTTATTATCACAGTAGAGCCTCATAGGACCACGATCAGGGAATCCCAAATCACACAATAAGGTTTGGAGCCATAAAAGATCGCAAACACCATGAGCCATAGCTCTGTACTCGGCCTCTGCACTGGATCTAGCTACCACGGACTGTTTCTTACTCCTCCAGGTAATCAAATTCCCTCCAAGGAAGGTGCAATAGCCAGAAGTAGATCGTCGATCATCAGTAGAACCAGCCCAGTCTGCATCAGTGAAAGCTTCCAATCTCAAGTGACCATGATTAGAGAACAAAACTCCTTTACCTTGGGCAGATTTAAGATACCTCAAGATACGATAAACTGCATCAAGATGACTAGTACGAGGTTCATGCGTGAACTGGCTCACAACCCCCACAGCATAGGAAATATCTGGTCTAGTGTGAGATAAGTATATCAGGCGACCCACAAGTCTCTGATATCTTTCCTTATCTGTAAGCTCCCCCACATTGCTACCAAGATGATGGTTGGCCTCAATGGGAGAATCGGCTGGCTTACATCCCAACATACCAGTTTCTTCCAGGAGATCAATGATGTACTTCCTTTGAGAGATAAAAATTCCTGTGTCAGATCTAGCCACCTCCATTCCAAGAAAGTACTTCATAGACCCCAAATCCTTAATCTCAAACTCTTGAGCAAGAAGAGTTTTAAGGCTAACAATCTCATTCACATCATCACCTGTCATGATTATGTCATCCACATAAACAATAAAAATGGCAATCTTACCATTACTGCTCTTGATGAACATAGTATGGTTAGCATGACTCTGTTTGTATCCAAATCTCAACATGGCTTTGAGAAACCTGTCAAACCATGCTCTAGGAGATTGCTTCAAGCCATAGAGTGTCTTCTCAATCTACACACTTTTCCCTCAGTCTGAGATGAAGAAAACCCAGGTGGAATAGCCATGTACACCTCCTCCTCTAAGTTGCCATGGAGGAATGCATTCTTCACATCAAACTGGTGAAGAGGCCAATTTAAATTGGCAGCACAAGAGAGTAGAACTCGCATAGAGTTCATCTTCGCTACGGGGGCAAACGTCTCCTCGTAGTCAATACCATAGGTTTGTGTGAAACCCTTGGCAACAAGTCTGGCCTTGTATCTCTCAATTGTCCCATCAGCTTTGTGTTTCACAGTGAACACCCATTTGCACCCCACAGGTTTCTTCCCTCTTGGAAGAGATACTAGCTCCCAAGTGTCATTCCTTTTTAAAGCCGTCATCTCCTCTACCATAGCTCTTTTCCACTTAGGTATCATGAATGCATCCTGCCAATTCTGTGGAATAGATATAGAAGAAAGAGACGAAACAAAAGCACGATGCAAAGGAGATAAACGGTTATAAGAAACAAACTGGGAAATGGGATGTTGAGTGCATGATCTAACTCCCTTTCTAAGAGCAATAGGAGCATTAAGATCATCAACAACAGTAGGGAAAGGATCATTACCAGATGAGTCAGCTGACGAGTCAGGAACTGGAGTAAGTGATGAAGATTGGCAAAGTGGTGCCGCACATGTGGGCTTGCCTTTTTTCTTTCGAGAAAAGGTTTGCAAATTTGGCCTATCCAGTCTTTCCCGAACATCATGCTCTGCTCTTTTTGCAGGTAAAGGTTCTTTCTCCCTCTCACCATGACAAGGTAAATGATAAGACCACGACTCCGGAGTATGAAATGTCAACATCTCTTCCTGTCTATCATTCTCCCCCTGAAGAGATGAAGTGGACAGAGGATAAAAGGATTCTGTTTCCCAAAAAGTGACATCCATGGAGACATACATTTTGCGAGAGTGCGGGTCATAGCATTTATAACCCTTCTGAGTGGGAGAATAGCCAAGGAAAATACACTTGCGGGCTTTGGGATCCAGCTTACCACCTGGATGCTTAGGAGCATGAACAAAACACGCACAACCAAAGACTTTGGGTGGGAGAGATGAGACCCGAGAACAACCTAAGAGAACTTTAATCGGAGTTTGGAACTGAAGAACACTAGATGGCATGCGATTGATAAGAAAAGCTGCAGTAAGGACAGCTTCGCCCCAAAAGTGTTTAGGAACATTCATGGTGAACAATAGAGAGCGGGCTACCTCAGCAAGATGGCGATTCTTGCGCTCGACAACTCCATTTTGTTGTGGAGTGCCAACACAAGAAGTCTGAAAAAGAATACCAGAATCATTAAGATATGCCCGATAAGTCCCATCTATATACTCAGTCCCATTATCACTACGAAGCACTTTAACATTAGCATTAAATTGAGTACGCACCATTTGGTGAAAAGATTTAAAGCACGAAAAAACCTCATTTTTTGCCTTTAATAAATACACCCAGGTGACACGAGAATAACAATCAATAAAGGTGACAAACCAGCGATAACCAGACAGAGATGTGACAGGAGAAGGACCCCAAACATCAGAATGAATGACCATAAATGGCGAATCACTTCTTTGATTGACCGGAGCATAAAATGAGCGCTTATGTTTCGCAAGCTCACAAGCTTCACAAAGGAACTGACTCCGAGAACATTGTTTAGTCAAACTAGGGAACAATTTTTCAAGAATCCCAAATGATAGATGACCCAATCTACGATGCCACTGATGTAATAAGGGAATAGCTGAACCCGTATCTGCAACAAGAGCTTGACCACATGACAAAGGTGGACAAACTGGATTAGGTGCAGACTCCAACAAATAAAGGCCCTCATGAGCTTTACCACTGCCAATCATCCTTCCCGTATCCAGTTCCTGAAAGACACAATGTGTAGGAAAAAATGTTACGGAGCAATTTAAGGATTGAGTAAGACTACTAACAGATAAAAGGTTCGTAGAAAAGTTGGGGACATGAAGAACTGAGGAAAGAATTGGAGAACAACGAATAGAACCTTTTCCCGAAATAGCAGATAAAGAACCATCAGCTACTTTAACCTTATCCTTACCAGAACACGTAGAGTAGGAATCAAAGAAAGATGAACAACCCGTCATATGATCCGTGGCACCCGAATCTATAATCCAAGGACGGGAGCTAGATGCACTAAAAGCACTAGCATGTACAGAAGCAAAGAAATCAGAGGCAGTGGAAGTTGAAGCAATGGTAGATGGAGCGTCAGGCCTAGTCATTAGGCGCCTGAGAGTTTGTAACTCCCCCTCAGAAAGGGCACCAACCTGGGTAGTGTTGAAAACCTCCATTGTACCAACAATTTCCGTTTCAAACCACCTCAAACCGACCCCGCGAATGGATCCGAAACGTCGAAATTAGTCGGGAACAAGTCTCGGACCTCCCAAAAGTGGTCTGGATCAGTCAAAACACCCCCTTTGGCCTTTCTGAACCCTCCAAAGGAGTTTTGAACCCTCTAGAACCCTCCAGATGAGCTTTCTGAACCTTTCCCAAGCCGCTGACGCCTCTCCTGGACCTTTTGACTCGTGGAATGGAGTGTTTGACCAGCTTCCAAGTGCTAACAGAGGCAGTCAACCAAGATCACGATCAAAGAGAGAGTATCTGAAGTAGTCACGCTCTCTACAGTACTCGCCGGAGAGTCTACAGTACTCGCCAGATGTTGAATAGTGAATTTGATGAATACCCAGTGAGTAACGAACTCAAATCAAGACAACCCAGTTGATTTCGAGACTTACAGAGACAAACGAAGGCTTACTATAGATTATCGAAGGTCGCCGGAAGGTGGTGGATGTCGTACGGTGGTCACCGGAGATCGGCGAACGTCGATTGGAGGTTATTGGGTGTCGTCGGTCACAGATCGAGGTTGGATGATACTTGTCAGTGATCGTTGAAGCCAGTTAGAGGCCGTACGACAGTCGTTGGTGGTCGCTGCAACCTGTCGGAGCTCCTACAGTAGTCGTCAATGGCAGTCGAATGTCCACTTAGACTACAACCAGTTCGATCGATTGAGTTGATACCACACAGTTGATAAAAAACGTGAACAAATCACGACCAGTCGACTCAACTAGAGGTAACTCTAAAACTCAACGCGAATCTGTTGACTAATAGAACACGATCAACTGAGAAATACGATCTCTAAAGCTCTACGAAGCACCATCAATGGAGGATGAGAGCTCTGATACCATGTGAGATTGTAGAGAGAGAAGAGAGATCAAAGGTATTTTCTCATTATTGTAAAACAACTCTATACACCAACATGTATACACAGGCAAATGAACAATGACTAAACTACCCTTAGGAACTAAGAACATTACAAATAAACCCTTATAACTTAACAGAGATAAGTGATATGCACGATTATGTTAGCGAATTGATAATTTGATATTTGAAACAACTTTTTGAACTCGCTGATATATAATTTTCTTGTGCCATCACTGCAAAATACAATTACCCAACTTGAGCTCAGTTCCTAACTTTAAAGGTTGAGTTGGTTCAGCTGCAAATTCAATGAAATTGCTTAAGTTAATAGTTAAGTGAGAAATATTTGATAGCTGATAGAATCTTGACCTGATGTTAGCCGATTCAGGTATTGACAACCAAGAAGGTGAAACCCCCATTTCAGGATTGGAATCAGTTTTCACTCCCCTTTTTACCATCTGCATTCTTTTTTCAGAAAATTGGTGTAAAGGCCAAGTTTGGAGCTTTAAATGGTGTTTAGTCCAACTTAACTTATTTTAATGCTTGCAATACATTAATGTGAAATTTTTGAAGCTTCAAGGACAATACGAAATAAAAATGCCCTTAATGATACAACAAAATTACAAAAGGAAAGCCACCTGGCCCGTCACTTTTCTGACTCACTTGAAAGGGAGAGGCGGAAAGATTCTTGACCGAATACCTTGAAAGCAACGTCAGTGCTATTCCTGACCGAATGACCCTTGAATTGTAGACCCACGCTCGTCACTCTCTCTCTCTCTCTCTCTCTCTCATGCATGGGTCAATTTTGGGGCTGGGTTCAATTTTGGGGTTAAATTTGAGGGTGATTTAGGCTCTTTGGGGTAGGGTATAGTGAGTTTAGGCATTTTAGGTTTAGGCACTTAGGGTGCACTTTCAAATTATTGGGTTTTAGTTGTTTAGGCACTTTCATAGGGTACCCTAGTATTTTAGACACTTTCATAGGGTACCCTAGGGTTCAGGTTTAGGGTGCACTTCCCATTTATAGGGTTTTAGTGGTTTAGGCACTTTCATAGGGTACCCTAGGGTCTTGGGCACTTTCATAGGGTACCCTGGGGTTTAGGTTTAGGCACTTTCATTAGGTTTGGGGGTTTAGGCACTTTCATTGGCTAGTGGGGGCATTTTTGGAATGTGTAGGTGATTTGTCCTCTTGGCATTAAGGAAAAAGTTGATGTCCTTACTGCAGTAAAGACCCCTTTACTATGTCCTCCCCAAAAAAATACCCCTTCTTTTTTTGTCTTTTTCAAGGTGAATTTACTATGTTACCCTTGTTTATGAAAAAATTAAACCACTAAAGGGGTAGTACGATAAACTAATATTCATAACGATTAAAGACAAGATAGTGAGTTGCGGATATAAGAAAGGAGAGTGTGAAAATCATTTCCCTTGGCCTTTAGGATAGGTACAAATCGCCGGTTCATCCATTGATTTCTTTTTTATTTTTGATTGGCAAAAATAAATTTCATTCATCACAAGGATTAAAAAAAAAAAATGAAATTAGTACCATAAGAAAAGAAAAGCATTTAGAGAGCTTCCGAGAGCCCGGTTCACCTGTCAACGTGTGAGAATAAAGAAACAATTCCAACTTGCGTGTATTTCCCAAGGGAATATAAGGCTACCAGGGAGTAATAGGAATGCCCACAAAAAATTGGGAGGTACATCAATCAATCAACCAAAATGTTGGTAACTAATATCAACCAATGCTATTGTACGCTGAGCTTCAAGTGTGTTCCTGTCAGAACTTGTTCTGTAATCTGTATAACTGATCATTGAACACTTTTTTAAATTTTGTTGTCATTTATTTGCTTCCCTTCTGAAGCTTCATTCTTGGTCATTTGGACTTGTTTTTCTTATCTAATGCTGACATTTGGTTCTTCATTTGTGCAAATATAAAGGAATCAATCTGACGTTGATTCGCTAATGCTGGAGATTGATGGAACTCCAAATAAATCAAAGCTTGGGGCTAATGCAATTCTAGGAGCGTCTCTAAGCGTGTGTAGGGCGGGTGCTGGAGCAAAGGGAATTCCTCTTTACAAGCACATACAGGAAATATCAAGTACTAAGGAGCTTGTTATGCCAGTTCCTGCTTTCAATGTCATAAATGGTGGCAGCCATGCTGGAAACAGTCTTGCCATGCAAGAGTTCATGATATTACCAGTAGGAGCAGCCTCATTTGCAGAGGCTCTCTGCATGGGTAGCGAAGGTAAGAAACTAATTCTCTTTTTCTAGTAATTCATATATCTAAATATTATTATTGAAATTCCAAATACTAGGAGCCATAAGGTATTTGTATAACGTAGTATAATCTCATGGCTTCTCTCAAATTTCCAATGCTCATGGCTCATGGGTAATTGAAGTGGCTTCCTTGTTATTTTATCAAATCTAGTCTCAATAAGAATAGTTGTAAACCAAGTGATAATAAAGAGCCTTCCTTGTGATTACATAATAGCCCTTTAGCATGTCAATCATTAATAGTCGTTAGAGCTGAGAAAGATCGACAACCATTTTTAGTTTTTCCAAAACAGTTTATCACACGCTGAAGGGAATTATAAAAGCGAAATATGGACAAGACGCATGCAATGTTGGCGATGAGGGTGGATTTGCGCCTAACGTTCAGGATAATAGGGAAGGATTGATGTTGCTCATAGATGCAATTGAAAAGGCTGGTTACACTGGAAAGGTAGTGGCATGAATCTAATTTCTCATCCTTAATGGCATGGTATCCTTTACAACAGTCGCTGACTAAAAATGAATGATACAGGTCAAGATAGGAATGGATGTGGCAGCGTCAGAGTTCTTGACTAAGGATGGTAAATATGACCTCAATTTCAAGAAACAACCAAATGACGGTGCTCATGTTCTTTCAGCTCAGAGCCTCTGCGAACTATACCAGCAATTTGTCAAAGATTTCCCTATTGTATCTATTGAAGATCCCTTTGACCAGGATGACTGGAATTCATGGGCTTCTCTACAGTCTTCAGTTGATATCCAGATTGTAGGTGATGACTTGTTAGTGACAAATCCAAAGAGAATAGCTGAAGCCATTCAAAAGAAGGCTTGCAATGGTTTACTGTTGAAGGCAAGGATTTATACCTAAACAAAGTACTTATATTTGTATTTAGCTTTGAAAACACAACTTCTGCTTGATGGGGAAGTGGTAATATATGTTTGGATTTGACCTGTCTAAGTTGATCAACTTTTCTGTCCAT
Organism: Vaccinium myrtillus; assembly: GCA_016920895.1. Taxonomy (NCBI): domain Eukaryota; kingdom Viridiplantae; phylum Streptophyta; class Magnoliopsida; order Ericales; family Ericaceae; genus Vaccinium; species Vaccinium myrtillus. The sequence continues at coordinate 22,420,137 of CM029277.1, forward strand.
ACATAGTTTGAATGATTTTTGTTTTAGTTTTCCTTCCAAATCTTATTTTTTTTAGCATATATAATCTTGATTGTCTGTCATGCTGAAACTTGATGGTTCTTTCCTTGTCATCTGCTGACTGTATAACTTATCCATTTGTCACTGCTTGGGAATGATTGTGATAGGAGTGATTGCATTGTGGTATGTGGTAGTAATTGCTTATTTCTGCAAATGTTATGAATTTGTATAGGTGCATTCCCTTTCTTGTCCACAGTCATTAGTTGCTTGTCCTATTGTAGATCTAGATAATATTAGCCTCATTACCCTCATACATGTCGTTCGTTAGTTGGATTGTCATAACTATCTGGACCAAATATTTATCCCCATTTGAACACTCCGAACACTGCAAAACTTGGACTGCTTCGCTATGCTTACCTGATTGTTATATAGTTTGTAAATGGGTGGACATAATGGATTCTTTGAACTTCCAAATAAATACCAAGTGATGGGAAGCAAGAAAATAATGTTACTTGGTAATTTATGGCCGCGCCCATATATGAACAAAAGGAAGAAGTTCTTTGCACAAGTTCAATTGGATTTGGTACAGTAAATTAGTGGTTTAGTGCACATTCACTCACTTAAAATTGCCTTGTTTTTAGGTTTTTTAAATAGGGTATATGGTTTCCGGACGTTACCTTCACAAGGAACTGAAATCATAGAACATGTAATTCCTGCTCAGCGTAAATATCACTTTATTTAGACAGAAGTCATTAATCCCGATTTGACTCTAATTGGTACATCGCTCATTACAAACTTATCAATTGCAGGTTAACCAGATTGGCACAGTAACTGAATCTATTCGGGCAGCTCTTGACTCGAAGGCTGCAGGATGGGGCGTGATGGTCAGCCACCGAAGTGGTGAAACAGAAGATAACTTCATTGCAGATCTTTCTGTTGGCTTGGCCAGTGGGCAGGTTTCATCAGCTTTACCTTTAATCCTGTTCTGTGACCATGGCATTGAGTATGGATTCAGCTAACCATTTGTGTTTTTCCATGCAGATCAAAACAGGAGCTCCTTGCCGAAGCGAACGTTTAGCCAAGTATAACCAGGTAAAATGGATTTCTGTTTGTCTTTTCTTTTCCTATACCGAAGTTTCTGCCTCTCTCTCATGATGTGAGCCTAAAGAGATGCATTTCCTATATAATTAGAGTTGCACAATTACAAGTGATTTTAGGTTTCGACAAAGTACTATAGCTAGTCTAAATGTGTCGGCCAGTTGATCCTCAGGATGTGTGTTAAAATGTTTTCTCGGTTGAAAGCTCTCTTAATATCCAATATTTAGTTCAGGGACATCTCTCGTTTTTATTGAGGGAACTACTAGAAACATTGCAAGTGGACTTGAATAGTTGTACCATACAATAACTCATGAGGAGACTTGGATTTTAGTGCTCTTGGAATGGAAATAACATGCGAGCTAAAAGCTTATAACCTATTAGAAACTAGGTTTAATATAGAATATCAAAGTCTCGTGGTTAAGATTATGTCATAGTGTAGAGTATGCTCCTTGGTCGTTAACTGGCTTTAAAGGGATCTCTTAAATTGCTGGTTTGCCGGTAATCTCCAATGCTATTATGGTTTAATCTTCTTGAAAACAAATAGTAACTAAGATGTCATGTGTTTACTAACTCAGGCGTTTTCACCCTTTTGCAGCTTCTTCGCATTGAAGAGGAACTTGGACATGTTCGCTATGCCGGTGAAGATTTCAGGTCTCCTTAAGAAATCACACAAAAAGTTCAATCTCTTTTGTTGGGAATAAATTATCTGGGCTGAGTAAGGCTAGGGCTTGGAAAATCTACAGGAGTCTCATGTAAATCCATTCGGCTTAGTCATCCTGGTAGTTTAGTGATCAGTGAGGCATTAGAAGCTTTCTGGTTGTCAGTTGATGTCATTGAACAAAGATTTCTTGTTTGAATGTTATCCAAAGTATCAATTAAACCCTTGCTTTGTAACCTCTCTTGGCTTGCAGTTCATTTGGTGTAATAGTTGAGAAAGAAAATAGATACTTGCAGTATTGCCCGTGCATGGAAAAAAAAAAATAAAGAAGGGACTGATTGTGTTCTTAACCGGTTTGTAAGACAGTAAGAGTTTCTCTGACAATCTCCTCGTTTTTATTTCACATTTCTCACTGTTTATTCATCTAATTCGGTGAGCAATACAAGAGTTTCTTTGTTTTTTCTCACTCTCTCTTGCTCTACGGCAAAAAAAGCTCATCTCTATCCTTACTCAAAGAAGCTGTTTTTCTATGGATTCCATTTTACATCAGGGTTTGAGTTACTATTGGGCATGGGTTTGAGTTACTGAGCATGAAGGAGGGACAACGACGAGAAATGAATCGATTCACTGAACATTGATCAAAACTAGGATTAGCTCAACTATCCATAATTGAAAAAATAAATGAAAATATAACACCGGCCAAAAGCCATCAGAATGTATAACTAAAACAGATATACATCAAAACCAGCATTAACCAAAACCTCTGCATTTTATTGTACTGTCGGGTAAACAGGACTTGTTGCTAGCAGCATGTTTTCGGCACAAGGCTAGTAGTGGTAACTGTGTTACTAAAACTGCAGTACAAGCAATACAGACTACGGGTACAGAGGCAAATCAGTCATCATGTTGGCCAAGAGTGTCGTCGTTAAATGCTCTACAATGTCTTCTGGGACCTGAATCTCAATTCGAACGTTATGAAAGCACATGTTCGAGCACTGAAGCACGCAAAACAAACCTATACTTGAATAACCGGGCCCTGATATTCGCCTGATCGCATATAGAGATCATCTGGTGTTCCTATATGTGCAAGCCATGCATAATCCTCTTCATTGCCATCATTCAACTCATCTCCTTTTCCTGTTGCCGCAGCATGATAAATTCAACACTTGACATTAAAAGATTCTTGGCAAGTGGAAAGTTGCTCTTATTTGATAGTTTGGGGCCGTATATGCAGAATAACAAGTTTAAAGAAATAAAAGAACTTACTGAAGCTGGAATAAGGGTAATCGTGGTAGTAAGTACATTTTCTGCCTGCAGCTTCGTCATAAGGGGGTGCAAGTATGTCGAGCACAGCACAAGGGGCGATTGCAGTAAAACAATGCACATTACCTCCTCTATTTGGATACAAAACTGAGGTTCCACATGGTGCTGTTAACACTTTATCAACCGACAACTTTGCCAACCTCACTGGTTATGAGAAGAGTTTCATCAAAACTTAACACCAAAAAATCCATATAGAAAGAAATGCACTAATCTAAGAAATAACTATTGAATCTCTCAAAATCCCAGAAAGTGTATAAAAATTATCAAACTCAGAAATAGATAGACCTAAGCTTCTTCTTCTCCATTATTTATTTTGTTCCTTGACTCTGTGAAATGTATGAAGCAACTTTGTGAGACACAGAGACACTTGGGTGGATGTTGGATGTGTCCGAATTTTCTTTGGACCTTCACCTAGGGAACAAATTCAAGTTTTGGAAATTATGATCAAACTTCTATATTCTGGATGAAACACCTATACCTAGACACACGATATACAATTTACCCTACAAATACACTGAGAGATACAGATATTATCAATGTGCTTGACATGAAAATCAGATGCATCCATCACTTAGACACATGCCTATACCTAACTAGGTAACATAGTTTAACAATGTAATACAACATAGTGTTGACAGCTTAGATTGTGGTTTGTACATATATGGTGTGTTGTATGTGTATGTTCTGAGAGACTAAATCAGACTTCTTGCGAAGAACCATCACTGAAAATGCAATAAATGACCTGGAGAGTGCCTTCCTAATACCTTTGTTACAAAGTATCCCATATTCCGTACTCCATAGCATTATGGTGTCTGAGAAATGATAGTTTCTGACAAGAAAAAAAAAACATATGAGTCTAAGATCAGACCTGATGAGTAATTTGGATCCATGCTTCTTTGAATTTGTTCAGGCTCAACCCAATCATAAGCTTTTACATGCAAGGATCCATAGAGAACTTTGCTCAAAACAGTCATCCCAGGATGATCGTGGAGTGGAATAACAGAAGAAGTTGGAAAGCAAAATATACACATCTGCACAGAAAGAAAAAGAAAAATAAAACCATCTAACTGAACAAGTATCATCACTCAGTACACAAAGGTATTAACCTATTCTGCTACCTCCAGTACAAGACAATCATAGCTGCACTGCAAATTTAATTTAATTTAATTTTTTTGACAATAAGTAAATCTTACAAAAAAGATTTCCACGTTTTATTACTGCATCTTGAAAGTTAAATTCTGACCAAATCTCCTAAGCCAGTATCAATCCCAATTTACTCTAGTGCAATTTTTCGATCATCAAAGCAATTTTATTTTATTTTATCTTGGATAGGATGGGTCAAAAAATAACAAGAAAAGAGCACATAAAACAGTAAAAGTAATAGACTGATCTCTCCTACTCCTTAATATATTTGTCGAAAATCTTGGAAGATGAAGTGAATGCAAATGAATAAAAAAGGCGTACAAGAATAGGGGGATTCAAGGGAAAGAAGGAAGCAGTAGGAACTACGAAGCATCAGCTTTACCAAATAGGAACCAGATATAGGGACGGAGATATTTGTAAGAAAATCAATGTGGGTATATTAAGAGACTGAAGTAGGTTAATAACAAATGGAGAATCTAACAAGGAATCCAATGTGCAAATTAAAAAATTGCTCATTTTGACAGTTTGAATGGTGTAATTCTTTTTTTTTTGAAACGGCAAAAATTTTTGAATGGTGTAATTCTTAAAGCTTAGGAAGCATCTTAAGTTTTCTAAGGAACGCAGTTTGGTACACTTTACACTCCTGAACTGTCACAACAGAAATGTGCTGTCAAAACAACAATAGGGATGAGTAGATGGAGAATAATGGAAAATTTGTTCGAATTGGACAAGTGATCAGGAAAAATTGGCTGAATTAGGTTTCTAATGTGAGTGAAGACAAGTTATATCACTATGCAGGAATAAATTTTAACTGCCGGAGAATCTGCAAAAAAAAAGGCCAAAAAGAATTTCAAATTATTTCTTATACATTTACCTATATGAAAACTTCCATGAGTAAAAATCTCAAAGCAAACACTTCAAAAAATTGTCGTAACTAAAAGAAGATGAAAGAACTCTCTGTAAAACTCTTACAATCATGCATATCCATTTGCAATCATGCATATCCATTTGCCTTGCGGGAAAATTTCCAAAATTGAGGATCTCAAAGCAAACACTACAAAAATTATTAGTACGATTACTAATTAAAAATTAAGAGACAGACGAAAGAGCTGACCGTAAAACTATCACATTCATGCACATCCACATAAGTTATAGGTTGAGCCCATCTTCCAACTCTATTAAAACGAGGAAGCCCAAATAACCCATGGCCTCTATCATCCGCCTGATGTTCTTCCTTGAGACCAACATCGGCAGGACGTATTGTGTCTGCAAAACAATAATCATCAGTGATGTGTCAGAAGCATTACCTTAACATTAGCAGAACAGGATGCCCGTAGTACTTGCAAAAAATAATGATCTCTAATAGTCTAATTCAACAGAGACATTTGTATTAGGAAGCATGGGTGATTCTATTCACAACCCTTCATTTACTCCATGTAACCCATTTTCTTCATGTAACCCACACTTAAAATTCCCTCAAACCAATTTACTCCATACAACCCACAAAATACACCTAAACTACCCAAACTACCCTCGCGACCAGTTTTCATACTTTAAATGTCGAAATACACACTCATTTTCGACAACCACATGTCGATTTATATTGAAGGACGAATTTTCAAAAATTGGACCATGTCTATGTTATATTCAACTTTCGAATGTCGAACTAGATACATGTGGATAAAATATTGTTGTTTTCGACAATAACATGTCGAAATATAACCGTATTTTCAGCTTATTAATGTCGAAATTTGTGAAATCAAACATGTGAATTTCGGTTAAATGAAAAGTTTCAACATTTATATGTTGAAAAAGTTTACATATTTCGGGGTATGAATGTCGAAGAAGAAGATGAGTTTGGGGGCATTTTGGTCTTCACACAATAATGAAACTGGAGGAGGTTTTTGTGGGTTACATGGAGTAAATGAAGGGCTGTGAATAGAATCACCCGGAAGCATTTCCATCAACATATGGTTACTACAAAAGGAGGCACAAAAGTAATTTGTAGCTGCTAATAATTTTCCCATTAGTTTTACGCACATCCACAGGCCTTCTACAGTGTTCAGTTCACAAGCCTTCTAAGAGCTGGTTTACTGTGTGAGCCTTTGAGGAGGATACGTCATAAGTTAGCTACAGGAAATACCTGTCCAAAAGTCTTTATTTTCCTATCACGGCATCAGAATGAAATCATAAAGATATGAAACTAGAAAAATGCCAAAGTATAATTTTAGCTGGTGTTGCAAAACAAACTAATACGAGAAGGACATCAACCAAACTTATGCTACGGATATCATATCAAAGATGAAGATCTGTACTTTCTGAATCCAAAGGGAGACGGACAAAACTGTGTTCTCAGGTTCCACTTAAAATCACTACAATCCTTCTGATTAGCCCATTGACTTTTCGACCACCAAATTCATTTAATGTAAAAGTTGAATGGCATGTTTCACATCCTGCCCACACCATAACTGTGATTTTACTTTTTTCTAGTTGTAATGCGTTGACATACATTTGTGGAAACAAGATGAATAAGATTCCTACAAACATTATTTCCACAAAACCACTTCCCAACCAGGAGGGGAAAACTAAAGAGAGTTACCCAGGCCAGTATCCACGACTCTATGAAACTTCAACATTAGTGTTATTGACTTTTGAACATGATGGCAGTGACAGCCAGTTTTTTCTTTTTTACTCTGAGGACAATATAATGGTATGCATGATCTACACAGACTTAATTAGATCAGTCTTCTTTTCCAGATGAGCAGCGTTAGATTGCTTCTTGAAGCACACTATACTCCTTAAAAGGCGCCTTCAGCTTTTCAGAGCATGTTAATCAATCTCTGCCGCATCCCCAAAATCCAGCTTAACTGCCATGAACTATGAAGCACCGGCACCTCTAGGGGAAACCGTATTGCAGCATCTGGACACGGGGACATGGGGACAAGGCGGGACACGTGTTTGGACACGCCACGTGAAGGGGAACACAACTAAATTTAATTTTTTGGGGGGGACACGGCGGGGGTCAAAATGAAATTTTTTAATTCTTTCTAGAGTAAAATCATAATTACTCAGAAGTTTGGGAATAAAACTGTAATTTTACACTATATAAATCTCCACCTATGGATAATGGATGTCTTGTTTTGTTTTTCTTAAATTATATATTCATATATATAAATAAATAAATAATTATACATGTGGCGTGTCTGTGAATAATAAGGAATGATTAGCAGAATCTGAGGAATAAAGAATGATTTGGCTGAATCTTGGGAATAAAGAATGATTTAGCAGAATTTTAGGAATAAATAATGATTTAGCAGAATCTTAGGGTTTCCTTGTTTTATGATATAGTAGAATCTTAGGGTTTCCTTGTTTTATGATTTAGTAGAATCTTAGGGTTTCCTTGTTTTATGATTTAGTAGAATCTTAGGGTTTCCTTGTTTTGTTATTTCCGTATTTGTCATCTCCTAATTAAACACTTGTAATAACGTAGGTTTATATATTCAGAAATATACATTCAGTATTTCAATAATAATGCATTGGTTTGTTTCTCTCTCCTTTGGTTTCTATCATGGTATCAGAGCGGGTTTCGATCCTGTATCAATTCTTCTCCCTCCTCTGTTTTCGGCATCAGCCTCTCTCTTTGCATCTCTGGCAGACCCTCTCCAATAGGAGCAAGCAACAGTAAGACATCAGCAGTAGCATCCAGTAGCCAACAACTTCAGCATCAGTAGCAGCAACTCATGTCCCCGACAATGTTCCGACCACCCCAACTGCTGACGAACCTTCGCCTGACTCCGGCGACCCTCGCCTGAGCTCCGACAGCTTCCAATGATTCTATTTTGAGCAGTTCTTGCCCAGATTCCGACTTTGAACCTCTGTTTTGTTCTTTTTGGCACCCCTTTGACTCCGACAACCTCGCCAGAGCTCCGCCAGCACTCCGGCAACCTCCGACAACCTCTGAAATCTATTCTTCGGTCTCCCTCTGAAAAAGAAAAAAAAATTCTGAATATTTCTTCTCTGAACACTGGGTTTGTTCACTCCCTCCCCACTCAGTCTGTAGTTGTCCTCTCTTCTCTGAACACTCGGTCTGTTCTCTCCCTCCCCACCCAGTCTGTAGTTTTTTTTTTCTGAAATCTGAAGCCGATTTTTGTTCGGCATCTGTTCCTTCCTCCTATCTGTAGCCGAAATCTTTCGGCATCGGTTTCTCCTCCCATCTGCACCCGTTTGGCATCGGTTCTTATTTGCATCTGTTCTGGTTCTTATTTGCATCGGTTCAACGTTTGGCATTTTCAGCATCAATGGAAGCACTTTGGTTGGAATTGGCTTACATCCTTGGCAAACTCACGATACTCTCCGGGCTCGCATCATGAGTTTGAGGAGGGGGGGGTGAAGAATAAGGAATGATTAGCAAAATCTGAGGAATAAAGAATGATTTGGCTGAATCTTAGGAATAAAGAATGATTTAGCAGAATTTTAGGAATAAAGAATGATTTAGCAGAATCTTAGGGTTTCTTTGTTTTATGATTTAGTAGAATCTTAGGGTTTCCTTGTTTTGTTATTTCCGTATTTGTCATCTCCTATTTACACACTTGTAATAACGTAGGTTTATATATTCAGAAATATACATTCAGTATTTCAGTAATAATGCCTTGGTTTGTTTCTCTCCCCTTTGGTTTCTATCAGTGTCCCCCGCCGTGTCCGGACCCCCATTTTTTTAGAATTCCCGTGTCCCCGTGTCCGTGCATCATAGGTCATGAATATCAGCTCCTCACTACTCTAAGCCTTGATGCTTTTCAAACATGATCCCTCATCCCAAAACCATAATCAAAACTGTCCATGAAGCATGGGTAGTCCAAAAATGTTGCCATAGGAGTACCCCATACGGATACAGCTTTGGTACAACAAAGTATATACCCGGTACGCCAAAAACATGTCGGGTACGTTTTGATATCCGGATGGCGCCGGTACGCCATAGGTATGGGATGCGAACGGCTCCGGTATACGTATTCTCTTTTCTTTTCTCTTCTATTTTTTTTAATGTACTAGCTACTTAATTGATAATGTTAATAACTATTTTTATCCGCCCATTCTTACATATAATTGTCTTTACTATACTTTCTAATTTGTAAAATAACTAATTTGACGTACCCACACAAAAAAGAGGAAAAAAAAAAATAGTATGGAAAGTATAAGTTTAATGAGTGGAGGTAGGACGTCCATGAATAAAAAAGGCCATGTTTTCCTATAGCATGCTAGAAATATAAAAAATTATATGAAATCCTTGGTGTACCCCTACATTGTTAGGTTTTTGTAGAATCCCATACCTGCAACCGTACCATACCCGTACCTGTTCTTCATTGAAAACAATAAACCACTCATTTGCACAAAACGCTTGTTCCCATATATTCATGTCATTCTTGGATGAGCAATGCCATGATGACCAACTACTAGATTTATATAACAGATTTTGTATACAATGACCTCATTTGTACAACATATTGGTTGGATGTTGGATAGCTTGATATACATTGACAAAGCCCATTTTGCAACAGGTTAAGCTTTTGAGAGAATAGGTGAGTTGTCATGGTATTAGAGCTCTGGTTTGTGGGAGATCTTGGGTTCAAGTCCCTTCATTTGCATTTATCATCTTGTCACATTATGCTTCTTTCGTTTTCATTCTATTTCTTTCTATGTCATGCAAGACGGGGCTGAATGTGAGGGAGACTGTAGGATAGCTTGACAGGATGAACCCCAAAACTTTAAAACTAGAAAAATAAATAGGAAAAACTTCAAGATGGTATCACAATATGTTACCGAAAATGTGGTTATTCAAGCATTACGGCTCTTGAATAAACAAACTTTGTTCGCTCAAAGTTGATATTCAGAAACTCATGTTTAAGTAGCTGAACTATTATATACAATATTTACAAGCTTTAAGAACTTCCGCAGTTCCACTTCATAAGGGGAAGTTGGAAGGGGGACATGGTTGTAGATGCGAAGGACAGTGTTGGTGTTGCAATAGTAGTCACACTGTTGTGGAGGTGATTGTGGTAATTGTTTGGCTATGTTATGAAGTAGAACATCCATTACTTCTGGTACTCAGAATGTGTCAAGAGTTTAGTGCCCTCCTATTGACCAAAATCTTGTCAAAGCAAACAATTAGGAGATTCAAATATAGCTCAGGTTACCAATTTTAGGTATGGAGGATCAATTAGTTATGCTAATAGGGTCTATTTTTTCAACCCTTCCTCTTCTCCTATACTGTGTATGAGACAAATGGATGCATCTCGATATTGGTCACATGTTGCATAACGGCTCTTCTGCATACCAACCTTTTAATAGGCTTCTCGTAGTTCACTAAAACAAGTTCCAACTTTTCCTGGGATGGAACCAACTTTCCAGTCCAAAGGATGAAGAAGATCAAGTGCTTGGAAATCTTCCCATAGATGTTTTAGCTTGTATTGCATTATTAAGGATGTAATCTAAGGTGCTGTTTGATAAGGCTAAATATCAAAGCTGAAATCTGAAATTTTAATGAAAAATGAATATGAAAAATTTTAAGTCGAAAAGTCGTGGTTAAATACTTTTCATTTTATATAGAACGACCAATAGTTACATTTATGCACGTCCAAAGCAGAAAGGTATATTAAAGAGAAGGGGGAAATGAAAATGCGAATTCAATCGTCCACTGAAAGATGTGGTCGCAGAATGCCAATTTCACTTAGCATGATCAGACGGCCGAGGGGTCCGTGGCACCGTGCACAGCACCCCCGGATTCATTTCTGTAATACATAATGAAACTTATGACTACTGAGTTAATACCATACCACCCAAAAAAAAAATCACAAATCAATCCACATTGCACTTCGTAAAAAATTTAAGTTCAACGCAACCCAAGATTGTACTTCTAAATTTCAGCATCGGCAATTTTTGCTACACAAAATTTCAGCATCAGATTAGAACAAACCCATAATCAGCATCACAAAATTAGAAAAACGCACATACAGAATTGCTTCAGATTGGGAAATAACCGCAAAATTGCACAAAGAAAACACAATAATTAAGCAAAAGAAGCAGAAAAAAAAATAGGGGTGTTAAAAAGTACCCAAGAGAGAGCAGAGCTTTTGGATGGCTTGAGGAGAAGCAGGAGATGTTCCTGAGGGCGTAAAGGTCTTTTTACAGAGGTCGTACAGTGCTTGAACAGACGAAGAAGAAGAAGAAGGGAAGGCCTTCTTCGTCATGGTCACAAACCTCCGATGTATGCACACTATAAAATCTTCCTTCTCTTTATCGGATTATGATGCTCTTCTTCGTCATATTTTTATATACGGAATTGCGGAAGAACCGAAACTTGATTTTGGGCGACAAAAATTACTCCCCGTGTCGTATCTTGTTTGTCAATTATTTTTATCTTGTTTGTCAATTATTCATTTTGTCTCTTTCGCCCCGGTTTTGGATGGAGGCATTATGATTACCTTTATATTGTGGGCCCATATTTTATAGGGATGGGCATGGGACGGATCGGGCCGAAACTCTCCACCCCCAATCCCCAAACCCTTACTCATATCCATCCTCTATCCAATCTCCAACGGGGATTTATTTTTATCCTCCATCCCCGCTCCAAACGGGGAACGGGGATCTCCACGGGGATTTCGGGGATCCAATCATTTTCCCCGAGTAACAAGTAAATAGTTAGAAGCCTCATTACAAATCATTTTCCCTAAAATCAAGTGTGAATTCCGAACAAAATAACAGTTAACTTCAACATATAACATTGTGAATTCCGAACTCCCACCAGTTGGAAAACATCATTAGAAGGCCATGTTTTCCATTATGTTTACATTCTCAAAACCCTCCAAATTTTTTTAAATAAGATGTTCGCGAAGATGGAAACTAAATAATCACATCTATCATATGTCACCTTTGTTTCAAATGGGCTTTCTTGATGGAATTAATTAGGTTCCAAATACAGGAAAATATATACCTAAGCGAAGAAAAAACCAAAAATCATTAAAAAACATGTTTCTAATGATTGGGAAATACATGTCACGCTAAAACTCATTCTACTTGCTAAAGCCATATATTTGAAGAAAATTCAGTGAGACCCCAAAGTTTCATAATTCATAAATAGACCCCTATATTTCGGGGATTCGGGGACGGGGCAGATAGGGGACGGGGCGGGGACGGAGCGGGGAACGGATTCAGAGCGGATTCGGGGCGGGGACATGCCTATCTCCACCCCCTATCCAATCCCCAAATATTTTCAAAAAAAATCCCCATATCCTATCCAATCTCCAAACAGATCTCCATATTGCCGATCCGTTCGGATCGGGGATCGGATCGGATTCGGACGGGGCGGATGAAATGCCCAACCCTATTTGGCAACCTTCTTCTTCCTCCCTGATAATCATTCACCCCCTCTACGATTATCCCTCACGAGGTGTTTGCCCTTGATAACTTTTGAGCTCCTCTTACCTTACCCAAAAGTTATTCGGGAGTAGAAGGCGTGGTGTTTTGACGATTTCAGCCCTCGTAATCCCCTTTTACGAAGCCGCTGGACACTATTTTTGTTGCAACACCTAAGATTCGTACACAGAAGCTTGTGGGTTGCGATTTGATTGCGATTTGTTGGCGATTTCCCTTGTTAACAGAGAAGGTATGGATGATTTCGACCGAAATCTTTGTGTTGATATTTTTTATCTTCTAATTTCGATTTTTTCGATCTAGGTTTGTTTCTGATCTAGGTAGGCTTGTGGGTTTCTGATCTTCATCTTTGTGTTGATTTTTTCGATTTTTTTCGATCTTTGTGTTGGGTTTCTGATCTTGTTTATATATATATATATATATGAACCCTAAAATCTCAGAGAGAGACAAATACATACACTGCCTAGATTGATTTTTTCTACATGATTCGATTTGTTCGTGTTTGGTATACAAACCCATTATTCCTAAAATAAAGTCTGCTATTCTTTATATTAATCTCGTCAAAGAACACAGATGCTATTGCTTGCTTGGTGTAGAAATAATGTGTTTGTAGACCACACTAGAGTTGATACGATTACCCAAATCCAAACCCAAGATAAAAATCCAAGAAGGGATAATGTGTTTTTGTATATTTTGTGTTTGTATTTGTGTTTTTGTTGGTGCTTAAAATATCCCATAAAACAACCTTTACGACCCTTTAAAAATTATTAACAAACTCCAAATAAAATAGTCATTCGGCTTCGTGGCCTCGATTAAAGAATTGTACAAATCTAGAGTTTTGACCGATTATTTCGATGTTCAAATTGTTTTGGGACTGTACATGTTCAGATAGGGTTTTGGGTTTGTGGTGTTGTATATGTATTTTTAAAAATTAAAAATAAACATCCCTTAAAATAGCCCTATTTATACTGTATTTTTGGCTTAATTTTCGTTGATGTTGGTGCTTAAAATAGCTCTTAACAAGGAAATAAAACAGGACATAAAAACCTTATACAAAATACGAAAAAAATACGATGACAAATGTTTTTGTGGTTAAATTTGGTTCGTGAAATATGTGAACCAACCATTTGGTCAAACTATAGTTTGGTAAAAGAAGAAAAAACATATAAAAACAATTTCCCACAAAAAACTTGAAATTCACAGCCCCATTTATTGCGTGTGATTGAATCATACTCATGAAACCGTTCTTAGGTTTTTAGGATGGCAAGACTCAACAGGAAACAATTACGGAGAATAGAAGAACAAGAGGCAATGATTGCGTTAAACACATTCATTTAGGCTGCAATGGGGGTGTTTCACCTTTACTTTTTCATCATATCAACGACCCAGTATCCCCGTCCAGAGTGTACCCAGAATCCCAACTTCTACCAGACACAAGTAAATGCTGTCAATAGTCTCATTAATGGTAATGAGCTTGATTGCCATGATTGTAAACAGACACACATTTTTAGATTGTGTTGTCTAGTTCGAAGTGTTGGCCTAGGGGACTCTAGGTACGTATGCCTTGAGGAGAGGGTAGCTATTTTCTTGTGGATCCTTGCGCACCATACAAAGCAAAGGCGTACCAAACATCAATTCTGGAGATCGATAGAAACGATAAGCAGGCATTTCAATGCCGTACTCCAAGGTGTCTTGCGCCTTCATAGAATGCTCCTTGTAACTCCCGAGCCTGTACCTGCGAATTACCATGACAATAGATGGAGTTGGTTTCAGGTACGCTCCCACTAACAATGTTTCAACTTAATCCATTTTGTTTCCTCAATTCCACCGTATGTACTTACTGCCAATAACCTACTCAAATTGTCGTAGAATTGTCTTGGGGCTTTGGACGAGACCTTCGTGCCAGTAAATCCCCCGACAGCTGACAAGCCTCGTTATAGGTCAAGGAAGGGGGACATCGCCACAAATGTTTTAGGTGTTTGTACGCGAGACCTAAAATTTGTCTTGTCTGGTTGGGAAGGGTCGGCCACTAACTCTAGAATCCTCAGAGACGCCATCACAAGACCCAATGGTTTGAAAGTCCCCCATGGTATGTCGCAATTTCTCACATTTCTGTTCAACCCATTACATTTATGAACCCTCCCTTTCAAATATTTCAATGTCGTACCTTCCTTGGTTACAGGACATTACTACCTTGTGGATGGCGAATACACAAACGAGGAGGGTTTTCTCGCACCGTACCGAGGACAACGATATCACCTTAACATTTGGAGGCAAGGTCACATGCCGACTAGCAAAGATGAGTACTTCAACATGAAGCACTCCGCTGCTAGGAATGTCATTGAGAGAAGCTTTGGAGTTTTGAAAATGCTATTTGGGGGTTTTGAAAATGCTATTTGCAATATTGAGGTCTCCCTCCTTTTACCCCATCCAGACTCAAACTCGTATCGTGACAACATGTTGTCTTCTCCATAACCTCATTAAAAGAGAGATACCCAATGATCCGGTTGAGTTGGAGTACACACAATGGGAACAAGATCACCTCCACGATGTCTAGGTACATGATGATCGCATTACTACCATAGACACTTCTAATGAATGGACTGCCGAGAGGGATGCGTTGACTACTACCATGTACAACCATTGGCTAGCAAATGGTGGGGGCCAAAAGGTTTATCCACCATGATCGAGGAGGATGTTTTATAGGAGTTTCTATTAAGAACTTGGTTTTAAGTATTTGTATGAACAACTTATTTGTACGAGTTTGGATTAAGGACTTGGTTTGAACAATTTGTATAAACTTTTCAAGTACTTGTAATTTAAACATTCTAATTGTTATGCCTCATTGAATGTGATCTTGTATGATATTCCAATTCATTAGAAGGTTATGTACTTAACAAAATACATTGTATTTTTACATTCCTTTGCCAAATTTAATGCATTTGCAGTAATGGAAACCCAAGAAGATCAAGTGTCTACCAAAAAGACACCAAGGCCACGTCGGGTATGGAGGAAAGTGGAAGAGGATGCTCTAATTAAAGTCATGGTGAATGAAATTTCGGACAAATGGAGCGCCGATAATGGCTTCCGGCCCGGTTTCTTCACCTTGATTGAGAAAGAGTTGGAGAAGGTGTTGTCGGATAGCCACATAAAGGCCTCGCCCCACATCGACTCTAAGGTCAAGTATTGGAGACAAATGTACCACAAACTCATAGCATTAAGTGGGTTTGGTTGGCACGATGTCAACATACGCATCAATGTGGAGGAGGATGTGTGGAACGAGTTCGAAAAGGTAATGAATTATGCTTTAATGAATATGGTAAAGCATATGAGATCGTTCTAAATTTTTTCATTGTTTGTGTAGGCCCACTCTAAGAAGGCCAAAGAGGTATACGGGAAGCATTTCCCTTATTTTGATGACTGGTAAATTGTGTTTGGGAAGGATAGGGCAACCGGGGCGGGTGCGGAGGATCTAACGCAAATGGAGGCATCGCCTCCTAGAAATGTTTACGTGGTACAAATTGACGTTGAGGATCCTTCAGAAGTTGGTGTAGAGGATCTTTCTCGCGAAGGGTTCATGCAAGGGGAAGGGAGTTCTACCAAGAGTTGTTTAATGATGGATATGTCAATTCATCATACATGAGCTCCACACCTTTTACCTCCACACCTACGGAGTCCACCCCCCACACCTTCACACCTTCGAGTGCCACATCTACGGGAACCACCCCACGCACCTCCACACCTTCGAGTGCCACACCTATGGGAACCACCCCACGCACCTCCCCACCTACGGGTTTCACACCCTTGCCCTCCGCATGCCGTATGTTAATCCCAACGTCCACCACACCGCAGGCCAATGCCGGAGCTAAAAAGGAGAAGAAGAGGACAAGATTGGGTGATGACGAGCATCTTAATGAAAGCATGGGGAATTGGTACAAGGAGAGCTTGGTGCACATGGGCAAAATGGCCGATCGTATGGGGTATGAGAAAGAGTTATCCGCTCGGCGTGGGACGATTCCCACATTGCTAGAGAAACTTGACCTTAGTTTGATACACCAATTCAGGTTGGCTGTTGTTATTAGGGAGAAGGATGAGAGGGTAGACCAATTCTTGAACACTTGTGATGAAGTCAAGCAAGCTTGGGTTGAGGTCGTATTGAGGGCTGAAGTCTTTGGTCCGATCGTTTGAGGGAAGATTTGACTTTCTTTTTGAAGAGGCCGATCGTAAACATTCATTTTGTATATTTAGTGGCCCATTTTTTGAAGTGGCCGATGTTTCATGTACTATATATGTGGTCATTGGTTTTGTAATGTAATTATTAAGTGGTACGTGAATTTGAATGAGCTAAACTACAAACGATGGTAGATAAACCCATGGTATTGTAATGTAATTATTATGTGTATGATGGATCCACAATGAACTTTATTGGTAAACTTTTAACGAATGGAAATATTTTTCCATGACAGGTTTGGGTGGTTGTTGGTTTTTTTGATTGGGCAATGATGAATACAATAGTGGTTAATGAAGGTAGTTACCTTGGCGGGGCAACGTTTGTCGCAGCCATGCGTACCCTTGTGGATGAATTTGTAATATCTGAGCCTGTTTTTGGTATTGTTACTATAGTGGATTCATATTTTTGTTGTTGTTCCTGTGTGTATATTCAGGGACTGACCATTATGTTCTTAGCAGGTTATGTGCCAAGTTTGTACGTGTTACTGAAGTGAAAATGGTACTGATTTTTTTTGTTTATCCCAGTCAATGAATTGCAAATGCACTTCATTTCTCTTACATTTTAGTATTTGTTAAGGCCACTGATGAATTCTGAGGCCATTAAATCTGATTTCTAAGCCCAGTAATGGATTTTTATGGCATTTTAGTGGACAACTTTGGGGCAATGATTTTTTTGCTGAGCCCAATGCAAACTAAATTCTGGGTAGTGATGATAACCTGAGCCCATTGCATGTGTGTGACTGTGCAGTGCATGTGCTGCTGCTGTTTGTGTTGGTGGTTCACTGTCTTAACCTGTTGTTTGTGCTGTTGTTTGTGTTTCACTTTGTCTTAACTCTTTGTTTGTGTTGCTATTTGTCTTGCTGCTGCTTTGCTGCTGCTGTGTTCGTACGATGCATGTGTTTCACTGTACTTTAGTGCTAGTGTTTTGATGGGGATATATGTGCTTAAATTGTGCCCAATCTGTGCTAGTGTGTGCAAGTGCATGATTATGAATTGTTGTTGCTTCTTCTTGCTTAGATTATCTGGGGTTGTGGTAGCTACATGTTTGGACACACACACACACCTAAAGTATTGTTTGGACTTTAACAGGTTTTGTTGAACTTTGTGTGTGCCCTCAGTGCAAGTTTACGTTGGCGATGATGACTTATATAATTACGTAATGAATAAATTACCTTGGCGGGGCAACCGTAGTTGCAACCATGAGTAATCTTATTACGTCAAACATGTCTGAGCCCATATGAATCTTCAATAATATGTCTGAGCGATGTTTGTAGTTCGAATGGAAGGTCCAAAGTATGTCCAATCTGTGTCCAAAGTGTGTGCAATCTGTGTCCAATTAGCAGGTTATAACCTGGCTTTTCTATTGCTTTTCTGAGCCTGTTAACAGGTTATAACAGGCCCAGTTTCTGTCGAAAGTGGGTGAAATCTGGGCCATTTCCTCTGCTAACTTGTATTGATTTTGGAATGAAATCTGGGCTGTTTAGTTGTGCTAACTTGAGCACTGTTAGCAGAAGTATTGTGCAGGATTGTGTGCGTGTTGGTGTGCAAGTGCAGGTGCTCATCAAAAGTGTGTCCATATTGTGTCTAGACTTGATGAATTGGTTGGGGCATTATGATTTCGCTGAGCCCAGGTTAATTAAACTTTGGTTATGTATTTTATTGGGGCAATGATGATTTCCTAATGTACTAAATACCTTGGATAAGTGCAGCTTGTGTAATAGACCCATGGATGAGGTATGTTCCTCTCTCTCTCTCTCTCTCTCTCTCTCTCTCTCTTCCAATAGTATCTGGGCACCTTTGGAATTTATGCTGCCAAGTGGATGCATGTTGAGGATTACATTCATTGGTTGATTGATAAATGTCTGCTTAGAATCTACTATCCCTCCACGTGTCCCTCCACATGTAATTGTGGCATACATTGTGCTTATCTAGAAGTCATTTGGCATAAAAGTATCATGTTTGTTTTCTTGTACTCGATCATCTTATTAGTAAATTGGACTCTTTGCCAACTATTTGATACCACCACCAAGATACATTGTGCTTATCTAGCAGTCTATGTTTGTTGCACTTGTGTTGTAACTTTCTTTAGGTCATCATGAAGGTTGCCATGAACAATCTGCAAGGCTCCTATATTATGCATGAATTGCCCTAAGGCACCTTGTAAACCTCATTTCTTTTAGAAAATGAAAGATATGTACTGAAGAATATGAATATGCATATTTTGACGGGTCCCTGTGTCCTTGATATAGAAAATGCATGAGTCCGACACTTAGACACATACTTGCACCCGACAATTGTGCCCGAGTCCGTGTAACATAGGTAGCCCCTGGACATATTGTCCAATCCAATGCTCATATGTGGTTTAACAGATAGCCCCTTTAGTACATGTTCTTACTTTATGCTATTCTGATGTTGATTATTCCTTCCACTTGGTTTTTTATATCCAGATTGCACAGATGGAGTTTTTGATGACTATATTTCATCCAGGTGACATATCTTGATGAGTTTATCTCGCACGACTCTAATCTCCTTGTGAACGTGTTTGATTAGTGCTTTACAGTTTTGCTGGAAGTAGCCATAGCTCTGGAGTTTGGACAGAATGCCAAGTTTGCCATCGCTACCCGATTCTGATGAAGAAGTTAATGTTGTACAAATACCACAAGATTGATGACCTAGAATTCACACATTTGATTGCTATTGTTCGATGTATGTTACTTGGAACACCACAATCTGCAATCCAAAAATTCATGACTACAAAATTTGTTTAGTATAATACAGGTTGAATTCCTATTTTCTAGGCCGGCATCTAGAAACTTGCTTAACTTCCAAAGGAAGCTTTTCTTGTCATTTCTCGATAGCAACCTAGTTTTTATTGCTTAGTTTTGATATTCCAAGTGGAACTAATTGAAGAATCCAGGGTGTTAAATGGGAAGTTTGGATCTAGATCAGCTAGATCAATTGAGAAATCCAGGTCCCCGATCGGGGAATCGGTAGCCGAAGTGTTAGCTGAGATAATTTCGGATTCCGAATGGTGAAAATTATGGACCATTCCAAAGTTGTTCATCTAGAAAGGAGGCACTGAGTAGCAGTTTGTTTCCGATGTGGCCGGAGATATAAATGATGGAGAATAACTCCCCAGGGTATGGTCATTAACAAGGGTTGAAAATCCGAGATTTTGATTTTTGCCATTCATCCATTTGAACGATGCTGAATGAGGGAAAGTGAAGTTTGAAGCCACCTCCTTATTGTCCAAATCCTCAGTATTAAATCTCAAGTTTGTTCTCAAGTTAAAGAGCACTGAGTATGGATAGGCCAACAAGTAAAAAGAAATGAAACACAATTTATAAAAAAAATGGAGATGACAACCAACCATTATAATTGACATAAAAAAACGTTTTTTCAAATAAATTTATTACAAAAAATGTTTTTTCAATGAAATAAATTAATATAGCTTGAAATTGTCCCAAATTAATTAATTAGATTAGGTTTTGCAATTATATAGTTAATTAAATTCATAATCAAGTTTAACACTGCACAAGGGCAAAATAGTCATTTGACAGCTTTTTCCATCTTTCACCCCCTCTTATTTATAAAACATCCAAACCAAGTAAAAAATTATCCCCCTGTTTAATCCCTCATCCAAACCATCTACTTTTCTATCTCCCCTCCACAAACATCACATCAATGTGGGCCAACCCTCCAAAACTTATATCCCCTCTTATCTTATCCCCCCTCCATAACTTATCCCCCTGGAAATAATCCCTCATCCAATTGAGGCCTTTGTGTCTATTGTCTATGGCTTTCAATGTGGATCTCAAAAACTATGCAATATGGATCTTATTTGATAGATATTGATTTGTTATATAATACAAAGTTCTCGAAATCATAAAAAACATTATAGATTGAAAGATATAGATAATAGACACAAAAAAGACAAAAGGAATAATAATTGACAAACAAAAAGGGACGGAGTGTAACGGTCCGTTATTTTTATTTTTATTTTTTAAGTCATTTAAATTCTAAGTTTTATTTACTTAACATAAGTAGACCTTATTTACTACTATATTTTGTTCACATTTATAGGTATGTATATGTATATAGATTATAGATATACATGTATGTGTAACCATTTAGTTCCCTATTTCATTTAGTTCCTAACCAAGTACCTAATTAAGTCCTACACCAACTAAACAACCTATTATCCCTAAGCATTCTTTTACCCACTAAACCACCACCTACACCCATCACTCTTTCAAACCTATCATCCAATGTTTAATCATTTTTACTCTTCTTCAAAATCAACCAATAAGATGTGCCCACACAACCTCAAGGCCTTTCCTTAACCTCCAAACAAAACCCCTCCTCTAAGCATCCTATTATCCTTTGGTTTATGGACCTAAACCACTTGCCCTCTTATCCCCTCTCCTCCACTCCGAAAATCACCCACAACCCACTTATTTTCTGCTGCAAACATACTAGAGAAAGAAAGAGAGTGAGAGCTTGGGTCCTTCAATGAAGTTTTAGAGTGAGAAACTAAGTGGGTTTATTATGCACACACATCCACACTAAAATTCTGAATTTTAAACCTTCTCATACCTTCTCATACACCACCAAGCTCCAACCGTTCACCTCAACGCCACCCCGTGGCCTTCTCTCCGGTCATCTTCTCCGTTACATTTTTTCGCCAAAAATTTCTTTTTCACGCTAAGACTTCGGAGGAGGTAGATTAATTTTTACCCACTTCCCTAAGTATATTTTGATGTTTTCTATGTTATCTCCATAGTTTAGTAGTAAAATAAATCGAACCCATGCGCAAAAACCATTTGACCCACTTATACTCTGTTTTTGGAAAAAAAACCCAGTTTTGCACTGTAGCCGAAAGGTGCTGGAAAGGTTACTCCAAAATTTAGTACCTAGGAGTAGTATTTTATTCCAATGGGTACAGTAATGTTTCAAACCCTTTTGACTTGTCTTCCACGTGTAGCAGTATGAAACAAATTGGAAATGATTTTGTCAAATTCGTCCGAAATCAGTTTTGTAGTAATTGTCTGAAACTTTCGGTAACATGCTGAAAAATTTAATTGCTGTGAAGTGTGAAGTGTTATTGTCATGCATGAAATAGCTTATGCTTGCTAACACGTGTTTCCCTTCAATCTGTAAAGCCTACATTTGAAATCTGTGGATGCATGCTTAGTTTAAAATTTCATAAACTGAATTGTTAAACTAAGTTAGTTGTGCACCTAGGAATAAATTAGTATTATTTTTCATTAGAAATTAGTAAGTTGTTTAGCCAAAAATATGTTTATATTATCTACTCTACAATGTCATTGTGTCTTAATAAAGGAACCAAAAAGTTAGAAGTTGGAGAGCATATGTACAGTAGATAGTATGATTCGTTAATTAGAGGTGTTTAAAACTAAATGTATTATATTAATTAAAATTGAAGTTATCAATAAGCATAAACTTAGAAGTGACTAATTTGAGTTTATTAGAAGATACAGTAGCTAATTAGAATTTGGTTTCTTTCAAATTATTATTACTATTATTTTTGTTAGTAAAAGCATTTGATATATACATGGTTATAGCTTACTGTTTGATAAGGAAAAATGTAAAGGTTAAAATCACTTTTAACCCTTTGAGACTATTAGACATTTTATTTAGTCTCTTTAGAAATTAAAATTTATAGGACTCTGTTGATAACTATATTCATTTCTTTTTTTTTTTTTTTATAGAAAATGTCTTCACTCTATGAACCCCAACTTTTTATTAAGGTTATTTATGACTCACAAAATGTAAATTTAATCTCCGACAAATCATAGTTAATAAAATCGATCCTTGTGTTAAGTTATAATGACACCCAAAAGTCACTGGGACCAATCTCAAACAAATTGTGTTATTTGCATGCACGCTACCAACTTTCATATCATTTTGATCTTTATTTATTATCGCTTGCTTAGATGAAAATGTTGATTGTTAGATCGGACAAATAGGTTCCCGGGTGTGGTGTTCATGTATAGAATTCACATAGACGTTAAGTTAATGGGAAAATTGAATAAGAATTTCGGATGACATTCGATGCGATGGATGGCAGTCAGCCAATGATTTCGGAAATGGAGATATTGTGATTATGGATTGACAGAGATTCGAACCCTAAGTTGTGGCATTCAATGATTACTCCATATTGAATTATTTGGTGATATAAGGGTGATTTGTATTATAGACCGAGTCACGGTTATATACTCCCGAGGTTACAGTCAGTTCCTCGTGGGCCCAGTGGTACAGTCAGTCCCTGGGAAATTCATCCTTGTGAGGCGTTTGATGAATTCCGACTAAGTAGATAACTTAGGCTTTTCATCTGGGCTCCCAGTCAGGGCAAGCAAGGAGGAGTTAAATCACGAAATGGCCATAGACTTGGTGGTTATTCGGGAGGTTGTTCTCTAGGTTGAGAACTTAGAAGAAAACATAAGCTAAAGGCTAGTTAATGAAATCATTTGGTTGTTATTTAATTTTGTACTTTCTTACAAATATGCATGAACTGTGGTTAATTGTAATGTAAGGGTTGGTGGGTAGGAATGATCTATTGGGTGATTTATCACTCATGGTGCTGTTATGGCCCTAGCATTTTACGCCAGGTATTGAAGGAGAAGGAGAAGCATATTACCAGACGGAGGAGTTCCCTACCGAACAGATGACAACAGAAGATTGGGATCTAAACCTGAACCTCTAGAGATCCATCACCTCCTTTATTTTGTGGGACAAATGTAATTTAATTTTCCCAAGAAAAGTACTATGTTTATTTGTATTCGAACTAAGACAATTATGTTATTTCCGTTGTGCACTTTAATGAGATCCTTTTAATTATATTAATCTTTTATTAAATGATTTAAATTAACGCGTCCGAAAAATCGGGGCGTTACACGGAGGGAGTAGTTTTTTCTTGTAGTAATTTGTTTTCTTTTGGCGAACCACTTTAAAAATCTTTAGAGTAGCAATTGTGGGTAAATTTTGAAATTTTACCTAAACTATTACTACTAGCTAGATACTTAACACTTAAAAGACACATTAAATAAGACCATTTGACATTACACATGGTAATGAGAGACTCCTTAAAAGTATGAAGAATGTTTTTCTTTTGTTAAGAAGACTCCTTAAAAGTATGAAGAAGGGTAAATTTCACTTACGTCCCCTGAGGTTTCTGAAACAACAGATACCTCCCCTCACGTTTCTGAAATTACACTTACCTCCCCTCTCAGATCTGTCGCCTAACGTTTGTTAACAGTAAAGGTGATTTTACGTGTTTGCCCATGCCATTATACGTAAAAAAGTAAACAGAGAAAGTGAGAAGTGAAGGTTGGGTGTGGAAGCTTCCAACTTTACACGTGTATGGCTGTGATGGCCTTCACACATCCTGAGGTCTGGTACCTATATTTCGTGGGAGAGAGAGAGAGATATACTCTGAGTACACTATCCTACCAACTCTCTCTTACTTCGAGAAAAAACTTATCACAACTCCTCTTCCACTGAGATAAACTCTTTGAATTTGGGAAGACAGACATGGGTTAGGGTTTGAAATCTCACCATCTCCATCATTTTACACTTCTACGAGTTTGAAGAAACGAAGAAACAAAGGTGCTTGCTCTATAATCGCTGGTTGTAGGTAAAATTTCTAGATTTTGTACCTAAAATGCTTATGGTTTCATTTGTAGCGTTGTTTATGTGCACTTGTTAGACACAATCAATAGGAAATCCTAAACACAATTGGAATTCTCCCAAAAAAGGAAAATTCAAGGCACAATTCCAACAATTCTCCACCTTGACTTGAATTCCACTGAACCCAAATCACTAATT
Organism: Vaccinium myrtillus; assembly: GCA_016920895.1. Taxonomy (NCBI): domain Eukaryota; kingdom Viridiplantae; phylum Streptophyta; class Magnoliopsida; order Ericales; family Ericaceae; genus Vaccinium; species Vaccinium myrtillus. Next base: position 22,444,858 of record CM029277.1, read on the forward strand.
ATCGCAACCCTCTTCTGCCTCTACCTCGCCACATTGCCCCCAAGGGCGATCAACTGCAAATACCAACCAAGCCCAAGCAATGCTTGAACTTGGCAACCAGAATCGGTTTAGTCAACATGTCCGATGGGTTATCCGTCGTTCCCACTTTCTTCACCTCAATTTGCTTCTGTGAGATGATCTCTCGAACAAAGTGATACCTAACATCAATATGCTTGGTCCGTTCATGATACATCAGATTTTTAGTTAGATGTCTAGCACTCTGTGAGTCACAAAATACTGAAGTGACCCCTTGTGCAACACCAAGCTCGCAAAGAATTCCCCTCATCCACAATGCCTCCTTTACAGCTTCGGCAATGGCCATATACTCCGCTTATGTTGTAGACAGCACGACCGTAGCATGCAAAGTTGCTTTCCCACTAATGGCACTTCCGGATAAAGTGAACACATAACCTGTCAGAGACCTCCTTTTATCATGGTCACCGGCAAAATCCGAATCAGCATATCCAACTACTTAATTACTCGGATTAGAAACCCCATACAAAAGACCCATATCTGCAGTACCTCTCAAATACCGAAGTATCCACTTCACAGCCTCCCAATGTGCCTTTCCCGGTCGCCCCATATAGCGACTAACGACACCAACTGCATGTGAAATATCAGGACGAGTACATACCATGGCGTACATAAGGCTCCCAACTGCGCTCGAATATGGAACCTGAGACATATACTTCTCCTCATCCTCCGACTGTGGTGACAATTTTGCTAAAAGTCAAAAGTGTGCTGCCAAAGGGGTACTGACTGGCTTCGAGTTCTGCATGGCAAAGTGCTCAAGCACTTTGAGAACATATGACTTCTGATTCAAGAACAACTTGCCATCTACTCGATTTCTGCTAATCTCCATACCCAAAATCCGTTTTGCTGAACCCAAATCCTTCATCTTGAATTCACCACCCAACTGCTGTTTCAACCTGTTGATTTTTTATACACCTTTGGCAGCAATAAACATATCATCAATATACAACAGTAGATAAATAAATGAACCATCTGGAAGTCTCCGAAAATACACACAACTGTTATATTCACTCCTAGAATATGATTGGCTTATCATGAATGTATCAAACCGCTTATACCATTGCCTAGGAGACTATTTTAAGTCATATAGAGACTTATGAAGCAAGCATACATGATCTTCCTTACCAGAAACAACAAATCCCTCAAGTTGACGCATATAAATCTGTTCCTCAAGCTCCCCATGCAAAAACGCCGTTTTGACATCAAGTTGCTCTAACTCAAGGTCATAACATGCAACAATAGCAAGTAAAGTGCGAACGAAACTGTGCTTTACAACTGGTGAAAATACCTCATTGTAGTCGACACCTTCTTTTTGACTGAATCCTTTCGCCACTAGCCGAGCTTTGAACCGTGCCTCTTCAACCCCTGGAATACCTGGCTTGCCCTTGAAGACCCACTTGCACCCAACAATCCTCCTATTTTTCAGCTGATTCTACCAACTCCTATGTCTTGTTCTTCTGAAGAGACTCGATCTCCTCACTCATATCAACACACTACTGCGCACACTCATTGCTTGAAACAGCTTCCGTATAGCTAGAAGGCTCATCATACTCCATTGTTTCAGCAACTGATAAAGCATAGGCTACCATCTTAGAATAATCCGAATATCTTTCAGGAGGCCGAATCTCCCTCATTGGCCTATCTTTAGCAATAATGCGTGGTTGCTTTGCTGGTACATCATCATCTGTGTCTGAACTCTTGAACTCCTCTTCAATTGGCTGATCACTATCATTCTTCCCTGAGCCAGAAGATTCACATAACAACTCCACCGACTTTGGAACCCTCGGTTCCTCAACTGCATCTTTAACCTGCTTACACCCCTTAACCTTAAAGTTTTCATCAAAAGTAACATCTCTACTAATTAAAAACTTAGAGGTTTCCGGACACCATAAATCTGTACCCTTTTACACCTGCCTGATAACCCAAGAAAATACACTTCTTGGCACGTGGCTCCAACTTACCCTCATTCACATGAGCATAAGTTGGACACCCAAACACACGCAGTACGGAATAATCAGCCTTATGACCCGACCATACCTCAAACGGAGTCTTACACTTAATAGCAGTTGATGGAGACCTGTTCACCAAATAGCATACTATGGAAACAGCTTCAGCCCAAAACTCTTTGCCCAACCCGGCATTGGACAACATACAACGCGTCTTCTCCAAAAGAGTCATGTTCCTTCGTTCAGCCACACCGTTCTGCTGAGGGATTTTCCTCACTGTGTGATGCCTCACAATGCCCTCATCACTGCAAAACTTATTAAATTCGCCAAGACAAAACTTCATACCATTGTCAGTTCTCAAACGTTTTATTTTCTTACCCCTTTGATTCTCTATTGAAATTTTAAACTGTTTGAATGTACTCAAAGCATCACTTTTATGTTTTAGCATATACACTCAAACCTTACAAGAGAAATCATCGATAATACTCATAAAATATCAAAAATCACCTTTAGAAGTTACCTTTGCGGGACCCCAAAGATCTGAGTGAAAATAATCGACTGTGCCTTTGGTGCGATGAACAGCTGTTGTACTGAATTTGACCCTGCACTGTTTGCCATAGACACAATGCTCGCAAAAATCCAGCTTCTCAATTTTCTAGCCACATAGCAAACCCGTTGTTGCAGCACCTCTTGCTCATATGCCGAAGGCACATATGCCACAAACGAGTCAAGTCTGAATCTGAAACCTTTGATGAGGCAACCGTTGTTGCAGCACCTATAACTGTACTGCATTGAAGTATATAGAGGTTGCCACGATGTTGACCCTTCATCAGTACCAATGCACCTCTCGAGACCTTCAAAACTCCACCTCCACCGAGGAATTTACAACCAAGAGAATCAAGAGCACCCAGAGAAATAAGATTCTTATTCAAATCCGAAATATGTCGAACCCCGATAAAGTCCTAATAACACCATCATGCATCCTGAGCTGAATCATTCCAACACCAACAGTCTTACAGGCCATGTTGTTGCCCATCAAAACTGTATCAGCATTGACCGCCTCATAAGTAGTAAACCACCTTTTATGCGAGCACATGTGGTATGAACATCCAGAATCCACTCGTTGTCAAAACAAGAATGACCCGTTGTAACTGATAACACTGTATCCGACTCATCTGAGCTTTCAGCAACTCCAACAATATCTTTACCCCATTTCTGGTTCTCCTTTTCCTTCTCTTTGAGTTTTAAACAACCAACTTTCCAGTGCTCAGGTTTCTTGCAAAAATTGCACTTCCCCTTCTTCTTTTTCACTGACTTGGATCTACCCCTATTACTTGACTCCTCCCTTTATGCTATTCTTCCTTTAGCAATCAAACCCTCTGCATGTGCATCACCCTCACCCGACACCTTTTTCCTCAATTCTTTTGAATAGATGCTGGACTTAACATCTTCCATAGAAATTTTGTCTTTGCCATACAACAGGGTGGTAACAAAATGCTCATATGAAGGTGGTAAAGAACATAACAAAATTAGGGCTTGGTCCTCATCCTCAATTTTACTATCAATGTTTTTCAGATCCATAATAATATGATTAAACTCATCTAAGTGATCCTTAAAAGGTGTACCTTCACGCATTCGAAACGTATAAAGACGTTGTTTAAGATACAACCTGTTTGTGAGTGACTTCGTCATATATATGCCTTCCAACTTCAGCCAAATACCCGCTGCTGAAGTTTCTTCTTCCACCTCGCACAGAACATCGTTTGCCAGACTCAACTGAATAGAACTCAGTGTTTTGGCATCCATGTCTTCCCAATTCTCCGGACTAACCCCGGACTTCGCCAATCCTAACAAAGCCTTGTGCAATCCCTGTTGGGTTAACACAACCTTCATATTTACTCTCCAAAGACTGAAACTACTGCTCTGCCCATCAAACTTCGCGATCTCAAACTTAGCCACCATAACCACAATCGGAAACGAAACCCTAGTTTTTCAACCAGAAGCTCTGATACAAGTTTGTTGTAAAATGCACGTTATGAATGCGACTAAGTGCTTTGAAAAATAAGTTGATACCTTTTGACTTTTGTGGTAATTGGTTGGGTTGAAGTTAGAATAGAATTACTCAAAGAGGCATACCAGAGAGAGAGAGAGAGAGAAACCTAGAGAGAGAAAGTAAGGATTAGGTTTTGCTGGGGAGGGGATGAGGCCGCCGCCTTTCCCTCTTCTCCCTCCCCCCCTTCTTCTTCCGACCGGCGTTCTCTCCTCTCCCCCATTTTCCTGATCCACTCCTCCCCCCGGCCTCCATCTCCTACCTCTCCTCTCCTAACCTCTACCTCTTTGCTTCTCATCTTCCCGCTCCGCTCCCGCTTCTCCTCTTCCCGCTGCCGCCACTGCTCCGCCTTTCGTTTTGGACTGGGTCAGATCTGGGGACGAGTTACTAAAGGGATTTCTGGATTGGGCCCTCCGCTAATAAGCCGACGGTGTTCCGGTGCGGCGGATCTATCGGCAGGTTACTCCACCGGAGGATTTTATTTATTTATTTATTTTATTTTCAGTTTATTTATTTGTTTTGGTTTAGCTGGTTACCCCTTTGATAGGTGGTTTATTAGCTCCTTTTCGGGTGCTTGTTACTTTGATTTCATCTCGTGATTAGTGTTAGGGTTTGAGTTGTTTTCCCTTGGGATCTGATGAGCCCAAAATATTGACACTTAGTAATCTCTATATCGTACATTGTTAGTTCTTTATTGTGTTTAATTACGTGTAATTGTTATTTTTCTGTTTATTCACTTTAAATTATTAATTTGCAGGAACATATGATAATTGCTTATATTTCAGCCGTTGGATTAAAAAGTGTAAAGTCGATCTTTATTTAGCATCAAAGTAAAGCCTACGACCAACCAGTTAGAGTGGTGGGCCCACTAAAGCATGGAAAATCAAGATCAATTGCATAATATAAAATTACCGGAGTGGAAAATGGTGTACCATATTTAGACTTGATTGTTGATTGGGCACAAGGGAATTTGTGTGAGAGTAGTAATAGAAACCAAATCAATTAGGTAAGGCAATCCTCTAGGTGATTTGACCGAAAAGGGAGGTTTGGATTAGTACTCAGTGGTTGATTCGTTTTCCTTTTGAGCCACGGGAAAATTAATATAAATGGAGCACTAGACTTCGGCTGGAAACAGGACGGACGGAAACAAAACAAAGGCAGCACTTCGGCTGGGATATCACGACGGAACAGAAGGACAAGTACAGCTGCACCATCTCGACAGATGACACCGGAGTTCACGGCTAGAGAACAAGATGAGAAAAGGAGATTTTTGTGAGGCTTTACTTTTCTCTATGTTGGGCTAAACTCTGAAACTAGGGTTGAGGATGAAACCTCATAAATATTTGTAATTGATTTTATGCATGTGATTTTTCCTACTCGCGTTTAATTGTCTATTGTTCTCGACTCAATTAATTATTATGCATGAAACTCAGATATGGATTCAATCGGTATGTATGGGGTTTTTCCATGATTTGATATCTGCATAATAATCGAATTGCTTGGCATATTAAAGTTGATATTTAAGTACGGGGTATCCATTGTGATTTGTTATTACGGATACAATGGATGATTTTGGCTTAAAACTTTGAAGCAGAGGGGGAATATATTTTTTTTTATAAAAAAAGTGCTTGTCATAATACTATCCACGGTGATTAAGATTAGCTTCTAAAATCATTGTGCAGAAATCAAAGAAAAATCATTGCATGAGATTAATTGATAAATGTTTATGGGTGTGGATTCCGAAACCTTAGTTATTTTCTCAACCGTTAATCTCTACTATTTTTCCTACGTTAATTTAGTTATTTCTTGTGTCATTATTTATTCAATTTTTATTTTACAAATCAATCACACTTTTGGGAACTAGGTTAGGGTTTAATCAATTTTGGATTATTTAGTTTTTCCTATTAAAAAATACACAAGTCCCTGTGGGTTCGACCTCGCACTTGCATTGCTATACTTCAATACGATTCGTGCGCTTGCGAGTACAATAAAATTTCACAACAAGTTTTTGGCGCCGTTGCCGGGGACTTAAATATTTTTTTTTTAAGGAAATTTGGATAATTTGAATTGATATTTCTCTTCTACTAGTTTTAGTTAGGATTTTATTCTTTATATATTTATATATAAAAAAATTTTGTTTAAGTTTCGTCAACTTTTTAGTGATCTTCACTCTATTTATTTATTTCTTTCTTTATTTTTACTGTTACCGTTCGGTGAATCAGTGGTACTTTGCTACTCCTAATTGACTAACTCAGTAGGCCTTCCTTGTTTTCTTGTTTCTAGTGAGGTATTGGTATAAAAGAAAAAAAAAAGAACCAGTAAAATTTTAAAAAAAAGAAAAAAAAAGAAAATTGCATTTATCTTTTAGTGAGTCTACATATCATTTAATTTATTTTTTATTTGTTTTAGTTTCTTTTATCATATAAATCTGACTTGAAATTGTAGTGCAGCAAAATTTATTTAAGTTACAGGTGCTTTATCGTTATAACGGTGGGAACCACTTCAATTTTCGTTCGCCCACGCTGGTTGGAGTAAAAAGCAACAAGTTGCAATTGCCACAGTAAGGCCGCCTTTTCACTGTTTTTGGAGTGTCAGGTTTGTTTTCTTTTAGACAGTAAGTTATTTACGGCATTGGTAAAAGCATAAAAAAAGCGAAAAAAAAAAACAAAGTCTTCTACTTTAGCTACAATAATCTGCACATTTATTTTTTTTTTTTCATTTGTTTATTCTTATTTTGTTTATATTCTTGTTAAAAAAAAAACAAAACAATTAGTGAGTTTGTTTATGTTTGGTTGTCGTTCGAGAAATTTAGAGCTAGTACCTTTGGATCCAGAAATTGAAAGAACCTTTAAACGCGGTTTAAAAAGTCAAAGAGTGGAACGTAATCGATCAAAAATGGGAGACATGGTTGAAAACAATAAGACTCTTAAAGATTTATTTGCTCCAATTACCACAGACCCACCATCCTGCATAGTGCTACCCACCACCAACGCAACACATTTTGAGTTAAAACCACAAATATTTCAATTGTTGCCCATATTTCGAGGTTTGGAAAATGAGGATCCTTATATGCATATCAAAGATTTTCTCGAAATATGCTCTACATTTAAATTTCAAAATTTTTCTGATGAGTCGGTTAGGCTACGACTTTTTCCATTTTCTTTGAAGGATAAAGCCAATGGATGGTTGAAATCTTTACCGTCTAGGACAATAACTTCGTGGGAAATTCTTGTAAGAAAATTTCTCTCCAAATTTTTTCCAATGTCCAAAACAAATAAGTTGAGAAAAGAAATTGCTGATTTTTGTCAGGAGGAACATGAAAAATTTTATGAAAGTTGGGAAAGGTTCAAAGATTCTATTCTTAAGTGTCCCCACCATGGTTTCGAAACATGGAGACTTATTCAATACTTTTATAACGGTTTGACTCAATCAAATCGTAACATGATAGAGTCCATGAATGGTGGTGGCTTTTTAAATCTTAGAGATCATGATGCGGCTTATGCATTTCTTGAAAATTTATCTGAAAACTCTCAACAATGGGATTTTACTTCTCACCGAGACAAATCAACTTCCTCATCTAAAAGAGGAGGATTATATGAAGTAAAAGAAGATACTGAAATAAGGATAAAACTTGATAGTCTTACAAGAAAGGTCGAGGCATTAGCTTTAAGTAGGACTATGGAGTCTGCCAATCAACTTCAAAGTGAAGTGTGTTCTCATTGTGCTAGTCCCATGCACACGACACAAACATGTCCTTCCATGATAGGATATTCTGAAAGCTTTAATGAACAAGTAAATGCACTTAATAATTATGAAAAATCTTTTGGTAATCCTTTTTTCGACACGTACAACCAAAATACGCGAAAACATTCGAACTTTTCATGGAGACAGGACCAAAATCCAATAAATGTTGGTGGACAATCTTTCCACCAACAGAACCAATTTCCCTCAGGTTTTCGTCCTCCTATGCAGTCATACCCTGCTCAATCTCAATCGAACTTTCAAACTACTGCACCCCCGGAGCAAAAGCCATCCTTAGAGGACACTATCCAAACATTGATAGTAGAAATTAAGAATTCAACTCTCGTGAATAGTCAGTCTATAGCAAAAATTGAAAATGCCACTATTTCGAATACTCAAGCCATTGCAGAGGTTAAAAATTACACTACTCAAGCCATTGCCAAATTAGAAAATCAAATGGGTCAATTGGCGAGTCAACTGGTGGAGAGAGAGAAGGGAACATTCCCTAGTCAACCAATACCTAACCCAAGAGGGCAATTTGTTGTTAGCGACCCTTCTAAATCTACCTACGCACATGAACAAGTTCAATCCATTATTACCCTTAGGTCAGGAAAACAGGTTGACAATCAAATAAATATGCCAACAGATAAAAACTTAGAGGAGTCTGAGAGAGAAGAAAGACATAATGGTCCAAACAAAGTTCAAGGAACTAGTTCGCCCCAAACTCTAATAGAACCGGAAGTTAGGAGTTTTGTCCCTAAAGCTCCATATCCTCAGCGATTAGTACCCCCTAAGAAAGGTGTAGAACATGGAGATATTCTTGAGACGTTTAAGCAAGTTAGGATCAATATTCCTCTCCTAGATGCTATTCGACAGGTGCCTTCCTATGCCAAATTTTTGAAAGACTTAGTCTCGATAAAAAGAAAAACAAGTGCCCCTAAGGAAGTAATATTAACCGAACAAGTTAGCTCTATTATTCAACACAAAATGCCTATCAAATATAAGGATCCCGGTTGTCCTACAATTTCATGCACGATAGGTAACCATCATATTGAGCGTGCTCTGTTAGATTTGGGAGCCAGTGTCAACTTACTCCCTTATTCAGTTTAGTTGCAACTAGGTTTGGGGGAGCTAAAGCCCACTTCTGTAAGACTTCAATTGGCTGATGGATCCGTTAAAATTCCTAAAGGTGTAATTGAGGATATTTTGGTAAAAGTTGACAAATTCTATTTTCCAGCTGATTTGGTAATTTTAGACACTCAACCTGTTCAAAACTCGAAGGGGCAAATTCCTGTTATATTAGGGCGTCCATTCTTAGCCACATCTAATGCTCAAATCAACTGTAGGAATGGTGTTATGAAGATATCATTTGGTAACATGACTGTTGACGTTAGTATTTTTGATATTGATAAACAATTACCAAGTGAGGAGGAGGTGAGTGCACTTTACATGGTAGAAAGTTATGTTAAAGAACCCTTTACTCAATCAAGCTATGAGGATCCATTTGAAGCTTGTCTTGCACATTTCAATAATTTTGGTGAAGATTCAATGATTAATTCTGTCAACTCCTTGTTAGAGTCTGTTCCACTTATGGATATTGATAAATGGAAGTCGTGTTTAATAGAGCCACCACCTATAGATAACATTCCAAATTTGTGTAACGAACATGCATCAGATTTTGAATTGAAACCTTTGCCACCCGATCCTAGTGTTGAACTTGAAGAGCCAGTAGAAAGCATGTCAGTCACCAATCCTACACATGTTGATCAAACTAAAGAGGAAATAGTGGTTGGCAAGACTAGACATTGCAGTGAAGAATTTAAGTGTGATTTTGTCATTGGAGAAGAGCCCTTACTTCCTACGCATAGAATTTCGTTCGAGATGCTTTTCTGCAAACAAACATTCCCTTGGTATGCTGAATTTCTCTGTCATTTGAGTACTAGTGAGATTGAATTTTTGACTAGGTTGGTCGTACAAGTTAATGAACAAATATTAAGCAAGTCAAATAATTTTTATTGGGCAATTCTGTGGATTGCTAATTATAAAAAGAGGATAAAAAGATGTGATTCGGTGGTGATATTTAACTTGGCATACATTTTTCATTGGAGTAACCCGCAATTATTCCGTCTCATGCTCTATGGCAATGGTGGGAGACTCTTTGCCTATTGAGATTCATGCGGCAATCAGGTTTGGGGGACGTGAGAAAAAAAAAGAGTTATAGCTTACTTTATTTTTAGTGCCATTGTTTTTGTTTTTCTTGCTTGTGTTTCGATAATTTGTTTTGCAGGTATTTCAAAGTTTATCATCATCGAACCTATCAGGTGTATTCTCTCCTTTTATATTTTTATGTCCATGTCTATTTCTTAATTTTACATTCATGACATTGAGGACACTGTTGTATTTAGGTTTGGGGGAGGGTGTACCTGTTCTTGATGTGTTTGCTCTATGCACAAGATTTTTACCATTTTTATTATGATTATTATTGTTATTATTTCAACAAAAAAAAAAAGTAAAAATGAAAAAGTATAAACTCAAAGAAATTTTTTATTTTTTATTTTTTTTGAGGTGGATGCTCGATTTTGACTTTCGACTTGGTTATTGGTTTTTTATTAGTGCTAGTTTGACTGTTTCTCGAGTTAGAGTCTTGATACGATTTCATTGGTAGATTTAAGCTTGTGAACATAAGCATTGATGAGAGGCACTTTGATTTGTTTTTATCACTTATGCTTGGATAGCGATTTATCACTTGTGTACATGCCTTTGCACGAGCACTGTCACACTTAGAGTTGCATTTGATCTCGAGTCCCATACACATATTTTTGGTGCCTCAATATGAATTGGATGTTTCAATGAAATACTTAACGCCCTTTCCACAAAAAAAAAAAGAGAGAAAAAAAAGAAAAAGAAAAAAAGAAGCGAATAAAATGCATGCTTTTTCGAGCTTTCTACTTAGTAACCGGGCCTCTTGCCTCAGTAAGCAGTGAGTGTTCGCGTCAAACGGTGGAGAGTTTCGGATTAGCTATGTGTGGTTAGCTTGGATTGATAAGCCTTTTTTACTCGAGTAATTAAGCCTGAAGGGGTCTCTTAAAACCTAGCGCTCTAAGGCCAAAAGGCTTGGGGACAGCTGGCCTAAAGCTCGCTAAAGGGGTCAACTAGAAAGCCCGAGGAATCCAGGCATTGTACGATCACACAATTAAAAGAAAACAAAAAGAAACAAAAATACTATTACAATAAGGGGAGGGCTATAGATTGAGTTGGACATTTTGATGACTTGTTGAGGTATTGAAGGTGTGTGTATTGTTTTCGAGGTTAATGAACATCTTTGTGTGGCTTTTCACTTACACGCATACCTTGTGATATTTCCCTACCCAGATATCTGTGAGAGGAGCAATATTTGTGCTAATTCGGATTAGAATGTTCACTTGTTTAACTCTGTTAATGAATGAAATATCTTGCCTCCAACTTTTGTTACACTTGTACTAGTTACTTTGAGAGGTCATTGATTAAGTTTAGGGTCATGATTGAGTGTCTATCCTCTCGTGTTTGTGGGTGTTCACTGCTGCAAACCCTCACGAGACTATAACTCGTCCACTAGGGCCACCTAGGGGTTTAAAGGCTTGTTGCATATGCTAAATGCAATCGGACTCCTCCGAAAAAGGAATAACTAGTATTTTACATTTTCATATATTTCTTTTGCTCGAGGACTAGAAAATGTAGGTTTGGGGGTATTTGATGAGCCCAAAATATTGACACTTAGTAATCTCTATATCGTACATTGTTAGTTCTTTATTGTGTTTAATTACGTGTAATTGTTATTTTTCTGTTTATTCACTTTAAATTATTAATTTGCAGGAACATATGATAATTGCTTATATTTCAGCCGTTGGATTAAAAAGTGTAAAGTCGATCTTTATTTAGCATCAAAGTAAAGCCTACGACCAACCAGTTAGAGTGGTGGGCCCACTAAAGCATGGAAAATCAAGATCAATTGCATAATATAAAATTACCGGAGTGGAAAATGGTGTACCATATTTAGACTTGATTGTTGATTGGGCACAAGGGAATTTGTGTGAGAGTAGTAATAGAAACCAAATCAATTAGGTAAGGCAATCCTCTAGGTGATTTGACCGAAAAGGGAGGTTTGGATTAGTACTCAGTGGTTGATTCGTTTTCCTTTTGAGCCACGGGAAAATTAATATAAATGGAGCACTAGACTTCGGCTGGAAACAGGACGGACGGAAACAAAACAAAGGCAGCACTTCGGCTGGGATATCACGACGGAACAGAAGGACAAGTACAGCTGCACCATCTCGACAGATGACACCGGAGTTCACGGCTAGAGAACAAGATGAGAAAAGGAGATTTTTGTGAGGCTTTACTTTTCTCTATGTTGGGCTAAACTCTGAAACTAGGGTTGAGGATGAAACCTCATAAATATTTGTAATTGATTTTATGCATGTGATTTTTCCTACTCGCGTTTAATTGTCTATTGTTCTCGACTCAATTAATTATTATGCATGAAACTCAGATATGGATTCAATCGGTATGTATGGGTTTTTTCCATGATTTGATATCTGCATAATAATCGAATTGCTTGGCATATTAAAGTTGATATTTAAGTACGGGGTATCCATTGTGATTTGTTATTACGGATACAATGGATGATTTTGGCTTAAAACTTTGAAGCAGAGGGGGAATATATTTTTTTTTATAAAAAAAGTGCTTGTCATAATACTATCCACGGTGATTAAGATTAGCTTCTAAAATCATTGTGCAGAAATCAAAGAAAAATCATTGCATGAGATTAATTGATAAATGTTTATGGGTGTGGATTCCGAAACCTTAGTTATTTTCTCAACCGTTAATCTCTACTATTTTTCCTACGTTAATTTAGTTATTTCTTGTGTCATTATTTATTCAATTTTTATTTTACAAATCAATCACACTTTTGGGAACTAGGTTAGGGTTTAATCAATTTTGGATTATTTAGTTTTTCCTATTAAAAAATACACAAGTCCCTGTGGGTTCGACCTCGCACTTGCATTGCTATACTTCAATACGATTCGTGCGCTTGCGAGTACAATAAAATTTCACAACAGGATCTCTACTAGCAGATCGTGGACAGGTTCCTAGCCCAGCCTAGTTGATGGTCTGCCTCGAGCAGGGGTCCCACCGTCTAGATTTTGATAGTTTTGGTTCATTCCTATTTGTTTCTGATGAAATCTGTACTGCCCTCGGGCATTTTCCGTAATGGAATTGACTTGACATTTCAAAAAAAAGAAAAAAGAATGTGACTAAGTTAGGAGAAAACAAACAAAACAAGCAATCACACGAGACAAAAGATTTACGTGGTTCCCCCAAGATTGAGGTACGTCCACGAGCGAGGAGAGAGAGAGTTCACTATCAATGGTGAAGAAGAGATATAAAGAGCCGGCTATGATCCGTAACTCTGGAGAGGCCACAATATGAGAGATAGCTAAAAGGATCCCCAAAACCCTCTATTTATAAGAAACACAATCAACAGGAAATCCTAAACACAATTGAAAATCCTAAATGCAATAGGAAATCCTAAACACAATAGGAAAATCCTAAACACAATTGGAATTCTCCCAAAAAAGGAAAATTCAAGGCCCAATTCCAACAGATATCATTACCGACAGAGGGAGAGAGTGGTCGCAGGTGGTGTGGTGGTCGGCGGGTAGTGGTGCCGGTTGTTGCTGCTACTGCTAAATAGACTGGTTCCCACAATAAAGCCCTAGAACCCGTCTACGCATCTTACAGGCATATAGTGAAGCTTCAAGGCTACAAAATTTACGTGATAGTTTTGGAGTTGAGATTTTGGGGAAAACAGGAACTCTCAAAATAGTATCACAGTTACATATAAGAAACAATAGGCAACAAAAAATTTGAAAAAATTGAGCATTTTAAATTGGATTTTAGTACTACTTTCTTGGCCTTGTAGCCCAAACGGCGAGCCTTGTCGGGTCGAGTGGGGTGAGTGACCCGAACAATGGAAGGCAGCTGGCGATACTCCCAGCACCTAACCCTCAGCAGAAACCTCATCACACCCGATTGCTTCTTCCTCCATAGCTCCGATACATACGTATACGCCCCCGCCACCATTTCGACCCACCTCAACACATTTACATTTACGGATGAGGGAGGATTTCGGCTGCCATTGTTCTCGCCGGAAGCCATGGCTACCGGTGTGTATGTGTCTCGAGAGAGAGAGAGAAAGAAAGAGATGAGAGATAGGGAGATATCATACTGACAGAGGGAGAGAGCGGTGCCGGTTGCTGCTGCTGCTAAAGCCCTAGAACCCGACGGCTAGTAAAGCCATAAAACCCGACTGCCATGGACGATTGGTGAGGGACAATCGGTGCTAGAGAGAGAGAGAGAGAGAGAGAGAGAGAGAGAGAGAGAGAGAGAGAGAGAGAGAGAGAGAGAGAGAGAGAGTTGAGCGAGAGTTTGGGTATCGCTGTTTGGCCGAGAGATTGGGTATCGCTGTTTGTCTGAGTTTGGGTATCCCTGTTTGTGGGTGTGAAGAGAAAACTTCCTCATTCTAAGCTAATCTTAGCCGTCGAACGAATGAAGGACCCTGATTTTTGTAGAGGAATGTATTTTTTTAAAAACCACTGTGACTTGTTATATAGATAGTCAAAAGTTAACAAGTAGACGTAATTTTTGTTAAATGATATTTTTGCGATGTATCTAGAAGATTAATTTGTAGAAAAATATCAAAAATAATGTTGAAAATACTACGAAAATACCGTGATAAACTCAGGAAAAATGTTTTTTTCCCCGTATACTTGAAATCGATTCCCACCCCCACTCGCTCTGCCTTTCCATTTAAGAGAAGTCTTGCAATAAATACGTCTCTTGCCATTTTCTTTCCCACCCCTTCCCTGGCTTCCCATTTCACATTTTGGCGGGAAAATACTGCGATTTGAACTCCTGTTTCAGAAGTCTCTCTCTCTCTCTCTCTCTCTCTCTCTCTCTCTCTCCCAGGTGAGTTTGAAAATGGAAGGCAGTGAAAGCGAAGCGGTCTTCAATGCGCTAAACCTAAACCCCCAGCTTTTCATCAACGAGGTCGTCAATTGTGTTGGCGATTTGGTCGATGAAGCTTTCGACTTCTATCATCAGTAACTCTCTCCCTCTCCCTCCCTCTCTATCTCTCTCTAATGATATATACGTATATACATCTATTTATAAGTCAAAAGTACAACAATTGTGCTTACCGTTTCTAAATTATGCTCCAGGAATGCCTCGGAGATGTTGAAAATTGAGGGCACAGAAAGGTCCCACGATTTAAGCAAAGTAAATTGAATCAGATCCTCCTCTATTGATTTATTACCGTTTCTAAAGTTAAATATTCTTGGTCTTTTTAGGGTTTGCGTGGTCTTGCAAATTCTGCTTATTTATTTGCTACTTATAGTACCAATTTTCCTTGTAGGGAGTTGCTTACATTCGGAACATGGTGCACTCGGTGCTGGATAAGCCACTGACGATATGGGAGAACTATTGTCTCCGCCAATGTTTCGTTGTGCCCGAAGGATTCTCATTACCCAAAGCTGTAAGTTTTTTTTTTTGGTAAAAGAGATTTTATAACCAAAAAAAGAAACTAGGTACAAGAGATCAAAGGGGCATACCCCTGAACCTAACTAAAACAGATCCTGAAAAACTGTATGAATAAGAACTCTGGGCTATACAAGACACTCAAAGCAAAATTTTCGTAGAGATATTCCAGGCTCTACAAAGATCACGATTAACACTATTACCACCCACTGTCCTCCACGTGTAGACTCTATCCCGGACATCACGAACGAGCTGCTCCCAAATACCTTCAAGGTTAGGAATTTTGTTGCCAAAAATGTACTCATTCCTTGCCTTCCATATGTAATACACAGAACCTGCCATAGCTAACTTGTACAACGCCGAAGGGAAGCCTTTGTGCTTTAAATGAAGGGTTGCCCAAGATATCTCATAATCCCAATATCCTGGACGCCGACAAACTTTAAACTTATGAAGAATCCTGGACCAAAGCTGGGATGCGAAGGGACAAGAGAAGAATAAGTGCCCATGAGACTCAGCCTCACTAGCACACAGAACACACAAGGGATCCACTGTCATACCCCAGGAAAGGAGTCTATCCTTGGTCGAAAGTCTACCCCAACATACTAGCCACATGATAAAGGCCCATCGAGGTATATTTTGTTTGAACCAAACAATTGGAGCCCATAGAACCTTAGGTTTAGGAGCTCTAAGAGCCTCCCAAGCAGTTTTAACAGAATAAGTTCCATTAGAAGCAGGAATCCAAACAACTGAATCTGCAAGTAAAGTATTTGGCCTCAAAGTGAGGGGAGTACTTCCCATGATCTGCATGATTGCTCTATTACGTTGCCTAGGCCAATGCCACTCCTCATGTTGGATGATTGATGAAACTTTTGCAAGGAGAGAACTCCCAACATCCTGTACAATAGCCTCACCAAACACCTTATAAAGGGGGCCAACAGTGTGCCAATGATCCAACCAGAGAAAAGTAGTTCTACCATTCCCAACCACATACCTGATAAACGGTTGCACTAGATCCCGGAGCTTGAATAATTTCCTGATAGTCCAGGACGACTCGTGTGGTAATCTCATCTGCCATAGACACTTTTGTTTGATGACATAGGAATGAACCCACTTGACCCACAATGAGTCAGTCTTCTTACTAAGAGCCCATAAGTGCCTAGTCATGGTGGCCTTATTCCATTCCGTAAGGGGCTTGAACCCCAATCCCCCTTCTTCTTTTGGAGCACAAACCCACTCCCATTTAATTTTAGCACCACCCTGCTTAAGTTGAACCCCAGACCATAAGAATGCCCTAAGCAAACTCTCAATTTCCCTTAACATCTTTTGAGGAAGGATAAAGATTGAGCACCAATAGACCTGCATGCTCCACAAAACAGAACTTATTAGTTGAGACCTTCCACCAAAAGACAGAAGTTTTGTCGACCAACTTTGAATTCTTCGAGTAATTTTTTCCTTGAGCTGAACACAATCATGATAAGAGAGCTTGGAGGAAATCAGAGGAACCCCCAAATAGCGCACAGGGAGATGGCCTTCAGGGATGGGAAGAATATCAAGCAGTTGGGCTTTGCAAGCACTATTAACACCAGAAAAAAATAAAGCACTTTTTTGGAGATTAGGAGAAAGGCCGGAATAAGAGTGAAACTCATCTAAAGCAGCTTTAACAGTGTTAAAAGTTATCTGATCAGCTCCACATAGGACAAACAGATCGTCAGCAAAGGCTAAGTGATGAATTTGCAAGGCCTTGCATTTAGGGTGGAAGGTGAACTGGCCTTCTGTAGTTTTATGTTGCAGAATATAGAAGAAACCCTCCATAACTATAAGAAACAAATAAGGGGATATCGGATCACCTTGTCTCAAACCCCTCTCCCCACAAAAATAACCTTCAAGATTCCCATTAAAAGCCACAGAAAATCTAGCATTCGAAACACAGAACTTAACCCATTTAATGAACATATCGGGGAAGTGCATGGCCGCCATCATCTCAAATAAGAATTCCCAAGACACAGAATCATACGCTTTCATGAGGTCTATTTTAATAGCACACTTTGAAGGCCCCACATCTCTATGGTAGTTTCTGACAAGTTCTTGCATAAGTAGAATATTATCTGCAATAGATCTCCCTTTGACAAACGCTGACTGACCATGGTTGATGATAAGAGGTAAAATACCTTGCATTCGATTGGCCAAGACTTTTGTAATGCATTTATACAACACATTACAACAAGCAATGGGACGAAAATCCTTCATACTAGCAGGAGCTGCAGTTTTAGGAACCAAAGACAACACCGTGGCATTCCATCCTCTGGGCATAGAACCGGTAATAAAGAAAGCCTGGATGGCCAACACAACATCCTGCCCAACTGTATTCCAATTCCTTTGGAAGAAAGCTGCATTGAAACCATCCGGACCGGGAGCTTTATCCCCGCCAATAGAAAACATGGCAGCTTTAATTTCTGCCTCAGTAGCCAAACAAGTAAGGCCAGCGTGTAATTCAATGGGCACTCTAGCAGTAACAAGATCAGACATAACTATTCCAGCTTCCATTCTATTAGGGAATCTAGTTCCCAAAAGCTTCTCATAAAAAGAAACAACTTCCTTCTTAACTGCAAGTTCTTAGCGAGTAAATGGGTTTTGCAGTCAATTATTGATGTTTGTCTTCTAATCTATGGTATTATTAGATGTTTTGGCAAAATAATTGATCCAGATTGTTTTTTTGTCCTTATTCAAAAAAAATTCGCATTTGTTAGTTTTGCCTTAATTTTTTTTGTGGATTATTGGTTTGTCACGAGAGGAATCTAAAAAGTAAATTTTTGGTTAATCAAACTAAAATTTCTGTCAAATAAAGACAAAAATAATCCAGTAATCCACAAAATTTTTGATTATTTTTTGTCTTCAGTAAACTTTTTCAAAATTTTGATCATAATTTTTTACTTTTTAAAAACTCTCATCGAGACGAATCAATAATCCAAAACAAAAATTGATGCAAAACAAACAAATACTGATTTTTTTTAATAAGGACAAAAAATAATCTGGCTCGATTATTTTGCCAAAACATAAGTACCAGAGGCCGAGGCACACATGGGCATCTTCGAATATAGTTACAATACACTAAAATAGTGTCTAACTTGTTCTTAACTTCTTATATATTTACCAGTAAAATGGACATCACGACCAATAAAATTGTAGAATAATTTAGGTATACCATTGTCATAAATTTCATTCAGATACGCTACTATGTTAACGTCATGACTTTATCTTTAGCAAATTTTATCTACTAGGTTCTTCAATTTAGTCTTGTCACATATCATGTGGAGTAGTAAAATCATAAAAGAACAAAGATTCCTAACAGAAAACCAAGGCTTAGTGAAAAATGATATATGTCAATCAAATATAGACATACCTAATTAACAACCTACAAAGACGTGAAAAAGCATCTGTATCCGTAGTGGAGGAGGAAAATATGAAAAATACCACACTAGAGCCACCTTTGGTTCATGTCAACTCGCAGTAAACATGCATGCCAAACATTAAAAGTGGAGTTTTCTAGATGACATTTCGAAAATGAAATCACCATGGGTTGCCTTTCCCTTCATTTCAACTGGAAGTTGGAATCTTGGTGTGTTATAGTGCCATACAACTTGGTTGACCCATGGCATTTCTTAGCCATGGAGAGAAAGCAAGTAGAGTGCTTACCTTTCTCTGTCCAAATTCAATAGGTTGCTTGTGCGCCTGTGCCTAATAGCACGTGGTACTTTTGATTGCATAAAATGTTACTTCTACAATAGGGAGATAGCTAAAATTTGATTAGCCTGTTATTTGACATGGACAATAAGGTAGCCAGGTAGGTATACGTGGTTAAGTATTTTGGGCAAAAAGATTTACTTATGGGCTATGGCTGTATACATTGAGATTCTTTCAAGCGTATATAGTGTTCATGAAATTGAGAAATCGCCTTGATATATCTTTTGCCTGACTGGTCCCCTTTTTGAGGTAATGAGGCTAGTTCTTTGAATTGATTCGGCTATGTATGTGCTTTGTGAACGTTTGGAGTTCTTTAAATAGTCAGACCTTCTTGGAAGGGGATCTTGATGCGATTGTGAGGGTATCTAGGCAATCTTGTGTATTTTTTCGCTAATACCACAAGATAACGGAAACCAACTAAATAAGCAAATAAAGAACAGGAGAAGGTACATGTTTAGGGAAGTGTTTTCACTGTACTTTGATTAGTCATATCTTAGAATGCGATGCGTATGAACTGGTTTTGATGTTCCAAGGACTATGACCTATGAAAGAGCAACCGTTTTTTGTTGTTTGTTTTACTCTATTTCTTTTGAAATTTTTGGCTTTGTTATCAGAGGTGAGACTGTAGTGGTTGTTTGTTTGTTTTTTCTGATTAGAAGAAACAACAATTTATAGAGCCAAAAGAAAAGCTTACCAAAACTATGGTCATAGCCTAGGCACCAGGGCCAGACGTCTACTGCTAAAGTAACCAAGTGAACCAACATCCAGACAGTGAACAATACTAAAACGCTGAATACATGGCAGGAACAGACACAGAAAACCAAAACCTTCACCAAAAGTCTATAAAGATTTATGCTTCACGATATAAGCAAAGAGTTTTCAAACCAAGCTCATAGGCCTTCTATCTGTGTCTCTGTGATTCCCTTATTGATTCAGAAGTGGTAAGTGGGTGCTGCCAATGATAGCTTAACACTGCAGCTTTAAAAGGCTGTTCACTACATGTTGGAAAGCCATTCTACTTCAGCCAAAAGATTCAGAGGACTTCTGAACAACTGAGACTTCACTGGAGAGGCAGAGAATACCTCCATAGCTTTGAAGGAAAGACAAGAAAGAACTGGGGTTGGTGCCTACATATGGTTGCTCGCTACGGGTTCAGGCATCTATTGAGAGGGTAAATCTTTTGGATTGTACAATAAGCTGCCTATTATTAAGAGAAAGATAGTGTGATTGGGTCATAACAAGTCAAGTTCTGTTGAAAGACAGTCTTTTGCCGAGAGAGGAATCATGTGTTGTAAAACAAAAGGAACTTTTGATGGTGGTCACTAGAAGCTAAGAGTCTTATAACCCAAAATCGGGAATAGCAGTTGTACTGGAAGATGAGACGGGAGTGCGAAACTCTAACGGTGAATTGGTGCATGAAGTCTCCACTATGTGGATTCACCTATAAAGATCTCAAATACACAAAATGCGGCTGGGACATAGGATCACCCTGCCCAAGAGTCCCCTCACTTTGGAAATAGCCATCAAGGTCCACGATGGACAACCTAGCTGTAGTTGCATGTTGGTAGTCCAGTTGATAAAAGCCTCATAAAATTCCCGGTCAGACAAAATCCCCAGGAGTTATAGGTTTTGTCATATGAATTTAGATAGCACTTGGTGACATTGGCCGTATGGTGCTGGCTTGGTAGCTCCCACATCCGTCAAGATGTTAGCTGCTACAGATTTTGTATTAATGAAGGGGCAGATTGAGTGCACATTAATAGGTAGAATCAATATTCTGAAAACCATGCGTACTATAAAACCATTATTTTTCCTATTTTTACGGCATACTGTTACCGGTGTAATTTCGGGTAACAGATTTATTGCTAAAATACTATGATCTTTTGAAGTTTATAATATCTATAAAAATAATTGATCTTTGCATCAATAATTCAATTGAACTATTCCTTCGTAATAATTAGTTGGTTGTAAGTAACATAGCTGGTAAAAATTGAAAGTTCTAACTTTTTACTTGGGAAAACAAATCCTTAAAAATATTTCTTGTTGGAAAAGAAATTTCAGGTGTCAAATTAGTAAGAATTTATCACCTGCTTCTATCCTTTGGGAAGGGCTCAATCTAGTAATTGGCAGAAGAATATGCTGTTGAACAATTTATGGCTGTTAAAAGTTATCTGATTTGGTTGCTAAAGGTTTTCATTCACCAGGACCAATAAAAGGGAAGTGCTGGGGCATACAAATAGCAGAATTTTGTTTGACTTTTTATTGATTATAAATAGCTGGAGCATTTTCCTGAATCTGAGGCAGTGATGTTGGCTTCTCGGATATAGGGATGTTTGCTTCTGAGATTCCCGAGCAATGCTCCTTTATTTTTTCCATCCTTTTTGAGATGTATATGATCCGGTTGTTTGCTTTGACCTATTGTTTTCTTTGGGCTGCCTATATTGAATCATAGTTATGAGATGCTCCTATCAGATGACGAATCCACCGGATAACCCGCTCCTGCACGCCAAAGTCAGAATCTCCTTGGGACCTTGCTTCCCTCGAGAAAAATGCATGTTTTTTTTTACTAGTATCAAACCATCTCAAGTACGTATATGAATCCCAAAAAATCACAAGAAGCTTAACCAAGCGATGGAAAGTTGACGATAAGATACAAAAACTACAGCAGTTCAAATTTGCTCAAGTACATCTATAAACATAATATTTACTTATATATATGCAAAAACTGAATTTGACACCAACTTAGAAAATATATACCAGAATGTCTAGGTTATTAATATATACTGTCCTACAGACGGTCTCAACTTACATTCTTCTATATTCTCATGCTCTCTAAGTATTGGATTCTGCAGGGTATAAGTTAAGTATTCTCACTGATTTTATTGCATGACACTGGCAATATAGATGCATGCTTCGCTGTCAGACTATTTCCGCTCGATCAAATATATGTAAAATGTCCCTTAAAATTGCTTTCTAGATTGAATCTGCTGGCGATAGTTCTATGGATCTCAATATTTCAACTGATCAAGAGCTTGATGCGGAGTTGGACACCCTTAGGAATCAGCTTGCATCGGTAATAAGGATCCTGCAATCTCCAATCGCTTCCATGTTTGTTAGTTGATCGTAACGTTTTTATTTGGATTGACTTAAAAGTTTTAATTTGTGAACCAGGTTGGAAAGGAGAACTCTGAGCTGAACAAAGAGCTTAGAGCACTGGAAAGACAGTCTCTTTTGAGTAATCATTATGCTGGATCTGTAAATGAAGCATTGCAATTGTATGAGCAACATTCTGTGCATGACATGTTCCAAGGTAAATGAAGAAACTATTGATTCCCAACCCTTGATCACTGTCCTTAGTCCCTGCTGTGTTGAGACTCACGTTTTGATTTTTCTGATGTTCTTGTCCTGATATTGAACCATGTCAATGCGTCATAATCGATGCCCCTTGTGAAGTTTAATGTACTTCGTGCTATAATTATTTCTTTGCCACCAGAGCATCCCTTTCCACAATTAGCTGCTAAAGATACTCATTCCTTTATCCTCCAGTAATATAACTTATTTATGACTACAGGCTACAACTCTAAATAGAATAGATGGTCACACTTTCACCTCCCTTGGTATGTACCTTTTTTTGTCCAATTGAACTCCAGGCATAAGCTATTCAGTATTTCTGTAATACGGCTAATAGCCTAATAGTTGTGGAGTGGTTATTGCTTCCATGTTTTCTATGGACAGTTGATCCAAGGGTTGTGATACTACTGACGTAAGTGTTTTAGGGGGGCATGTAATGCGGAATAAGTTTGAACTTGGACTTGGTTGAAGTTTATGTCTATGAGTTCGTAAAGTCTTCAGTTTGATATTTTCGCTTTGGTAAGTTTAGCACTGAGTTATTCTTTTGTGTGATTGTAATCTTGTTCATCTGGAATCCTCCACCTGTAACTCTTCCTTTTGCTTACTGAGAATATATTGGGATCTTTGTGCTCTTTTACTTCTAATTCTGTAATCTAGATTTCAAAGCTTTATCAAGTTGTGTCTTATGCCTGCCCTTATTTAATAGTACTGCATACGTTGTGCTCATTCTATCAATCACTTTGTCCTATTCCAATTCATTATAACTGCATAAGTTGTGCTCATTCTATCAAGCACTATGTCCTATTCCAATTCATTGTAACTTTCTATGGCTCAACTATTCAGCTTGAGATCCTCTGTCCCAAATTTCTGTCCCGGCACCCATTTAGTTCCATGTGTCTAATACGTAATCCTCACCGTCTGTCCCTCCCAGGCCAAGACTCAGTTTTCACCTGAGAAACCCTCTCCTTCGCCGTCTCCGTTTTGCTGCCGCCAATTCCAAAGTCTCCAACCAATGCCGCCATTCTTGCCATCTCCGTTTCGCTGCCGCCAAGTCCAAAGTCTCCAACCATTGCCGCTGTTCTTCTCCGTTTTGCTGCCATCTTTTTTGCAACCCCTGCTCCATCTCACCCCTGTCGCTTCCCGTACCATCTTCCTTCTTTATCAGTTACCACCCCTAGATATTTCTCTCTCTCTCCAACCTTTGGACCAAATCACACCAGATCAGGTGGTTCTGCAATTGGGTTCTGGAGTTGTTTGTCATGGGTTCTGGAGTTGTTTGTCATACTGCAGTCGGTTGGATTGGGTTGGAGGAGAGTCATCGTTGGATAATAAATTTGAAAAGTAAATTCAATGGTGGTAGTTGTTTAAGGTCAGATAAGATTGGATGAAGATTGAAGAACCTCTTTTCTATTTTTGTGCGTCTTTCTTTATCATGACCGCAATCCTTCACTTTTCCTGAATAATTTCAATTATTGCCGTGTAATTAGATCTCGTTCTATTTTGGTTGGATTGCTGGGAATAAAATTATGGGGGTCTCCAACAGCTGGTGGTGGGGATGAGTAGTGCGGTGTGAAACAGAAGTGATTTTTTTGTGTGATGAACACGTGGGTATCACATGGGAGGAGGGACAGAGACTGGGGACAGAAATTGGGGACAGACGATCTCAAGCCCCCTCCCCTCGCGCTTCTTTCTGTTTTCTTTCCTTTGGATTCATATTTGTTAGCTTTCTATGTTTTTCCTTTGGTGGAATATGTTCCTGGTCATCACTTACATTGTGATCACTCTTCCCAAATAAGATTGTCTGCTGATAATTATCAATCGTTTTCTTGATTTTGAGAACCACTGGTAAACCATGGCAGTGCATTTAGGACTTCGTATCTATAATGTTGGTGTGATTATGGTTGATAGATTATGCTGGGCTTAGAAGCAAACGGCAAACGTCCTTACGCTTATTGTTTCTGACAGAGTTGACGAAAACTGCATCAGAGCTCCGCAAGAAAATGGAGCAACAGAAAGCCAAAAGGTTAGGGCAGAGTGGATGCATTCGAACAGAGAGAATGCATCCACCTACTGGAGATCTTTCTGCTAATCGTAGCAATGGTATTGTCATGACAACATAATATTCTCTTAGTGCAATTCATTGTTAATCAGTTTGAAGGAGGCAATATGCTTCACATTCATCACGTAAAACTACAACTTTTGTTTTGTAGGGCTCTTCAATGCAACACTGGAAGAGCTTCAAGAATTTGTCGCTACCATAAAGAATGAGTGAGTATTTGCTGTTGCTTCATCAGGCCCCATGCTGTAAAGGAGTCATGACGGTATTTCTGTCAACTTGTGAATGTTTCGTGTAATCTGTTGCATCTCTTTTGCCATTTCTAGAGATGAAGTTTAAGCTTGTCTGTATTAAGTAGCCGATTTTTTTTTACTCAGTCTAAAGTTCTGATGCAAACATCTTTTAGAAGTAACATACGGCTCTGAACCCTCAGAATAGGCCGAGGAAATTTCAGCGCATGAGGAGAAATCTTCTTTTCTTCCCCTTACAGTCCATCCTTCTTTACTTTATATTATAGTTGGTCCGTCCTGAGCAGGGAGGAAGTTTGCTGACACCGTTTGGGGCTCTAAAAGAGCAATCTCTTTGCTGCTCCGGAAAATCTGATAAAAAGGCTATTCTTCTAGGAGTGCCGGCGAGAGTTTTACCATAAAAAAAGTGTATACTTTGATGAGAGTGCAGAGATCTATTTCATGCAACTAAGGAAAGAGAGAGATCACATCTTGGACAAATCCCAATCCGACTAGTACAGAAAGAGAAAAAGATGTGAAATTCGAGCCAGACAACAGCGTTAGAAATTTATTGAGAGAAAATTCAGTTGAAAGGCATCGAGTCAGAAGGCTTACTACACCCCTTGAGGGGGAAACGTGTTATGGAGGCAGTCCAAAGGCTCATGACATCACAATAGATGAGTTTATTTCCAGTTTCTTCCGGCATGGGGACAAATGAATTAATAATTACAAGCCACAGATTCTATCGTTCACGGAGTACATTGTTCCCATGGCTTCTTGTGGGTTGAATACAAAATTTGTTATGGATTTCGATTATAACCTTTTGATTACAAGCTGAAAAATTTGTGAAAGCTGGTGAAAATAAATAGTTCAGATAGGATAGACCTGTTGATTCATCAGGCTCTTGAGCTCCTATGGATGAAGACATGGTCTCTCCGAATGGGGGGAGAGGTGCGTGCTGTGCAGCACGCTTCTTGTGCGGCTGTTATGGGGCCCACTCAAGGGTCTCATTGTTTGATCCGAATCGTTCATGTTGTTTGTCTTGTCGAGTTTGTAGTCCACATAAAAATTCAAGTTGATCGGACATGGGTAATGAATAATAATAATGATTGCTTTTAAAAAAAAAAAAAAAAAAAAGACAAGGGTAATGATTTGATCGGTGTCATTTAACTTACAGTTTTGCGAAAAAATATCATCTACAACAGGTTCTTTAATTGTTTCATTTTCATGAAAAATGCAATCTAAAAACTAGTTACCAAGGTCCGATCAACCTGTTTTTTGTGGACTACGTACTCGACGATACAAACAAAATAAATGGTTTGGATCAAATAACAGGACCCCGGATTGGCCCATAACTGCTGCACAGCATTCACTCCGCACCCCTCTGAATGCCATTGAATGGAATTTCGTAGAGGAAGATGAAATTTTCATTTCTGTAATGAGCGTGCTCAAGTATTACAACCATTTTCAGCCTTCAAATGCAGGTAAACCTGAATGGAGTGATTCCCTTTTCATGTTACAAGAACTATGAACTACTAATTCAAGGAACTTTATTTCAATTTTTCACAATTGTGGTTGAGGTAATGTTGTTTTTGTATTACCGGGGCGCTAGAAGGCCGCTCGCCACATAAGCCGACTAGTCACCCGATTAGACTGCCTAGTTGCCTGACGAGACCGACTAGTTGCCCGACTAGGCGCCTTGTACTCGGTCCTGGAAGCTAGAAGGTGCCTGGCCATCTTGGAAGTGCAAAGCGAATATTAGAACCTTGCCTTTCGTAGTACTCTTTTTTTGATAGTTTTGAAGAGCCTTTAAAAAAAAAATAGTAGTTTTTTATAGCACACTTATTTTCAACTTCGCATGCTTTGGGTCTTCTATAATTCGCATGTTTTGCCCCATTCTTACATATAGCTGTTCGAACTCCCTCTTCCCTCTCCGTTGAGCAGCTTTCCCGGTTGGAACGGGGGCCTGTTCTGATTGCTTCCCGAACGTCGTTGAGGTAATGCTTGGTTGTTCATTTCCGTATCCCCTTTCCTAATACTCTTTTTTTGTTTGGTATTAACAACCACCCGACCTTTGTCTTGCATGTATGCCATAGGTCCTTTTCAAAAATGATTTAAAAGGGTTTTCGTTTGCATGCTAACTGCTCACACACGTTTCTTTCACAAACGAACACTGTTTAGTTTTGGTATGTTCATTATGGCTCAGCTCTGGCTATTATGGATATTGGTTGTGGTCCATGGAATCTTAGGATATCAGCTGAAATTGGTAGTTGCTATTTATTTTGGGTTTCTGGTCATCTCATTGATTCTTTGAGGGGTGCCTGATGGAATGTTACATTTAGCGGAGCAGTTTGGTGCTTTGGTTGATCGGGCTTGTTGATGCTATGCTAGGGACGCCTGTGTTGGCTCCGTGGATTTGCTTCTTGGGCGGTGGTACATTGCAATGACTCCGATCTGGCTCAATGGGTGATGGTGGTTTGGGAAGGGGTGTTAGTTTAGTTGCTAATAGGCTATTCTCCTCGGCCTTTTCATTTCAATAACCACGGTTGCGACTGTTTCCGGCCGCTTCTCTACCGATTTTGGAGCTCTGTAGTTGGCCTAGGTCATCTATTTACAATATGCCTAACCATGCCTCGGAGCTCTCGCTATAGGTGCATCAGTCACTTGGTTTATATCGGTTAGATCCTGTTTGGTATCTACATCAATTATGCAATTTCTCGACAGTTGAGCGCCGATGTCTCCTTAAATTTCTTTGGTTGTTTATCTGTTTAACTGTGTGTTAGAATATTCGCCATTCGTGGGGCTAACGCGGCATCAGGGCATCGACATCATACATTGATGAGAGACATCTGACGGCCGAAAAAATCTCTCGCTGGATATATATCCTTCATTTGTTTTGCTTCTGTTTTATGTTCTTCTCGTTTGTACGTTGTTATTATTCCGTTATCCTTGTATCCGATAGATTGTAATCGCATTTCTCATGAAATGAAATTCTCTCTTTGGAAAACAAAAAAAAGGCTAACTTTATTTGTTTGCAATTCGCACTAAATAAAGTGAGCTAATAATTGAAGGGATGGTCGCTATTCCTGCATTTTTTGTATTCACCAACATAATTAACATTTCGTGAGCCTATATATAACACTCAAAGTATTGGATTCAGATTCAATAGTTTTGGATACTAAGATGAGATCCCCCATTAACTATTTGCGTATACATAAACTCATAAACGATCTTGTTCCTGACGATCCTTGGAGCAGAACCCGATACAAAGGGAGGCAAATGCTGTTTTTGAAAAACTTGTCTTGCCTGGCTATTTTCTCTAACTTATTTACGAAACTATTGTTTTTTGTTTTCTCTGGATTTCCATGATTAATGAGTGTAGATGATTGATTTGTTTTTGTGAGGAATAACGGCTCGTTCGTGTATTTGTGGTGTAAATAACCTACCCAATTCTTTCAGCTTTCTTAAGTTATGCGTTTTGTTATGGTAACTCCTTCAAATTTAATATGATCATTTATACCCTCTGTAATTAGGGGACGCAAATAAGTCGAGCCAAGCTTTGTAGTGCTTGAGTTTGGCGCGTTTACTAATATACGTGACTTAGAGCTCATTGGAGAAAAAAGATTCATGTAGCCGAACCCAAGTAATTGGGACATAAGGGTCGGATTGGTTTGATTTTGTTTGGTTATTTCCGTTTCGCTGTAATTTCAAATGAGAAAATAAAGTACTTCCTTTTTGATTTCTTGAATTAAAATTTAATCGAAATCTTTAATTTAGTGTGGAAAAACTTGAAAAATCATGTTCGATCGGGTGTTTTTTTTATTTACAATCTAAAAAATTATTCGTTTTCTCTTAGGGGACTCGTTTTGAGATAGAGAAAGTACTTAAAATGGAACGATCTCAGGCCGTTTGATAAGCTTGAAAAATTATGGCCTTTGAATTTATTTTGAGATTCAAAAACTCAGCCATCTTATGTAGATTTTGTACTTTTATATCCGAATTTTTGCTTTGGGAAGTAAAAATTTCATCTTATTAGTATTTTTGCAACGAAATTTTCCTTTTCCATTATCTTAAAAAGAGAAGATTTGACATATTTTCTTTTTGGCGATGAAACTTTTAAATTGGGTGTCCAAACTTCTTCGAAAATGGCAAGACTATTGTATTGCTAATAGAACTTAGAAGGCGAGGAATTTTGTATTCGTCGCGAATTGTGACTGAGGACCTTTTGCAGGAACGTTTCATTGACTTGTGTAGGAGAGGTCAGCGCGCAGACCCCAGTTGACTAAAGTCAGAGTTGACTGACCAATGAGATATTGATAGGTGTCGCACATATGGCACCAGTCCTCGCGTGACACGTGGCTATGGCCCGCTTAACTTATCGCGCTGGAGCTACTAGCGTGGGACCACCCATTACTGGGCGCCTCACTGGCGCGCATATAATACCTTATAAGGGAAATATTTGATTGATCGTGGGCCATCTGGATAGGGAGAAAAGTCCATGATCCAAGCGACTAGTGTGTGGCCCAGAGACATGGGCGAGAACGCGAGAAGCTAGTCTATTTGAGCCCAGGTAATTATACCTGCTATGGTCTAAAGGTAGGACCCTAGGGGCCCTCTGAGGCTTGGTCACGGTATAGGCGCGACCGAACATGTTGTGACCTTGCCCTAACGGGAATAAAGGGAGATCCAGTGGTTTGCTGGCTATAAAGAACAAGAGGTTCGTTGCGTGAGGGATGGAGTAACGTACCATTGCGCGGGTCAGCTGTGTGGTAGGTGACGTCATCCGCGCGGCCAGGTTGTATGGAAAGGACACGTGTCTTCATATTATAGGATGACAGCCTGACACCTAATCATTGGTCCAAGGTGTTTATAAATATGAGACATTCCCTTTCACAATTCCCAGAGAGGTGATTCTTGACAGAGCATATGTCATCCTAGAGAGAGAGGGCATTCACAGAGTTGGAAGGAGAACATTCTTCCTTGTGAGATCATCCCATTCTCTAGGTCACCAGGGTACCATATGGATTAGTTTGAGAGCAATCCACTGCCTTAGTCTTTTTCTATATACACCTACTCTGTTCTTCACTCTTCTTCTAGATCACTTCATTCCCTCATATTGTTTATTGTTAACTATTCTTACCTCTCCAGCTCATTATTCTCTTTGAATATTGACAAAACAAGAACCATCTCCTACAACTTGAAGAGCGAGCGTAGAAAACTATAGCGAGTAGCGAGGGAGATGAAATATTTTCGTCTTAATATTTCCGTTTTGCTGTCTATCTATATTAAGGAGATTGGTAGAAAAGCAGAGGGCAAAGAAGAAGGATCTCCATATGGTTTTCATAGACTTAGAAAAGGCTTATGATAGGATGCCTAGAGACATCGTATGATGGATTCTGGAGAGAAAGGGGGTGACCAAAGCTTATATCGACGTGATTAGAGACATGTATGAATGTGCCGTCACAACCATTAGATCACTAGTAGAGGAAACGAGTGAATTTCCAATCATAGTAGGATTGCCCCAAGGGTCAGCCTTGAGCCCGTACCTCTTTGCCTTAGTTATGGATGAGTTGACTAGACACAGCTTCAACATGATATCCCATGGTGTCTGCTGTTTGCAGATGATATTGTCCTCATAGACGAAACTGCTAGAGGTATTAATACTAAATTAGAAATTGGGAGGGGGAAGCATTAGAGTCAAAAGTAGAGGTGTCAAACGGGCCATGCCGGCATTAGAGTCAAAAGTAGAGGTGTCAAACGGGCCGTGCTAGCATTTGCTTTTGTGCCAACCGTGCTTCGTGCCGTGCCGGCCGTTTACTAAACCGTGTTGTGCTGTGCTGGTCTGTTTCATAATCGTGCCATGCCATGCCGTCTCGTTTACTTAATTGTGCCACGTTGTGCCATGCCATTTTGTAATCGCGCCATGCCATGTTGTGCCCGTGCTGACACATCTCCGATTTTCGTCGAATTTTTTTTCCGAGTTCCGCTTAATCTAGTCGAGTTTCGTTGGGATTTTTTTTTTTATATCTAATAACTATAGCTATATTATCCAAGGAGTTCAAGATTCTGCTATAATCATCAAACCATTACCAATTACAACAAGTGTACTGAACAAATCCATTTTCCTTTCCTTGGGACAATCTCGCCCCCCCTCTCTCTAATCCCAGTCAAATGCAGTGAATCAGGTCGCTAATTTCCTGGGATAAACTATCAGTCATCCCCTCAGCTTTTTCATCAGCCCGTATTTGTGATTTCGTCTCAATTTTTTAGGAGGAACAAATCCAACAAATCCAGGGCAATACCAATGATACTTCAAAGTAAGGACTGCTTGTTTCCTAAGAAGTTATCCTGTAAACCTTCCTTCAATAATTTGGACTTTTTTCAATAAGAAAGAACTTTTTTAGACGCTAAAACGCCCTAATTTTAAAAGAAGTACCAGTCAAGTAGAGAAAGGAGAGGAATGAATGTTTTCTCCTTTAAAAGTTCACTATATGTATGACTCCTCTAGAAACCTCCGGTTATATGCAGAAGAAGCAAATCTTTAAACAACTTCAAGACAACTCAAACTCGACAATGATGCATCCTAATACCTTAAAAATACAGTTATCCCTATGCTATATGATGTAGGACAATATATACACCCCTGTTATTTATGGAAGCATTATTTTGGTAACAATTTTTATTTAGGATTATTATTAGAAGATCTTATTTGTGTTGACTGTTTAGCACGATTTTAGCTTCCTATTTTCTAGTTCTCTAGACTTTTATTTCCTTGTTTTTATTTCCTTATTCTGTTTTTCTTGGTCCCTACTCCAAGTTATATTCTTGGTAGCCAAGCATTACCTTATTAGCTAGGCCTTCTACTAGTATAAATAAGGATGTAAGCCTATGGCATGAATGGTCTTCTAATTAATAAACAAACTTTGAGAATTGTCTCTCTTTTTCTTGTAGATTCAAGAACATCTCGTGGATTCGAGAACCTATCTCGTTTGGACTAGTACGCTAACTAGTCTCTCATGAATTCCGCTGCGTCAAGATGACAGTGGTGTATATGTTGTCCTACATCATTAATGATGTAGGAGAATATATACATCCCTGTCATTTATGGAAGCATTATTTTGGTAACAATTTTTATTTAGGATTATTATTAGAAGATCTTATTTGTGCTGCCTGTTTAGCATAATTTTAGCTTCCTATTTTCTAGTTCTCTAGACTTTTATTTCCTTGTTTTTATTTCCTTATTCTGTTTTTCTTGGTCACTACTCCAAGTTATATTCTTTGTAGCCAAGCATTACCTTATTAGCTAGGCCTACTACTAGTATAAATAAGGATGTAAGCCTATGGCATGAATCATCTTCCAATTAATAAACAAACTTTGAGATTGTCTCTCTTTTTCTTGTGGGTTCAAGAATATCTCGTGGATTCGAGAACCTATCTCGTTTGGACTAGTACGCTAACTAGTCTCTCGTGAATTTCGCTGCATCAAGTGGTATCAGAGCAGGTTTTTCTTGGCTCGATGTCACCAAACAATGTAGATGACACACCCTTTGACGTTGCTCAAAGGTTTGCTGATCCAAGGGAGATAGTGGAAGAACAACAGACAAGTATCCTGACGGAAATCCGTGAAACACTGCGGCAGTTGTCTCTACGCCTCGACCAAGAAGCAAGAAGGGTTGAAGAAGATCGCGCGGTGGGAGTAGCCCAACGCCGTCCTCTTAACTAGGTTCGGGAACGCGCGGTGAGATTTTCCCAACGCCAACCCAATAACGAGATTGTAGTTGGGAGACGCCCAGCTAATCATGTCGATAGTGAGAATGAATGTGGAGACATGTATTACGAAGATAATTACAAATATCAGTCGGTGAAGCAGCATTCAAAGTTTGAAGGGTTTTATCGCACAGATGACGACTTTTCAAATTTTCAAGAATCACTAATAATTCCCAGTTTTAATGCGCAATGTAATCCCGAGAATTTTATTTATTGGTTTCGTAAAGTCGACAAATTCTTTGCATTCTACACGGGCATTCCGGAAGAGAAAGAGGTCAAATATGTGGCGCATAAGTTACCAGCTCATGCTTTTACATGGTGGGAGCAATTGCAATCTAATCGAATGCGACAATATAAACAGCCAGTGAGGACTTGGCAAAAAATGAGACAATTGATGTGTGCTAGGTTTCTTCATTCACAACACAGTTAGATGTTGTATCAAGATTATCGAAGAAAGCTCAAGTCCAAACGATCATGCCAAGATAATCTTGACTTGCCTTATTCGTTTCCATGTAATGAAAATTATGTGGTTGCGGATATAGAAATCTCAAAAGACACTTCGCCGAGGCATTTGGGGTTGAGTCGATCAAGCCTCGAAGATCAACAAATCAATCAAGGTCTTTCAAATTCAGATATGTCGCATCCTACTTATTATGATGGGTATGAGATCGCAGAAGAAGAAGGAGATCGGGTCGAACTTAGTGATGAAGAAGAAGTTGGTGCTGATTGCAAAGGAGAAAGTTCAAGCTCCCTAATGCTCGAAAGACAATCTGATCTAGATGATGGTGCAATTACAAAGGTAGTTGAGGAGGGCGAGTATAAAAATATAGCAACAACTAACCAAATTCACAAACTAAAGGGGGAGAAAAGTCTTGAATTGGGACCCATAGTTTCTCAATCCGATAATGTCACCACCAATGTCGAGCTTTGTGAACCAGGTGGAAGTATGACTTGTTCTAGTGATGAAGTTAGTATGAATGCTCTTAATGTGACTTCATTCACTACCAATTCTGTGATGGATCTAAGTCAAGAGCACATGCAATTTCAGCATATGGTGCAAAGCGTTGATTTTGTGGAATAGAGTAGTTTGAGCCAATGATACATTCTCGGAGTATAAATATGTTAAATCAATTGAAACATGTAGAGAAGATGTCATCGCAAGTACACTTTTCCTTATATAATATTTTGAAGAGGAGCAAGAAGTTGAAGCATTCAAAGTATCAATTTCTTTGGAATGAAAGATGGCAGATTTCCAACGAGAACTCGTGGGCGAGTTCTTTTGAAGAAAATGAGAATGATGTAGGACAATATATAAACCCCTGTCATTTATGGAAGCATTATTTTGGTAACAATTTTTATTTAGGATTATTATTAGAAGATCTTATTTGTGCTGCCTGTTTAGCACGATTTTAGCTTCCTATTTTCTAGTTCTCTAGACTTTTATTTCCTTATTCTGTTTTGCTTGGTCCCTACTCCAAGTTATATTCTTGGTAGCCAAGCATTACCTTATTAGCTAGGCCTACTACTAGTATAAATAAGGATGTAAGCCTATGACATGAATCATCTTCCAATTAATAAACAAATTTTGAGATTGTCTCTCTTTTTCTTGTGGATTCAAGAATATCTCGTGGATTCGAGAACCTATCTCGTTTGGACTAGTACACTAACTAGTCTCTCGTGAATTCCGATGCGTCACTATAAGACATTGATATTTGATATTTGATATTTGATATTATGTATTACGAAAAAGAACACTCATTATCCAGAACATTTGGACGACGTTGGTCGGTTTATGGTTTCGAAAACCAAACATAATTTGCAAGTGTGTACATAGTTTGATGACCTATCTCCAACTTTCCTTCATTCTATTTGCACCATGGGGTGGGCAGAGCTTTTGGGTTCTAGTTCTGGACACAACTTGGTTTTCACTTTTTTTTTTCTCTTGCTAATTGCTTGGTTTTCACTTTTCAGACTTAGTTCAGCCAAATGTATACAAAATCATTGCAGGAAGAAAGAGGAAATCCTACTTTAACCACTAAATGGACTAAAAATTGGCAGCTGCTGTAAGGACCCGTATTTTTTTATGCATTATTCCGGAAATAATATTGGAGAAATGTGAGAAATTGAAAATGAGTTAATGTGGGGCCAATGTGAGTGTGGCAATTGCACTTGGGTTCATTTATAAAACATTAAAAACTTAGGGGGTGTAAGTGCATAAAGGGGTGTGTATATATAAGTGTATATGGCTGATTTTTTTATCAAAAATATACACTCCTTCCCCTCTCTAAAATCAGCCCTCTCTCCCTCTCTTCTCCTCCTCTCAAAGTTCTTCCAAAATCTTCACCAAAATCCACCCCTCTCACTCCCCAAACTCAAGATTCAACCCAAGAAACTTCTTCTACGCGTATTTTGGAGCCCCGGGTAGCTTGGAATCACTCCGGAGAGTTCATTTTCGGTTGGGGTTGATCAAGGAAGCTAGGGTTTTCATATTTGCCTACATTGGAGCTTCAATCTTGAGGTAGGGGAACAATTTCTACTCCCTCTAGTTGTATCTATGTGACATGATGCATATATCTTGTTCTTGTTCATCCAATTTCTCAAAATCATGATTTTTCTTCCTAGTGGGTTTTGTTGAGTTTGGGTTTTTGATCTAAGGATTTGGTAGTTGATTGATGCAATTGATTGTTGTTTTACCCTCCCTCCATGCCCATTAGTTGCTTGACACTTCCAATTTTTGGCCTAAAACATCAAAATATGACTTGGGATGAAGTTTCATGCTTTGGGAAAAATTCGCAGAAAATTTGGGTTTTCCCAACCAGTCGTGCAAAAACCTCCAACCGGTTGGGCGCTTCAGAAAATTTTGCTCGAATCTGTCTCTACCCAACCAGTTGGGCAAAAACCTCCAACCGGTTGGGCGCTTCTGAAAAATTGTTCTTGTCTCTGTCTTGGCCCAACCAGTTGGGCAAAAAACTCCGACTGATTGGGAAACGCTAAAATACTATATTTTCATCTTTTATCCTCCCCTTGAATATTTGACACATCGTACATCCCTCCAACTTTATTTTGGCTACATTTGGGTAATGTAAGGAGTTGGTTTGACATTTCGATGCAAATGATAACGATGAGACAAAATGTGAAGTTTTGAAATGGGTTTTGAATCGAAAGTGTTTTATGGATAAATGTGAATACTAGGACCACCATTCGGTGCGTCCCTAGCCATGGGTGAACGGAGCCCACGAAATCCGGCAGAGGGATTAATTCTCTATTAAATAAATGGATATTTTGAGAAGTATTTGGAAATGGAATATTTCATGAAAGATATGGCATTTTGGTATAATTGGGATACTTGGACACATTTTTAGACTAACCTTGGTGTTCTTAGCGAAAATTGGCTTTTGGTACACGCTATTGAGAATTTGGTGAGTACTTGGGCTTTTGATGGACATTTAGGCTATTTTTGAACATACCGGTATTTCCTTGGACACATGGATCCTTCTTGGAGGAAGTGTAGGATTGCACTATGGTTTGTGAAAATGAGAGAAGGCGGGATGGTAAAGAATAGATGAGACATTACAAATTTAGGATGAGTGTGTGTGGTTGATGAGCGGATATGTTTTAAGAAAAAAAGAGTCACGTTATAATAACGTTGGTCGATTATTACCAGCGTAGCTGGGCATGGTGAACGTGGCCTGTGAAATACGGAATATATTGTTATTACCAGTAGGCTGGGCATGGTGAAACACGAAATATATTGTTATTACCAACGTAGCTGGGCATGGTGAACGTGGCCTGTGAAACACGGAATATATTATTATTACCAGCGTAGCTGGGCATGGTGAACGTGGCCTGTGAAACACAGAATATACTATTCTTACCGGCTGGATAAGAGTATTTGGGATGTATACACCTTAGTACGGGTTGCCGGACCTATAACTTCCCGATATATGTATAGATAGAGTTCATAGAGGAGTTGAAGTAAAAAAAAAAAAAAAAAAAAAAAAAAGGAGTTTAAGTACTTAGCACGTGTGAAACACTTAAGATTAAAGACAAGAAGTTTTCATGAACGAAATGACGATTTCATAAATAGTTAACACTTGGGTTTTTAATTTGATTCATATATCATCCATGAGTCATCACTTTTCAACATGAAACATCGTATTTGCCGAACCACTGTGTTTGTCTCATGCTCATTTCACGTGCACTAATCATCTTCATACACCTAGCATTAGTAGAATGGTTTTCCTACTGGGCTAGTGAGCTCAACCTATCAATTTTCAGGTACTCGGCAAGGCACATGATTGGAACGCTTGGCGTGTGGATTAACAACATGAAGCATACTTTGGCATGAAGTCATTTTATCCTCTCCATATTTATATATGATATATATATATATTTTGGGAGATCATCTTGTAACTTCTATTTCTTCATATTTTTTTACAAAACTTGATATATGTCATAATTCTTAAGTTTTGGTTACTTATGCATGGGTACGGGTACCTTTGACTAGAAACTCTTGTATTTAAACTTTGACTATGAAATGTAGATATGTTTGACTTTGATTTATCCTACGTGGATATTGTTTATATTTTGGTTACTAAAATTGAGGGCGTGACAGCTGCTCCTAATTTGGGATAAGGGAACACATGACAATAATCAAATTAATAACCCCAAATGCTTAGTAGTTACTTAATATAGTCAATCAAGTATTAAGATTAACACTCCATAAGTTTTCCAACAACAAAAGATCCATTAACTATTTGAACTAAACTACCAGAACATTTACTCAATCAAGGAGTATTAAGATTAAAAACTTCAATTTCCTTCCTTAACTGCATCTTCTCAGCTAAAAAACATGGGAAGCAAATACCCAATATAGAATCACAAGCAAGGAACCTTAAACTGAACTACCTTTTTGAGATTAAGGTCACATTATGTAAAGAATTACCTCGATTGTCCAATTGAAGAAATCAAGAGGCTCAGTCGGCCATTGTTTGGTCATCTCCCAAAATCAGTTGATGCAAGACAACTTCCTTTTACAAAATTATTTGCAAGTAGAAATATGAATAATGTTTGAGCTAGAGGTACTCCCACTTTGAACAAACAATTTTAAGCAAAAACTTGATTTTCTTAATTCATCAACAACCAAATTCTGCCATTATTAGGCTTACAATGATACTTATAGTGTCAAAGTAACCCTAGTCCAACTAGGAACAAATAACAAAAAAATTTGACTTGCTAATCAAGCCAAAATCAAAGAAATTACGAAAATTACCAAAAACAGAAATTCGGAAATACTTGGCAGAATAAAAAACTAGGAAATATAAGGTTTCCAAAATAGATGGCAACAAAAACGGAATTTCCTACTAAAAGTTATTAGCAAATCTATTATTTCCTAAAACGGCAAAACTCCCCTTTTGAAGGCCCAGACGACATTGAACGGCCGAAATCCATCGTTGATCATCGTCAAAATGGGGATGAAAAATGTGTAGTAGCCTGTTTTCCTTCCAAACATGGAATCTAGGCCTTTTCGCCACAATTGGACCTGTTGTGACTTATTTATGCCATTTGGGCCGTGAATGGACCAAACGGTCAAGAAATGTGGATGCGACCCACTCTACATCATCAGTACACAAAAAGGCCTAACCATGTGATCAAATCAAACTTCGGTGAGATCGAATTCCATTCCACAATCGGTGGAGTCGGTGAAGATTTGAAGATGGAGTCCAGAGGACCAGAGTAGGAGACTGGTAGATTGCTACTTAGGGTTTACTTGGATTATACGATTGGGGATTTGGGACTTTTGGGGGGAATTTGGTAGGATTTTTTGACTTACTGTAGGAAATTTTGGGGATTTTTTTTTTTACTAAAAATTCAGTTACTTGATGAAATTACGTCCTGATCAAGGACCTTTCCAAATCTGATTCAACCAAATTTTTATGATATTGTTTTAGTTAATAGGCACAACAAAATCAACGGTCTCTTCAGTTTGAATGTGGCGTAGTCACGTGGCCACTGGACATTCAACTACAACGGAAGATTTAGTTTGTGTCCTGATCAAGGACCTTTCCAAACCCGATTCAACCAACTTTTTTATGATTTTAATTTAATTAATAGGCACAACAAAATCAACGGTCTTGATCAACTTCATTGTTTTGCAGTCACGTGGCCGTTGTACATTCAACTACAACACAAGATTTAGTTTGCATCCCGATCAAGGACCTTTCTAAACCCGATTGAGTCAAATTTTTATGATATTGATTTGACTAATAGGCACAACAAAGTCAACGGTCTTGATCATCTTGATTTTGTCGCGATCACGTGGCCACTTTACATTCAACTACAGCACAATATTTAGTTTGTTATCAACTACATTCAGTGTATAGATTTTCAAGGTTATTACCAAGTCAATTTTTATGATGGTTGGTCTAAACTGTTAGATTATCACGTCTTGTTGATATCATCACTGTCGTCAAAATAGAGATCATCGAATATCGGTGACCACGTGATCGGATCACATTTTATGCATCCCGAGGCATTAAAGTCCTATAGTGGACAACCCGAGCTCCAATTAAATTTTTTTGAGTGATCGGAATCAGCTATCGTTTACATATAACGGAGTCCATCATTCGTATGAAAAAAATTAAACGGATCACATATCTGTGGCTGTTTAATCATGAGAAAAGTATCATTCCAGAAAACAAATAGGGTCTAGATCGATGAGCTTTCTAAACCCGATCGAGCCAAAATTTTACGGGAATTATTTAATCAATAAGGCAACAAAATGAACGGCCTCGATTGTTAAAATAGTTTGTTTTATCGAGATTCGCTTCATATTTGTACCGAAGATTATTATGAAATACATAACATATGATTGGAAAATACATTTTTGTCACAAATAAATCTTAACCAAGGTTAAATTGGGTTAGAAAAAAAAAGTTTTGTTGCGGTGTGCCCCGTACCGTGCTATGCCGACCAACTTCCGTGTCGTGCCCAGCCTATGCTATGTCCACTTCCGTGCTATGCTTGTCTAAAATCGTGCTCGTGTCGTTCCGTGTCGTGTCCGTGCCAGCCCGACTCGTTTGATGCCTCTAGTCAAAGGGCTTTTGGATAAGTTGGAGTAAAACCGAGTATATAGTGTGCAAGTTTAGTAGTACCCGGCCTCCGGCAGTGTGCGTGAAGAAAGAGTGATGATCCAAAACTAGGAGATTCCAAGGAGTGACCACTTTAGGTATTTAGTCTTAATTATGAGTAAAGATGGAGAGATTGCATGATGTAGCCCATAGGATTCAAGTGGGGTGGCTCAAGTGGAGAATCACTACTGGTATACTATGCGACAAGAGGGTACCCACAAAATTGAAAGAAAAATTCTATAGAATTGTCATAAGGTCAGCGATACTTTACGGGACAAAATGTTGGCCTGTTAAGAAACAACAGGTGAGCAAGATGATTGTAGCCAAAATAGAATGTTGAGGTGGATGTGTGATAAGAGTAAACGAGACATGATTAGAAATGAAACTGTTCGTGAGATGGTAGATGTAGCACCTATAGAGGAGAGGTTGAGGGAAAATAGGCTAAGGTGGTTGGGCATGTCTACTGTAGACCTGTAAATGCAGTAGTTAACAGAGCGGATATGATAGCTTTGGTTAATAACGCTAGGGGGAGGGGAGCACCTAAATTGGCTTTAGACACGGTTGTGCGTAAAGATATGAGTATAATGGGTTTGAGTGAACAAGTAGCCCTTGACAGAGCTCATGGGAAAAAAAAGATTCATGTAACCAACCCCAAGTAATTGGGACATAAGGCTCTATTTGGTTTGGTTTGGTTATTTCCATTTTGCTGTAGTGGTTTAACAAATTATCTATGAAGGTATTTTTTCTAGAAAAATGAATAATCAGCATTTTTTTTCCCATATAGTAATTTGTGAGAAGTATCTACTACTAATATAAAAGAGATTTGTTGGTATCTCCTATAAGTAGATGAAAATATAGTCAGAGGTCAGTTCATTGGGTAAGTCGAGAAAGCAGTAGCTTTCGGGCCCCCCAATTTTAAGCCCAATCAAGGACTCTGAATTTTGGTAGAGCCCATACATGTTAGGTTTTAAATTAATAAATATCACCCTTGATTGTAGGCCCACCGAAGCGTAAGGCCCAACTTTAATAAACAAGATATATCTTTTGAACAAAATGCACATTTATAGTAGTTAAAAGAATCTCTTTTTCTTTCACAGCTGATGTGAGATAGAAATAAATAGGAACTTAATATATCACCTTTCACTCGGTTGGCAAAAACAAAAAAGAAAAAAAGAAACTTTGTCACGTCCCGAACC
The DNA here is from genome assembly GCA_016920895.1 of Vaccinium myrtillus. Taxonomy (NCBI): domain Eukaryota; kingdom Viridiplantae; phylum Streptophyta; class Magnoliopsida; order Ericales; family Ericaceae; genus Vaccinium; species Vaccinium myrtillus. The sequence goes on from CM029277.1 coordinate 22,485,710, forward strand.
CATCCTTGTAGGTTTTACTTGGAACAAAGAGCTAGTGAAATCATCACCAATGCCATTTGATACTTGCAACTTCTAATAATCATATAATTATAAGGGCACATAAACAACGGAGGGATTTCTTTTTTATCTTCTACAATATAATGACAATGTACATTTATAGGACTATACCATCAAATACTCCTCAGAGTTGTGCGTAGTTTGGAACTCTATAAATGTCTTTTAACTAATACAAGAGCATAAAAGAACACTTAAAGTACAACCTTAATATGAACGAACATAGATGCAAGATTCCCACATATGCTTCAAGTTCATGCGAAGGGAAATCATATCATCCAATTCTCCAATTCCCAAAAGGTGGAACCGAAGCTCATATGAATTACTAATACATAGGTTACATGCTTTTCATAGACATTTGCAAAATATATTTCAAAAGGAAACCAATTCAAGTTTAATGTATTCCAAAGAGATTCTATAATTCACAAGCCAATTTATAGCGCACATCCCTATCTGATTTGTCGTATCACCAGGCATCCTCGATGCAGATAAGCTAGACGTCTAACGCATTATCGCACAAAATATCACAAACACACCTTTCTAGCCTTTTAACACTGTCCTCTAGCAAGCTGGGACGCAAGGGATGCAATTAATAGATATAAAACATGTCCACCTTTCATTTGATATCCATGGAGTACACATCATATGAAAAATTTTATAGTTAAAGCATACCTTCTTGACTGGAATGTAAAACATTTGTAAAACCATGTAATTTATGTATTTAAGTCACTCACCTCGACCCCAAGCTTTCACACGAGTACCCAATCGTAAACAAGTAATGTAAAAACATAATAGGCATCAATAGTCATTCAATCTCTAAGATAATCTTCTTGACTACCCCATGTTTCACTAACAAGATTCTAGGGTCAAGGCATGAGGTTCGGTTAAGATTTAACTACTCAAAAGTACTGTTATCACTAATTTCGGTAGTAAGACCATCGTCAACAAAAAACACACTTAAGAGCTTCAAAATGACAAGTCATAGGCTCAAAACGGAGTTCGGATGACTTGTTAGACAATTACCTTCAGAAAGATAGAGTTGCAGATTCTGCACTTCAACCAACTTTAAACCAGAATCTTATTCCACTTAGAAACAATTATACTGTAATCCTTGCATATCTTGAAAGATCTAGGTGTCTAGTTTCAAAATCAAGAAAGGGTGTAGAATTTCAATACTCATTCTAGAAGATATGACCATTTTCCCAAAGTGTGTCGGTGCATAATGCGCAAATCCGAGTTTGACAACCACTAGGTTAAGAATTTCTATAGAGTTCAACAATTCGAGTTTCGTTCTGAAATTTTAATCATATGCATGAGACACATAAAGGAACTCTCAGTAAAAATCTAAAAATTTAGGAGTTTGAGAGTTATCTCAACGAAAATCAATAAATCGATCAGATACAGAATCTCAAGGCTGTAGATTTCCAAGGCTAAGTAGTTTCTATAAAAATTGACATGATTCATCAAGAGTTAATCGTGAATCGTCACAAAACCTCATGAACAAGGGTTCCCATGGTCTCTAAACTCTAAAACCTGAGTGTGAAATTAAACATGTGAACTATGAAATTAAGGGCAAGGAAGCAAGTATTTCTACCAATTGAAACCTTCAATTAAATCAAGCTAGGACTCCTTTTGATTTCCCATCTTCTTCTTCTTCTTCTTCTTCTTCTTCTCTCTCTCTCTCTCTCTCTCTCTCTCTCTCTCTCTTCTCTCTCTCTCTCTCTCTCTCTCTCTCTCTCTCTCTCTCGAATGGATGGGAGTGACAGATAAAGTTGATTTCTTCCCCTTTGTTTTTTTAGCCTAATAGGGAAAATGTTTTAGTGTGCATGTGCTCCATATTCCAATTTATTCATTTTGATTATTTATGCTAAGGCAATTAATGTAATTGAACTTTTACTAATAAACACGATTGGGGATATTACAAACTTTCTCTTGAATAAAAGCAGTTTAGATTTCTTTGCTTGGGATTGTATTTGACAACACTTTATGGACTTGCAAAAGTGCAATTTTTCAAAAGCAGTTTAGTTTGAACTTTAAAATAATAAGGCGCATTCCATAGCAATTGCATATTATTTATTCATTTTGATTATTTGTTAGTTTGATTTTACTAATGGAAAAATGCATAAGGGCCCATCTTTAGAGTTCGCTTTGAATACAGTTATGCCCTTTTCCTCATTAAATGGGGTAGGTTATGTGGAACCCAAGAAAATAAATTTATACTGTAAAATTAAATAAGTATATTTGTACTTTGACCCACCCGTTTAGTTCGCATATAGTTATCCAAGATTTGTGTACCCCTAGTGCATTTAGTTAGCCTACCATCATTCAAGCTTTGCGAGACTTGCAATATTAAATTAAAGATAGAATATAAATTCCTGCAAACACTATTGGACCCAAAAAGTATAATTTAATGGTTACTATAAAGAACCCGATGTAATTAATCGAAATTGATAATGAAAGAGATTGAAAATACTAAATAAAAAGTCTAGGGGTCCGATGTTAACATAAGTCTTAGAGCCGTGGCGTGGCGGACTGACATTAGTAATGGAGAAATTGGAGCACCAAAAATATTTGTCAAGTTTAGGAGGAATTTTTTTTTTTTTGGATAGAAATGATGATGGTCACCGATTCTTATTGATGAAATTGACCTTATGAATAATTTGAAATAGTGTAACAATTTTTCAAACAAAATTGTATGCAAACATTTGTCTCGAAAGCAAAACTTTGCAATAGCATATGGCGACGGGTATTGAGCAAGTGCAGTACATGCTCCACGGCCCACGTTAGTTCTTAAAATTTGAATGTCAAAACAAGGTATACAACTGAACGTTCCAAGATAACACATAGGCAGTTAATCAATAAATCTGCAGAAATTTTTCAAGGGGCAGGACGTTCCCTGTTTCCTTTTGTAGAATGATGATATGAACAATCCAGAAAAAAATTGACTGGCCGTTTCCAAGTGGTGATTTCCATGAGAGCTCTTAATTAATGCATGTGATTTCATTAATTAATTTTCATTACCATAAGTGGAAGAGCACAGGCTTTTAATCGATAAATTTGCAGAAAATTTTTCAAGGGGCAGGACGTTCTCTGTTTCCTTTTGCATAATGATGATGTGAACAATCCAGAAAAAAATTGACTGGGTATTAATGCATGTGATTTTCATTAACATAATCACACACTGGACTACCTTAGGAAACATATAACACCACATCACCTTCCACACTGTATATATATGTTGGTTACTGTATTTTATTAACATCCACCAAATTAATTTTCATTTCCCAACTCAAAATACAAAGCATTATTTCTGTGGGAAGAACATTGAGATGGCCAAGTTTTGGAGTTCTTCTTTCGTCCTCGTATTGGGCCTCGTGCTAAGCATAGGTTTTGTTTTGTTTATGCATACTGCCATGGTACTCGTGCTAAGCATATCAAAACTTTATGAATGCTTAATTTTTTGAAAATTGATTTTCACACTTCATTTTTTTGATGCATATGTACTCGTTTTTTTCCTTTCTGTGGAAAATTAATTTCATATAAAAGTTTCACGAGAAGACATGCATATATCAACAGGGGAGTGCGAAAATCATATTTCATCCTTTTTCAATTTTTAGGAAGAGATAAAGAAAGAGAACACTGCATTTTGCTGCAATAAAACTTGAAGTGCCTCAACTATATTGTTCATGGCCCTTTCGTTTTGCTCGGCAACCTTTTTGGGCATGTTTTCTTATAGTTAAACCACTGATGTGGTAGATGAGAAGAAACTATTTTTTTTGGGTGGGCCCCACATTGAGTTTCTCTTCGTCCGCCATTTTAGCTTGATGTAAATAAGTGGTGTACCAATAAGATTTTCTATTTTATTTATTTATTTAAAGCATATAATAAGAGCTAACAAATTGGACGTTGAAATAGTACTATTAGGGTTTCATTTGTGTTAACAATTAAGCAGGTTGCTATAAGGATGTGATGGGTGATGATGAGGCGGACATCAATGGGATCAAATGCTGTTTTGATAACCACATTGGGAGCTGCGTACCAGAAACTCCGGACGACCAAAAGTGCGATGCGATTTGCAGAAACAGTTGCTACAAGGGAGGCCTTTGCAAGGCATTCCATCATAAGCCTCCCAATCACTATTGCCATTGCTTATGTTGATGATCATCAATCTCTTGAATTGACAACTTTGGTCAACAATTTAGGAATTTATTTCTAGGGGCATATATATGTGGAAGGATGATGCTCTTTGATTGGCAATAAAACCGTGCTCCTTCTCTTATTGTGCTTCTATTATTGAGTTTAGCTTCTAAATCTGAATTTAAAAACAAATTGGATTTATATTCTTGAAGTTCTTAAGCTTTTACAATTGATCCTTAACTAGTATAGAGGTTGCACGCAAAATTATGCCCAATAATACAAGTAGGTTTTGAGATTATTGCTTTCATGAATGAAATAAAACAAAATCTTTGGCGGCTCATAATATTTTAGGTCTACAATACTAAAAAAAAATAAAAAAAATACTCATAACAAAGTAGTGTCATAATGTAGGAGACAAAGGAGAACATATGGTACAACAAAGAGAAGATGCTTGGGGTAGAAAATAAAAGATACACGTACCCAGTTCTAAATATACAAGCTAAGCTTTGAATATAAGGTTCAGATAATTGTTGAACGGGCGATTGAAGTTATTACTTTTCAATGCTTCTTAAGAGCTTTTGTTGTTTTATATTCAATCATTGTCTCATACTTGCAAGGGTTTTTTTTTAGCATAGGAGAAATTCTGTTTTTTAAGCATTGAAATTTTGTTTGGTTCATTTTTTATTTTATGATTTTCTCTCGTCGAGAAGAACCAATAATTCTCAATAACATGACCCATAATTAGCTAATACGGAAAAAATTTAGTAAAGACAAAAATAATATTTTTTTTGCTTTATTAAACTAAAACACCCCTTAATATTGTGTATGTTTTTCGCAATAAATAAAATTCCAAGTTTTTCTAAAAGGAAAATACGTTCGATTGGAAATGAATTCCAAATTTCAAATTGCATGCACTTTAGTTAGTAACTAAAATGTGAGCAAATAGACTAATATTCCATTTTTTCTCTCAGTTTTCTAAACCAACAAAATACTAAGATTGTCAGCCAAAATAATTAAATTCTTTACTGTAGCAGTACTCTTAAGTTCATAGGCTAGAAAGCAATCAAATGCTTTGTTCTAACAACAACAATTATAAGTGCATATGTTAGAAAGAAACAAACGTAACTATAAATTTGGTTTTCATTAGGAATGACAACAAATAAACAATTTTTTAAAAAGGAAGTGACTTTCGTACTCTCTTTTTTGGCCACTTATGATGTGAATTTACAAATTTGTCCTTCCAAATGTAAAAGAGGATACAAATGAAAGTTTAATTTTATAAATTTAAATCACAAGATGACAATAAGAGAGTGCAGGAGTGAAAATTAATTACCTAAAACAAGAAAAAATGCAAAATAGAGAATGACACATCAATTAGTAGAAAGGAGGAGGAGCCAAACACGTGGATATCCAGAAGAACATTTTGTTTTGACATTTGCCAAAGGACATGCACTGCCACAGCATCATTGAAGTCCGTGGATGAAAATTTGTTTATCCTCTCCCTCTTAATCTATTATATTATTGCAGGATGACTTTTGGTGATGAGAGTTTCCTGAGCTTGCCACGTGTCCCCCAAATTTTTTGCACTTTTGTATCAAAGTCCTAAATGGTAATTGGGATTCAAAGGTCATTTTCGAAATTAAAGAAACAATATCAATTATTTCTCTAATAATTCTTTACTGAATTCCTAAATGAAATCATCCCAAATTTTAAAAAGCATCCACTTCAAAATGGTTTCATTTGGCTCCGTATATCAACAAAATGGTTTCCTTTAGTCACTGCCATGATTTCCTTTAGCTGCGTTCTCATTAGTGGAACAAATTTTAGAAAGAAAACTTGAACCATTACAACTTTAAATGATTCTCTAAAGAAAACCGTAGCAAAGATCAATTTTCAAATTTTTGATCACTTTTAAATGAACAATTTCATAAAGGAAATCTGAAGACCTAAACCTAAATAAACCTGGATTTGTGAGATTTTTCAAATCTCAAAAGAATAATTTTCTTAGGGGCTGTTTGATAAAGCTGAAAGCTGAAAATTAAGTACAGAAACCTGAATGTTGAATTTATTAAGCTAATAAGTTGTTTCATATGTACTGAATCTTAAGCACTGAAATAAATAAGTTGTTTGATCTGTATAAGGAGATGAAGTATTAAATTCACTAATTTTCTTACTTTGCCTTTCATATATTCATACTAGAATGCATAAATAAAAAATAAAAACATACATTTATCAAACTAATAAAAATATGTAGAATATTGGCAAGATGGTGGTATAGCGGTGGTGGTATTAAATTCACCAATTTTCTTACGTTGTCTTTCATTTCATATATTCATATTGGAATACAAAAATGAAATTAATAAATGAAAAAACGTATATTTATCAAAATAATAAAAATATACAGAATATTGACAAGATGGTTGTATAGCGGTGGTGGTTGTGATTGTGGAATGGTGGTGGGGGAGCAATGATAGGAGTAATGGTGGTGTCGTGGTGGCGATCGTGGTGTCAGTGGTTGTGGTATTAGTGGTGGGAGTGGCAGAGTGGTGGTGGTGGTGGTGGTGGTGGTGGTGGGGTGGCGGCAATAGTGGTGGTGGGGTGGTGGTGGTAGTGGCGGAGTGGTGGTGGTGATGTAGTGGTGGAGGGATGGAGTGATGGTTATGGTGTTGTCAGTGGTGGTGGTGGTAGTGGTAGTAATGGTGATGGGAGTGACAGAGTGGCGGTTATGGTGGTGTGAGTGGTGGTGGGAGTGGCAAGGTGGTGATGGTATAGTGGCTGCACTGGTGGTAGGAGTGGCAGAGTGGTGGTGTGAAGGGTAGTGGTGGTCTGGTGGAGGAAAAAATATTTAAATGAAATCACTCATAAATTCAGTCAAAATTAAGTAGCTCGAAAATACTTAATTTTTGTCAACATTTTACCTTACATTTTAAAAGTCGCTTCATTTTTTAAGTAATGTAAAATGTGGTTATCAAATCTACTTAATTACTTATTACTTAATTCATTCAGTTTTAAGTGCTGAATCTGGGTTATCAAACAAGGCCTTAGTTAGTTAAAGAAAGTTTTCACCTTTTGAACAATGATTCAAAGTTTTTACAAATTAAAAAAACAATATCAATTATTTCTCTAATAATTCTTTCAACCAAATGAAATCATCCCAAATTTTAAAAAATTCTACTTCAAAAAAAGGTTTCCTTTGGCTCCGAGAGATTAAATCAACAAAATGGTTTCTTTGATAGTGATTTCCTTTAGGGTTCTCATTAGTGGAACAAATTTTAGAAAGAAAACTTGAACCATTATAACTTTAAATGATTCTCTAAAGAAAACCGTAGCAAAGATAAATTTTCAGACTTTTGAACACTTTTAAATGAACAATTTCATAAACGAAATCTAAAGGCCTGAACCTATATATCCCTAGATTTGTGAGATTTTTCAAATCTCAAAAGAATAATTTTCTTAGTTTGTAACTGAAAGTTTTTACACCGTTTGAAAACAATACCAAACCTTTCGGCAACCATTTGGGAAATCTATTATATTATTGAAGAAAATTCTATATAACAAAAAGTTTATACTACATAACCGAGAGATTACATAACCAAATTTTTTTACTCTACGATTTGCGGAATAAGTTAATTTTTGCAGAAATTTCTATCTATAAGCACGTGGTTAAGAATTAGAGAGAAGTGCTAGGCAATCATTTGGGACATAGACCATCTTTAGAGGAAGATCAGAGGTAGTACGGTAGCAGCTTCGATTCCTCATCGGTTCATTGAAAGGTACATTTTTTGTAAAGATTATTTTTGTATAGTTTTTTCGATTCCTCATGTGCTCTTCGATGCAAAATTCATCCCAGTCAGACACCCTTGCTATTTTCTGTTTATCAAAATCTATGAATATGTTCATGAATATCAATGATTATACCATTCATAAATTTTGAATATTGAAAAATCACGTGTAATGTATCAATATCATGATCGCGCATACATATTCATTATACCCCCTTCAAAACCACTCTATCATGAACAATATACTCCTGTGATGATATTCATGTTTAAAGTAGACTGGTCAGAAGAATGTTTGCACCTTTTCAAAGGTAATAAATACAACTGTCCTCATTCTACGTCATGAACTAATGACTGCCTAATATGTCATGAATTTAATTATTTTTTAATCTTATATATGTAGGAATGTCGAGGAATAACACAGGATCAACGGGGTCTTCGTAGCTAATCTTTTATTTGTTACATTAAGGCATTCGGGAACTCATTATGACAATTTTATTTGCTTGAATTGTTTTTTTTAAATGTTTGTTTATGAATGTTCTCACTTTAAATAAAGACGTATTTGTTTGATAAAAATTTATATTAATCGTGTGCAACATTTGCATGATCAAATTATTTTATATTTTCGTGAGAAGGAACGTGGATGCGACGTGAGGAGGAACTTGGTTGCGACAATTTCTCCCGTGTGCACAACATTTTAATGGGCGACTTGTTCAAAAGTCCTAGGCAAAGAATTTATAACCCCATTAATCCACCAAACAAGTTTATAACCTATCCCGTCCTAACACTAGCATCTTTTTTTTTTTTTTTTTACCTTTCCAAAAAAAAGTTTGTACCCTATGAAAGTGCCAAAAAAGTTTGTACTCTATGAAAGTGCCTAAAATCCTAGGGTACCTTATGAAAGTGCCTAAAACCCAAGGGTACCTAAAACCCTAAGGTACCCTATGGAAGTGCCTAAACCACTAAAACCCTATAATAGGAAAGTGCACCCTAAAACCTAAACCCTAGGGTATCCTATGAAAGTGTCTAAAACCCTAGGGTACCCTATGAAAGTGCCTAAACCCTAAACCAAAGGGTACCCTAAGAAAGTGCCTAAACCGCTAAAACCCTATGATAGAAAGTGCACCCTAAAACCCTATGAAAGTGCCTAAACTTAAATCCTATGATAACCTATGAAAATGCCAAAACATCAAAAAATGAAGGGAAAAAAAAAGAAAAACTGAGAGGATAGAGAGTGGAACGTGGGGCACCTGGGCAGTGGGTGGGGAGTTCACCGCCAGTATTACTACTTTGCCTAATACCTATAACTTCTCAAGGATGAGGGTCAGCGACGTGATGTGAGGGTCATGACTACTTTTTGTCCTCCTCAGCTTATGGAAATTTAGGCTGGACTAAATTCTTTATTAAGATCTCATTTGTGGACTTTACACCAATTGTTTGTTGGCTGTATAGAGCTACTTCGTATGGCCGATCATACTTGAAGGTTGCGCTAGGACTTTTAGCCCTGTAAGGAGGTTTGATGATGTAGGTGTGTCCACCGTGTTTCAAATTTTTCGTCTCGTAGGACTTAATTCTTCTTGCAAGGCCTTGGCCCAGCAAACGTGAGCATCGTGTTTGAATCTTCTGCATCCTAGAAGATATAAGCCTTTTGTAAGGTTTTTCCCGTTCGAGCATGAGTACCTTGCTCGAACCTTTACGTCTCGTAGGACTTTATCATTCTGTTATCTTTTCAAAATGTTGAGAGTTTTGGCTGAGCAGACGTGCGAACCATGCTCATTAGCTTTGGTCGAGCAGGCTTGGAGGCTTGCACTTGCTTGCTTATTTTGGCCACTTTTATGGCTTTGTTGGTTGTGTTAGCCGATCTTGGGCCAACTTGCTCAACAGTCGCCTCTGGTTTACTTGTTTATCTTACTTTTTTTTACATGCTTTGCATGCCTCTTTGTTGATCTCTTAGAACTTTTCAAACATGGGTCCCTTGGGACTCTTGTTCTCTTAGGATTTTTTAGTTTTAAACATACTGAGCTGACTTATGATAGTCTGTCTTGACCTTTGACCTTGCTGCTCCTTTTATTATTATCCCATAGGACTTAATACTAAAGTTGAACAAACTAAAATTTCTTTCTTCATTCTTTGGGGACCGATTTGGACTCGTCCATTCCACTCCCCTAATTGTGTTAGTTGTCTGCATCCAAACAACTTTTACACTTATTTTTTGCATCCCTTAGGACTACATGTGTAGGTTTTCATTAGCTCCATTCCTTAGAATTTTGGCTTTTATTATTTTGTGGTGACCTCATTTTTCATACCTTGTACTTTTTCTGAGCTCATCCATCTGCTCCTTTTGTAAGAACTGACCATGGGAGACTATGCCTCCCAAAATTTAACATGGAGAATATTGCAAAAATCGAGGCTGATAAAAGAGCCTTCGCCCTTGGTCTGGTTCCCTTGTCGAGCTCTGCCAGGTATAGTTAACAAGTGTTTGTATTTTATGCTCTTCATGAAAGCTCTACTCGTGATGATGGGGCTGCCAATCAGATAGATCAGTCTCTGACTGTGGTTGACCCTTATGCTCAGGAGGGCCCATGGGATAAGGTAGTTGTGGATAAAATGAAGGAGGATGAAAATCCTGATTTTGATCGAAGTGCCTTGGCACTTTTGCCTTATCTGGGGTGCCTTGGCACTTTCTCTATAGGCCGCTAGGACTGAGATAATGCCTTAGTAATTTTCTTATAGTGTGTTTGAGGTGATGCCTTAGCATATTTGCCTTAATTAGGTCTGAGATATTTCCTTAGCATTTTTGCTTTGAAATTTGAAAACAAGGTTATTTTGAGTTTGGTTATTCACCTACTCCCTACTCCCCTAAGTGTATGGTTGTCTTAACAACTTTCCACTTATAATGGGTAGAGTTTACTTTCCTCTGTAATGGGATGATCATATCTTGATTGCCCTTTGCTTGTGTGTACAGAATGAGCCTTGGCTGTTCCATTTTTGTTGTGGCCTTAGTTGGCTTACTTTTTTTGTATTTTTGTGATGAGCAAAACTTATTTTCTCAGTCTTTAATGTGATGTAGTGCTTCTATTGTGCCTTAGCATGTTTTGCACTTTGTTTTTGGCTGATCTAACTATGCCTTAGCATATGCATGACCTGCCTGCTTTGCATGCCTTGGCATGTTTATCATTTGTTCTGGAATCAGTTATGCCTTAGCAAAAACTGTCCGGTTTACTCATCATGCCTATTGCTATTTGTATGGCCTGTGCTCCCCCAAGTGTGGAGGCACATTCGTGGCTGCACACTTATGAGCATGTTTCGTAATTATTTGTCCTAGCAAATTCGCCCTAAAGGGTTATTTTCCCTTAATGTGCCAAGCTTACATATAAAGTCGGCCTTTGTTCGTAATTATTTGTCTTAGCAAATTCGCCCTAAAGGTGCCGAGCTTATGTATAAGGTCGGTCTTTGGTTAGTCCCGAGCTCTTTTAGGACTCCTGATTTCCTCTGGGCCGAGTGGGCTTGTGGGCCACTTTCTCGGACTTTTCAGTCTTATTTGACTTTTCGGCATTCATATTTTGAAGCTGAACCAAACGGGATTATTAGTCCATGGTTTGGAATTATAGTCCCTTGGGACCTAGGGTTTTCTGTGAAAACCCATGGTTGAGCAGGTAGCGACCCTACTCAACCTTATTGAGTCCCTTAGGACTTAAGCTTTTTGTGAAAGCAATTAGCCGAGCAGGTGAAGACCATGTTCGGGCTTCTTTAGTCCCTTAAGACTGAGGGCTTTGTGTGAAAGCCTTGGGCGAGCAGGTAAAGACCGTGCACAGACTTATTGAGTCCCTTGGGACTTCAGAAATCTTAATTTCACTGGGCCTTGTAGGCCTTGGGCTGAGCATATTTTTTGGAGACTGGTCAGACTTTCATCTTATCCATTGGAATGTATTCTTTTTGATCTTATGCCGAGCATTTCTACTGGCTGGACTTTTATTGACATCCCTTAGGATTGTCTTGTTAAATCTCTTAGGATTGTCCCTTAGCATTTCGACTGGGTTTTGCTTTCCAATTGGGGTACTCGTTCTGCGATATTCCCCTACTCCTATAGAAAATTAATCAGAAACAAAAACAGAAACAAAATAGAAGATAAGGGTTAAGAATTTGGCCTGTGTATATTGGGCCCCTAAATGTTAACCATCACTGGCATGCACTATTGTGTTGGTCAAGCTAATCCATTGGGACGAGCTGACCTCGTACTTGCGCACCATAGTGTTGGCTGAGCTAATCCCTTAAGGATGAGCTAGCCTGATGGCGAGTTGACCCCATACTTATGCACCGTAGTATTGGCCAAGCTAATCCCTTAGGGTGAGCTGGCCTGATTTGAAAAGCCGACCTCGTTAAGGTCGTTTATAATTTGTAATAATTTTATCACATGGTGCTTTGCTAATTTTCTTTAGACAAGATGCCTTGGCATTTAATCTTTCTCTTTGATTAGTCGCCCTAGCATTGATTCTTGCTTTAATAGATGACTTTAGACAACTCCCTCAGAAGTGGTTGTTTTTCTGATGTTTTCTTAAAAAATCGCCAGATTTCTTGGAAACCTGTTTAGAATTTTAATTCTATTTGGGCTTCTTTAGAAGCTTTTATTTTTCCTTAGATATCTGAGTTGATCTGACCTAAGTTGGGCTGACATATTTCCATAGAAACTCTTCTTTTTATATACTAACTCCCTGGTTCTCATGTTCCTTTAGGAACTATTCTTGCTGAGCTTCCTTAGAAGCTTTTATGTTTCCTTAGAAACTCTGAGCTCATGTTTCCCTCGTAACAGAGTTGTCCTGCAACGTAGTGCTTGCCAAGCTAGTCCTTTAGGATGAGTTGGTCTTAAACGCTGAGCTAACCCCTTAAGGCCAGTGCTAACCTTGTGGTCGACTATTAGAGATAAGCTTTGGCGATGTCACAGTCTTTAGCTCACCCTAATTCACCTTGGAGTAGGCTTCGATGGCTTCTTCGTTAAGCACCGTAGTGTATGTACAACTTTCATTCTTTGGTGGTGCCTTGGCACAGATTGGATGGCTTTCTGCTATGACCAAACATTTTTTAAAATGTTAATTGTTGTTTGATGGGGTGCCTTGGCATCTAATGAGGTGCCTTGGCATTGATATTTTGTTTGTGAATAATTTTTTAAAAATTGGCATTCGTTACTTCTATGACGTCTTGTTAGAAATCATCATGTCTTACGTTTCCTTAGAAACTTTATACCATGTTGTTGCCTATTTAGATCTGATTTGACTTCTTGAGCTACCGTTGTTGACATATCTGAGCCGACTATTTGTCTACTCCTACTCTCCTAAGTGTAAAGGTGTGTTAATAGCTTTACACTTGTAAGGAGTGTGTCTTATGTCGTGGCATGATCTGTCTTAGCAGAGTTGTGGTGCACTGTGGCATGGGTGATCCTGTTCCTAAAACTATTATATCTTTTTGGTTGTGCTGATGGGGTGAGCAGACGTATCTGCAAACAACTTTGCACTTATGATAGTTATGTTATATGCTTGGCATCTTATGTTGTTTGCCCTATTTGAGCCGTGCTTAGGCCATCCTTATCCATTAGGAATTCTGGTTAGCTGACCTCATGAGCTATTGAGCTTCCTTAGAAGCTTTTATTCCGTAGAAATCTTAGCTAAGTTGATAAGCTCAACATATTTTTGTAGAAATCAACAATAATTTTATAATATTTAATTATGCTTTATGCCGTAACAAATTGCATTTTTAGCTGCAGCCGATCTGTGCTCGGATTGTTATTTATCCCTTGGGATTAGGATTATAAGATGACTAGACTTGTCTGTAAGCATTGTCCAGAGCTCTTTGGGTACAGTACTATTTGAGTCTGGGCCGAGTGGGCTTGTAGGCCTCTTTTCTCGGACTTCTATGCTCATATAGTCCTTTACTCCCCAGCTGTACTGACTACTGTATAAGGCTTCTAGATGTATCTGGATTATAGAGAGCTTGCCTTAGCGGCTGGTCAACTAGAACCTTGATTGAACGGGCTTGAAAGTAAGGCCTTAGCCGTCCTGCTGCTATAGCTAAAGCCACTTTCTCAATTCATATTCATTTTCTTTTTCGTTGGTGGTGGAATGCCTCAGGGCATTATGGTTTTGATGGTCATGCTTGGGCCTTAATACCTGTGATACTTTGATACCTTGGCATTTTTGGTTTTAGTGGTGCCAACCTACAATAGGTGTGCAGTCTATAAATCCTTTCATCTATCATGCCTTAGCATATATTTCATTTGTCTCCTAGCAGTAGATGCTTTAGTATTCTATTTGGGATGGGCTTCTATTCCTTGGCATTGAATGCCTGAACCTTAGCATTTAAATAAACTACTATGCCTTAGCACCTAGTTTTGGGATGAGCTGTTTATGCCTTAGCAATTAATAGGTCACTATTTTATTTTTATTTTTATGGTACTTGTTTCAGGTCCTCCTTCAACTCTCCAACTCCCTCTGAAGTGCGGAACTTTAAGTGGGAGGTTGAAATAATTGCTTTAAGCATGTTCTAATTCGTGAGTGCCTTGGCACTAGCAGCTCCTAACTTGGTAGCTTTGTATATACCTCATGAAAACACGTTTTCATGTGCCATAGGGGTGGAGTACTAACGTCCTGCATCTTCTTTGAATGTTTTTATGCCTTAGCATAAGGTCTTATGCCTTAGCATATTACTTTTGAATGTCTTGCCTTAACGTTCCGTGTGTCTACATATTCCTACTCCCCCCAAGTGTTAAGTTGTCTGGTTAGCTTAGCACTTGTGCCTTGTATCTCTTAGTACTACATATAGATGTCTTAAGTACTTGTGATTAGCTCAATTCCTTGGAATTTTAGCTTGCATTGTAATGGACTGACCTCATTTTTAGCACTTTTGTGCTAAACTGAGGTTACCCATTTGGTCTTTTTGGAGCTACCGAGCTCTTATAACAGCTTGAATTTGTTATTTGGTTAGGCATTTGTGCCGAGCAACTTTTCCGACATTTGTACCGAGCTCTTGTGTCGGTCTCTTCAGAATTTTAAGGCCATAGCATGACCGCAAAATATTGTTCACGCCATTCTTCCCTTGTCCTCCGTAGGGAAATCGTGGCTCTGCTATTTGCATTGATCTCTTTATTTAGAGTGACTAATTTGCTTGAGATAGATAGCTTCCTTACTCCTTATTTGGGATGCGTGTAGCTTTGTTAATTTTTTTGAACCCTTAGGTTTTAGCAAGAGTAGTACATATAATTCGAGAGTCTAAAAAACAAAAAGATTTTCTTGCCGCATGGGAGGTCAGTTGCTCGATTTTGAATTCAGTCCCTTCGGACTCTCTGAGATTGGATGCTGCTGACTTTGTCACGTCCTCAAAATTGAAAGGATAAATCGTAAGGAAATTTCCACATAGGCAGTCAACAAATCCACGGGCCACGTCAAATCCAATGTTTAATAGTCAAAGTCAACCTCAAAATACACAATGATCTATGGGTAACCGAACCCCAAGTTAAGAAAATATAAGTGAAAATTTATTACAAACCCAAGTAAAAAAAAACGCAATATCCAATAGAGTTACAAAATCATTTAATTTCAAAAGTAATAAGTCCAAAGATGATGCTATAACCCCTCCTTTAAGCTTTTCAAAACATGCATGCGATCACTCCACGCACATCCAAGTCAATGCTCCATGCTGGGTACCTGAAATTTTGTAAGGTTGAGCTCACTAGCCCAGTAGGAAAACATCTATCGATTTTGAATGAAAACAAGATGCTCATGACGTGCAGACGAGAGGCTAAGTCATATGATAAGACCACAAAATTTCTAGATAAGCACGAAGAACGGCACAAAGTTCAATGATAGCCAATTTAAATCAACGAGGAAGAAAATCATTTCATAAGATTGATAGAATCATGTGAAAGGGCTGTGAACGTCACAAAAGTCAAAAATCACCAATTCGGAACAAGTACCGCTCCATTTTATCCGTTCCATATCCGACACATCACGTGTTCTCAAAACATTCATTTCATACATCTTATCCATTCATTTCATTCTTTATACTCCGGGCATGCCATATAGGCCCCGTGTCACTCCGGGCATGCCATATAGGCCCCGTGTCACTCCGGGCATACCCTTTCAGGCCCCATGTCACTCCGGGCATACCCTTTCGGGTCCCGTGTCATCATTATCACATTTCCATAATCATTTCATATCCATTACCATCATATCAGTATCCATGCATACTCTCATCTCAATCCGACACTCAAAACACAACTTTGATGGATTTTCGCCAAACTAGAGTCATTAGGGGTTAAACACGTAACACGAACCCCGAAAAAACTTAACGAATCATCAAATATGCTAGGTTATACTCATGACACATATCTCAAGATGTTTCAGGCGATAGTCTCCCCAAATTAGAGTTTAAACCTCTAAGTATCAATACTAGAAAGCTGGGGTATCAATACCCGATTTAAAAAAAAGGACAGAACCTCTGGGTATCAATACCCCAAATCTGGGTATCAATACCCAGTCCAATAATAAAAAAAAACTACGGGGTATCAATACCCCCGCGTCCGGGTATCAGTACCCAGCCTCCTAAAGGCCGAAACAAAGACTTGCTGAGTATCAATACCTCAGCATCCGGGTATCAATACCCAGTCTAGAACAAGCAAACTTTGGGCAATTTGACATATTTGAGCAGTCCGAGTATTTTTACCATAACTTTTCACACCAAACTCCAATTTCAACGAGTTATATATCAAAACGTAGGGAATTTGAAGAGCTACGACTTTGTAGTTTATCACATTTCCTAATTTTGCCTCGACGTCACCCGAAAAGCGTGAACAGTAACCAATACGAGCAAATTCTCACCCATGCTGCATGGGGGATCTCAACCCAAACATTTGAGTTGGGTTATCAAACAAACAAATTGACTAGAGAATCACTTAGGAAGTTAATGGAACCACTCAACATCAACACAAACAAGATTAGAACATCTCCAAATGAACTTAAAGCAAGGATTTAGAGGAAACTAGCAAGTATGAAGGTAACACACACACAAACATCAAATTTGCATTGAGAATTGAAGGATGATCCCCTACCTCTTGGGATTTAGCTTGAAAAATCCCCCAAGGAGCAAAATCCAAACTCTAGCTTCAAAATCCAAGGAAAGTTATTCAAACACCGGAGGGAAATAAGCATATCAACGCGTAGAGCACGAGATTTGGAGAAGCTTTTGTGAAGGGACTAAGTTTGGAGCTTGGGATTTGGCTTGATTTGGTGGAGAAAAGGAGCTTGATCAGCTATGGAGGAGAGAGAGAGAGGGTCGGCTGGACCTGGGGAAGGATGGAGTGTTTATTCTCTCTCTTTTCTCCACCACACACATATATACACATATATCACCACACACTTAAATTAAATTGCACCAAAAGCCCAAATGTGGTTTGTGTAAACCAATTCCACCCCAACTCCACATATTATGTATATCTTCCAAACACTTAGTCACTTCTATCATTTCCCACAATTTCTCACATTACCCCACTATTGTTTACGAAAAATAAATAAAATTTTACGGGCCTTTATAGACTTGCTATTGGTGTAGGCTTACGTGATCCTGTACTTGTTTGACACTTGTAGATTGTGTAATTGCTTTCTGTATGCCGTTGGCCCTATGACTTGTTGCCCCTTGGGACATGATTACTTTCATGCTGACAATTAGACTTTTTCATCCAGCAATTTTTGTTCATCGGTCTCATTTACGTAGTCCCTTAGGACATACTAAATTTTCGAGTCTCTAAGATTTCTAAGCTTTTTTTTTTTTTTTTTGTTCGGCCCACAACTATTGAGTTCTGTAAAGACTATGACCCGTAGATCTCGGCTTGCCGATCGAGTTTGCGGTTGGCACCAAAACTTCCTCCTGCCTTAGGACTTCTCATCCTTAAGCCACCTGTGCTTCCATGGGCTGAACAGGCTCATGGAACTCAGGGGGTGGCACCCTTAGTTGGTGGCTCTGGTACCCAAGCCCTTGTTTAGCCAGTGATTCCTGTTCATCCTGCCTTGCCAGAGAACCCTGGTCTGCAAACCACAGGAACGGGTTCCGTACACCAGAGGGCGGCACTGGGAGAGAACGCCGGGCCACATGCGGTGACCCGAGCAGAAGTACAGGCTCTGCTGCAAAGAGAAAAGACGAAAACAACGTTTCCCTCCCTCCCTAACCCAGATATTCAACCACCATACCCCATGGCTATCCTTTCGAATGCCATATCCATAATGGTACACCCCACCAAAGCTCACCAAATTTGATGGCAAAGAGGGTAACGCTCAGGAGCACATGGTGCGGTTCATTGAAACCCTAGGGGCCTTTTCTGGAGACACAAATCTCAGGTTAAGAGAATTTTCCAAGTCTCTAACCAATAGGGCATACACGTGGTATGTTAACCTCACCCCCTACTCTATAATATCATGGGAGGACATGGTTAGTCGAATCTACGCCAAATTCTTTCAAACACGCGAGAAGATAACCAGTCTATCCCTCGTCAAAGAAACTTAGGGCCCCAGTGAGGATATCATTGACTATATCAGGCGATTCCAGGACCGCGCAGTCGATTGCCTTGAGCCAGTAGAGGAAGAATATCTGGTGGAAATTTGTACAGTAGGTCTCCTGCGCGAGTATCAGCCATTCTTGGATACTGTCAAGATTCACACGTTTGCTGCGTTATTAGAAGCAGCATACAAGCTGCACCACACTGTAAAGCCACTCGCGCGAGAAGGCTGGAAGCCTAAAAAGTCGCACTCCGTTGCCGCAGCTACAACTTCCGCTCCGTCTTCGCGCAAGTTGCAGGGGGGAAGAGGCAGCGGCGGAAACGGCAACAGGCGTGGCAGATGGAATGGAAATGGTATTGGGCGCAGCGATTGGAAGAAACAATAAGTATACAAAGAGAGCACAACGGCTCCGGACTACCCCTGCAGTATCGAGAAGTAAAAGCATTAGTCAAGGAGTGGATCGCAGATGGTGGCCTTACACTACCAAATATCGAGATCGCGCCATCACGTGCAGACAGAGAAAGCCCTAACTATTGCATGTTCCACCGACACACCAAGCACCCCACTAGCGAATGCTGGACCTTGAAAAGGTTTTTCAAGAAGAAGCTAGACAACAACGAGTTGAGAATCACTACCAAGGCACAAGACGTGCGCACGTATCCCTATCCCGAGCATGGGACGACCAACATGGCTGAATGCTTTGAATTCATACGTGAAATGGAGGAAGATGATTTTGGTTATGATTATGATTATGATTATGATTATGATTATGATTATGATTATGATTACGAGGAGGTATATATGACATCTTTCTACGATGAGCTCGATGATATTGCAGGATATGATACTTCAATGGTGGCCACTCCCGATCCAGAGAGTGGGGTCAAAATCTTACAGAACAGCACAAAGTTCAGACAGTTTTTCACATATCCCATGTCCTCTGACCTAGCCTAGGGGGGTTGTCCCTTGGCATGTTTGATCCCCTTGGGGAGGGGGTTTTCCTCCCAGGTGTGCTTGACCATTTAAGCCATAAGCTCAAGTACCTTGCAAGTCCATTTGCAAGCCATTTCACAAGCCATCGATGATAATACACCATGCTAATGCACCATTCTACTGCTGATCTTGAACTTGCTCCTTAGACATGTTTGAGATGGAACCTTGATGAAGCCACTCTTCAAAATCCATTCTTGTGGCCAACCAACACCAAATTGCCTTGTGTTACTGCTTCTGTAATGTTGACATTGAGCAATGATATTCCTTGTATATTTTGTCAATGTTCCTTGATCGTCTTGTTAGAGGATTATGGAACTTGTGTTTCATTTACTCCTACCTCCTTGTTGCCTTTTGGCATAAGTATTCCATAGTTCTTTTGTTTTGTTTTGTTTTGTTTTTTGTCCTCCTGGGGTATGCCCCTTGTAGGCTGTATATCCTTTTTTCCCCCTTTTATTTTCAAGCTAATTTATCCAAAAAAAAAAAAGTTCAGATAGTTCTATGATGGAATGGGGTTCACACCCAACGCAAGATTCCTAATGACAAAGACTATTTTGGCTATCGCGCAAGAAGGCCACGAAGCATGCGCCGCGCAAGGAGGATCCCTCCCCAGAACGATCAAAGATGAGTCAAATGCGATCTCATTCTCTGACTCTGATAGAAGAATTCTGCACCCACACAACAGGCCCATATATGTCACGGCACGAGTCAATGGCGTGGAGCTAAAGCGAGCTTTCATGGATGGAGGAGCATCCATCAATATCATGCCAATGTCCACTTTGTAAAAGGTGGGAATCCCGGAGGACCGGCTAGTGAAGTCGCTGATAGGGATCACTGGGTTCCAAGGAGACAAGAAGGAATCCCTGGGGTACGTTATCATTGACCTCACAGTCGGACCTATCCGCACTACTACTAAATTCCACATTATTGACGCACAAACAAACTACCACATAATATTGGGCCGCAGTTGGATGCATCGCTTCGCGGTCATCCCATCCAGCTATCATCAGTGCCTAAAGGCGATTTGGGCTGGAAAGAAAGTCACTATGGCAGCGTTCGAGTGGCCATTCGAAGTGAACGAAGCTCACCTGTCCGATTCGGTATACTTCATCGAGATGGAGGAAACGCTGAGCGCGACGGTCGCAAAGCCGTTCGGAGTTAAATTGCCCAAATGGGAAGATATCAAAGACGAAGGAGAGGTCTTCGTAAGCAAACGTGAACCATTTGCAGAAAGCGCTTCCGGGCCATGGAAGATTACCAAAGTCAAGGAAGGAGGAAAGACCGTGTACTGCTTGTGACGAGGCGGCGGGCCGGATGTCTCAACAGAGGCGTCTGACCCGCGGTGCCTAGAGGCAACAGGAGCAGAAGAAGACGAGATGGTTAAACCCGAGCCAACCCCAGAATGTATGCAGGATGGCCCTAAGCCGCAACCCGAGATATTGGAGGAAGTCAACCTCAGAGAAGGAGAGGGCACTTCGAGGCCCATCTTCGCCAGCGCGGCACTGGAAAGTGGCATGAAAAAGAGGCTCATTAAATTGTTGCAGCAATGCATCGATGTATTCGCTTGGCAATATGAGGAAATGCCAGGGCTAGACACTGGGTTGGTGGCACACCATCTGAATGTCTTCCCAAATTCTAAGCCGGTCAAACAGGGTGCGCGCAAGTACCAGCCAGAGTTGGAAGAGAGGATCAAAGAGGAAGTCGAGAAATTAAGGAAAGCCGGATTCATCCAGCCTATACAATACCCGCTATGGCTGGCGAACATCGTACCAGTGAAGAAGAAGAACGGCCAGATACGTGTGTGTGTCGACTTCTGCGACCTCAACAAGGCCTGCCCGAAGGATGAATTTCCTTTACCACATATTGATACATTGGTTGATTCCATGTCGGGACACCAGATGTTCTCATTTATGGACGGCTTTAGTGGCTATAATCAGATTAAGACGGGGGCCGAGGACACGGAAAAGACAGCTTTCAGAACACCGTTGGGCAACTTCTATTACACCGTTATGCCCTTTGGCCTCAAGAATGCTGGCGCGACATACCAGCGCACGATGACAACAATCTTTCACGATATGCTGCATCACATTGTAGAAGACTATGTGGATGACCTCGTTGTAAAATCAAAGGAGAAGTTCGATCACTTCGATCACTTGGAAACAGTGTTTACAAGGTGTAGGAAATTCAACATGAGAATGAACCCATTAAAGTGTGCCTTCGGCGTCGCGTCAGGGAAGTTCCTGGGATTCCTGGTCCATAGGCATGGGATAGAGGCAGATGATGCGAAGATAAAATCCATTACCGAAATGCCGCCCTCGCACTCCCAGCGGACACTCAAGAAGTTCTTAGGGCGGGTTTCCTATCTGCGCAGGTTTATCCCTGCGCTGGCAGAAATCTCAGCACCTTTTAGTGACCTGCTGAAGGGAAGAGAAAAATTTGAATGGCGCGCGGAGCACCAGTGTGCATTTGAAAGAATCAAGACTGTCTTAACCTCCCCGCAGACCATGATCACACCACAGAAGGGCAAACCCCTTGTCCTGTACCTGGCGTCCACCCCGAGATCCATCGGGGCTCTGCTCGTGCAGGAAATTGATGGCACGGAAAGGACGGTATACTACATTAGTAGGAAAGTGCATGGAGCAGAAGAGCGTTACACGCCAGTAGAGCGGCATTGCCTAGCGTTGGTCTTTACCGCGCAGAAGCTGCGTCACTACTTCTTGTCTTTCAAAATCCATTTCGTCACGAAGAGCGATCCAATACGCTATCTGCTATCGCGGCCAGCCCTCACGGGGTGAATGGCCCGTTGGCTTTTAGCTCTGGCTGAATTCGAAATATTATGCGTCACTCCTAAGGCGATTAAATGTCAAGTACTTGCACAATTCCCTAGTGGACAGTGTGAACCAGTCTAGGAAGAGTTACCTGGAGATGGTTTCGAAGCATTAACGGTCACTTCAGTCACTTGGACGCTAAGCTTCGATGGGGCCGCAGGAGGTGGCGCGAGAGGTGCTGGGATAGTCCTCACTAGCACAGACGGCCAGCGTGAATATCTGGCATACAAGTTGTCTTTCCAATGTTCAAACAATGAAGCAGAATACGAGGCTTTGATCCTGGGACTCCTAGCAGCTATTGCAAAAGAAATAAAGACCCTCAAAATTGTGGGGGATTCAAAACTGGTAATTCTACAAACAGAGGGCATCTACGCACTTAAAGAGCCTACTCTTGCTCCATACAGAGACACGGTACAGAGGCTGATGCAGCGTTTTGATAAAGCGAAAATCATTCACAAACCCAGATCAGATAACAGATTCCCTGATGCACTTTCCACACTGGGAGCGAAGGTTGAGTTCAATGAAGAAAAGATAGCCATAGAAATCGTCAAGAAGACAGAACCATCAATCGCTGATGAACTAAACAGGGAACAAGCTGTTGAAGAGTGGCAAGAAAAGTTGATGAAACAGTTAGCTACCGGGCAAGGCGACATCCCTTTGTCAGAATTGGCACAATTTACCACGATTGGGAAGAAATTATATTTCCGCGGCCCTCAGGGGTGGCTCGCACGGAGCATCGGACTTCAAGAGGCCAAGACTAGGTTGTGTCAGATCCATGACGCAACTTGTGGAGAAAATGACATTTCCCTTTACCGGAGGGTTCAGAGACAAGGCTATTATTGGCCTAGCATGAAGGTTGATGCCGCAGATGTATTAAGGAAGTGCGAAAGATGCACCTTAGCCATCCCAGTGCAGGAATGCTGTTTCTCAGTGGAGCAGGATTGGAGGCAGAAATATATTGATTTCCTACAGGAGGGCGCGCTACCTGTGGAGAGGGAATATAAAGGCAAGTTAAGATGTCTGCTAGTCGATTCTTCATAAAAAATGGAAGTCTGTACAGGAGAGCCTTGGACCACACCCCTTTACGGTGTTTGTCCAACGAAGAAGCTGAGGAAGTGTTGTGGCGTGGGCAACGGAGCTACAGTGTGGGTTGTTGGTGATGGACCATCCGTGTGTTTTCTATGATCTTGGCGTTCGTGGTCTTGTGGGTTGACGGTGATGACCTGTGGTGTGCGGCGGCGTTGGTGGAGGGTGGTTGTGCCGACCTTTGGGACAGCAACAGGGGCATGTTCCCCGGGTTCCGGCGTTGGTTTGGTTTTACTCGTCTCTTCACTGGTTCCGTGCGGTGGCGTAGGGCTTGCTTTTGTGCTTTTAATGTAAAATTTGGGGCGATGTTAAGCCCTTAGGGTGTGGACTTTGATCCGTTAGGTGTGGGTTTCGGCTCCTTGGGGTTCTTTGGTTGGTTCCTTGCCAATCGAGTATTGGGTCTCGGATTTGGCATTGAATCTTTGTATTTGATTTTGTCTCCTTGCTCCTTTTAGTCATTGTAACTTCTTCAATGATTAATTAAAAAAAAATTCCGTACAAAAAAAAAAAATCACTCACACACACAAAATGCACAGCTAGCTAATGTGATAAATAAGGAGAAATTCTTTTTTTGGGTGGGCTCCACATTTGAGTTTCTCCTCACCCGCCACATCAGCTTGATGTATATAAGTGGTGTACCAACAAAATTTTCTATTTTTTATGCATATACATTGAGCAAATCAACTTATAATAAAAGCTAACAGATTGGACGTCGTTGAATAGTATTTGGGTTCAATTGACTTTAGCTTCTAAATCTGAATGTAGGCATGCACATAGTTTACCCGATTACAAACTTCATGTAGCCACATATTAGAACAATAGTGATACATACACTCCCTCCCCCGGCCACTCCCAGCCACACCCTCTCTCACATGGGGTGTGGGAGTGTATATATCATTTTTTTATATTAGAAGGCCTAAAAGTTAGACACAACAATTAGCCAATCAATTTTTGCCAAGTGTACTTCTAATAAGTAGTGGCGGATCACAAATTAAATATGGCAAATGGAGGACACTAAGTCATCGTAACTTTAAAAACAAATTCTACAACAAATTGGATTTATATTCTTGAAGTTCTTAAATTTTTTACAATTGATCCTTAATTTATGCATCCAAAAATATATGGAATAAAAAACCTAACATCAAAAGGAAAAGGCTACAACACACACCCCTTATTTGGGTGTGTATGATACACACCCTTATAAAAGTTACAAATTTTTTATAAAAGTTACGATTTTTTTTATAAAAGTTACGAGACACACCAAAATGTTAAGAATCATAAATAATGTTACGAATCATATTGCTGAAAAATTACGAAAATCTAAAAAATGTTACGATTGCCAATGAGGTGGCACAATCTGCACCATACAATAGATGCATATGATACACACATTTAATGGGTGTGTATTGTAACCATTTCCTTAAACCCTAAGGACACTTTGAAGTTTCAACAGTGAAACCACAGTTCATGAGTGGTTCACTTCACTAAAGACTCCCAAAATACCAGAATCAAACCCCAAATAAGCATAGAAATTGTTCACAAAGAGTAAAAACAAAGGGTGTTCATTGATTACGTGAAGAATCTTGAAGATCGAAAGCATTTCTGCTTGTTAGGACCGAATTCCGGAGTCTTTTTTTATTGGCAATTCCGGGTGACAAAACACTTAGTTATATTGAGTTGTAATTTTATTATTTATTTATTCTTAGAGAGTCTCTGCTAGGATGTGGAAAGGAATTTTATTTGTTTGTATTTGAGTGCGGTAGATATTAGTCAAGTTATTATTGGGCCGGTTTATGAGCGTGTTGGTTAAAAAACGGAGGTCAATGACTCGACTACAACGAGATGTATTTTGGCGAAGATGGATCGATTTGGTTCTCAATTAAGTGACGTAAAAATTAGGCCCATTTTTTTTTTTTTGTCAAAAGTTGAGAGATAGTATTCATCAAAGATTCCCATGGGAAAAGATTGGGAGTCCACAGATCGGACACTCCAACGACAATATGTCACAGAAATACAACGAGAAAGCGTATGACCAAACCAACCGAACACACCGGACAAAATCAGGACAAAAACCGGCCTAAAACCGGACATAACCGGCCTAAAGCCGAACAAAACACAAAAGAAACGAGAAAAAAGATACACTCCCCTTCGTCGCTGAGCAGCCCATCTCTAACCAAACCTCCAACCGGTCACGCGCCTCTACCGGAGGCCTAAGAAGCCACCGGAACCCGTAAGGTTACAAAGGAGGAGCAGACAAATCGTAACGCCCAACAGGGCTGCGGAACGCCAAATTCCAACGATTGGCGAACGAAAGGCGGATCTGGTGCAGAAGGGGAAGGGGAAACCAGATCTAGAAAAATTAGGCCCATTCAAGAGGCTAATTATGGACTTGTTATTTGGCTCCTAGGTTTAGTCGCACAAAAGAATAAAGGAGGCAGCAAAGAGCAAAGGGAAAAAGACATATATTAAAAACGTCTATTGGGGTTAAAGTACACTGGGGCGGCATATGCAAATATTGTCTAGGAATTTTTAAGAGCTATTTCGAAGGGCGATTTTCGTTAGATTTATTGGAAGGCTTGAGGACTCAAGGCTGTTGGCGATCAAGATCACTGAGTGCGGTGTACGTGTGACTCAGTAGGTGATACTTAGAACGTTGTGAGGATTTACTTCGTTTGGATAGGTATATTTGTAACTGCACAATGGTTATAGTGATTTGATTCCTTCCCGTGGTTTTTGCCCATTTAGGGGTTTTCCACGTATATCTCTGCGTTGTGGGATTTGAGTACTTGCATAGTTATTTATTTATTTATTTATTTGCTGGTAGTATTATTTAGTGATTTGCATTCATACAAGTAGGGTTTTTAAAGAACCCTGATTTTTCACTGCTCAAGTTTCGAAAAGACTTGCGTGGGAAAAATGAGGCATTGCCTTCTCAGCCAACAGGGACACAACAGGTGGCATTGATGGGATGGGTAGTACTATTGCCTAACTCTTCATGTGGGCTGTGCCCATTCTTGCATAGAACGCTAGTCCCATAAGCGACACATGTAGCGCACAACGCTACACGCGGATGTGAACTCAGTATGAACCCTAGTCCCATGCCACCTTGTGATGCAACGTTGTCGTTGCACTGACTCAGCAACATTACCTCGGTGGCCATGGTGTGGCACTTAGTTCTGCATAGTACTTTGTTCCAACTCCGAGATTCAAGAGGTGGCTCATGATGCTGATTCTACAGATGGCCCCCACCATGTAGACTGGGGTTGTGCTCCGATACCAATTATAATGACCCACCCTAACTGACCTGCTAACTTTTAGCCTAACCACGTGACTCAAAAGGTTAACCTCAAGTTATACAGTAGCTGGTGCGGCTACCTTTTATATCATAGTTGATGTGGGACCAAAGTGCGTTCTCACATGGGCAGCGCAGACCCGAAACGACCGCGTAACATACAAAAGGTAGCTTAGACTTGTAATCGTCTAATCCAGTGCGTCATAGTTGATGTCACCGGCCCCAAGCGGTTATCATGCATGCTGAGCACATGTCATCCTAGAGGACAAGTCAAGATGGTCTTTATAAGGTACAACCACTACAAGAAAAAAGCCTTTTTGCGTCATCTTTTTTGCAACCGCACCTTATGCAGTCTCAAAAAATACGTAATTGCGACCGCAACAGGTGCAGTTGCAAAAAAATAAAACAATTGCGTCTGCAAGTGTTTGCGGTCGTAAATAAGTAAGGAATTGCATCTGCATTTTTTACGGTCGCAAATAATTTTCCATTTGCCACAGTATCTTTTTGCGGTCGCAAGTAATTTTCCAATTGCCACAGCATCTTGTGCAGTCGTAATAAAAATTTTATTTGAAAAATACAATTTCACAAAACGACGTAGTTTAGAGGATACCCACTAAATTTTCGCCCAAAATTAATCTCCCTCGGAAAATTCCCATCTCCCGCTTTGGAATTCCCCCCCCATACTCAATACCTCTCTCTCTCTCTCTCTCTCTCTCTCTCTCTCTCTCTCTCTCTCTCTCTCTCTCTCTCTCTATTTGTCACAGTTTATCTCTCAATCTTTCAGCTTGTCCTCTACAAAACCATCCCGTTCCTGTTCTTCAGAAAACGCCCCGTCCACAACCCAACCCCTACCCTCATCAAGCTCATCCATAGGTAACAGAATTTGCTCAATTTAAGAAAGGATTCTGCCCTTTCCCGGAAGAATTCGTCATCAGGCAAGTCCCCTTTCCTTTGTAGCTACAAAGAAGTTGTAAATAGATCTTCGAAACACTTTCTCCCCCAATTTGGGGTTCGGGTGCCTTGATAGGGGGAACAGGGGCTGGTGAACCAGCCGCACCAAGTTTGCCCAAAGTCAAAGGAAAAGAATTCACTTCTTCTGAAAGTTCCTCCTTGACTCTCTCTCACTCCTCTCTATTTGTACTCAGTTTTTCTTTGCATCTGTACAGGAACATTCAACGATTTCGGAATGGAACTGAAAGAAATTTAGGGCTAACTGAAAGAAATTTAGGGCTGATTAATTTTCTCGGTTGTACTCTCTATCTCTCTCTATCTTCACAGGAAAGTGATACAAGGGAAACCAAAGAACTGGGTTTTGCTTACTCTGGTAAGTCTTCATTTGGGTCTATGCCCTATTTTATGTTCCGTGCTCAACTACTCAACATTTGGTTTTCAGGGTTTATCTAAAGTCTACTTTTCCACCTTTTTTTGCCTGTTTTGTTTCCTAAAAAAATGGTCGAAAATACTGAACAAAATAATGTGCTCAGACTCTTTTGAGGGGTTTTTTGCTTTAGTTTTTCAATACTAGTGAGGTTTTTTGGGGCTTCACTTGATTGGATCTTGTTTCTGTGATAAGCTATTATCGGCACATTGATTGAAGCAAAACAAAAAGCAACATGCTAAAAGTGAAGTTCTTAATATAAAATTAACCACACTTGGGATATGTGATGACCCAATCATTTGTTTTCAGTTTATTTGGTTGTTGAGATTATGAAATCTCTACTTATGATGAGTGATGTTTCATTTGGTTCCAAGACATTTTTATATAAGGGCATTTTTGTTTGTTCTTGAATAGAAAATTATTTGTTCCCTGTAGTCTTAATTAATTACTTTTATAGAATCTTTCTTGTATTCTTGTGCTATACTTTATTGCTTTCTTTCTCCTGGACTACATCAAGTGGCAAAACATTCTACAATTGGCATAGTATTTTTCTATTGTAAGTCCCAAAAGTGGAATATATGACCAAGTTTTTGTGGAGCTACTATTATCTAGTGGAGCACGTTTACTGCTCTTTTTTTGCTTGGGATTGCTAAGGCATTAGGTGCAATATTTATTGGATTTCTTATGTGCATATGAAGTACTTTTATTTAGATTTTGGTGGTCTACTATTTTGATTATTAGTAGTGTTAGACTATGTAACCCCAGTCCCCAAGCCACACAAATAAGAAGTGATAGAGCATTTTCCCTAACTTGATAAGCTATTCGCAAACTCGAGCAACTAGGGTCCTGTTTTCAGTACTTTTGGCTCTTTATAGAGGTAATTTCAGCCTCTAAACTTTATTTGAGCAACTGGGATTCTGTAACCAACGTATAGTACCAGTTTCCAGCATATGAAACTTATTATTTTGCACCTAAACACACAGTTTTAGGACTTAGACAACATTTCCTGGAACTATTTTTCAGTTTCAGCAACTCTAACTTGCAGTTTTAGTCCCCAAATTCACATATCAAGCGGTTAAACTCAGTACATTGATTGAAGCAAAACTAAAAGAAACATGTAACAGGACAAAAATCCTAGTGGAAAGTGAAGTTCTTAATATAAAATTAAGGCTTATGGAACTAAATAAACTAATCCTTAAACTAATCTGTTAACTAATCCTAGTGGAAAGTGAAGTTCGCAATGCATGTGGCTTTCAATGCAAATATTGGTCTTTTTTTATGCATATGTGGTCCCCTTCCTTTTGACTTGAATAGATTTTATTTTTTTTCATTGAAGAGATGGATGAGTTGTTTACAGTTGAGATACACCATCAAGGCCATTTTCTTGAGAACCCAGTTCGTTATGTGGAGGGATTTGTTAACCATGTTGATGACTGTGATCCTGAGAAATGGTCCAAGCTAGAGGTTGAAGACATAGTAGAAAGGCTTGGTTACCCTAAGTACAAGTTGCTGTGGTATAGAATTCCTGGGCTTGGGTTGGACGAAGGACTCAGAGTTATAGGAACCGACAAAGATGCTGTGAATATGACAACAGTTGTTAAGGGTCATGACCAAATAGAGGTCTATGTAGAACACATTGTTGATGAAGTGGCAAAACATATTGTAAGTGCTAAAGGTCATTCTTGTGCTATACTTTATTGCGTTCTTTCTCTCACTATAGTACACCAAGTGGCAAAACATGCTTGGGTCATGAATGATTAGAGTATGAACCTAAGACCCTTAAATCTTTCATGATCCCCATTTAGAATAACAATTGTCCTTCCTAATTCATTTATTTTTCACTTAGGTTCAAGGCTAAAGTTGGTAACTCATGAGATTGATCCATGTGCATGCATGCTTGCTTGTTGGTTAATGTTGTCAAGTGTTTTATTAGTTAACATGCAACTTTATTAATAGGGAGCCTAAATCTTGGACCTAAACCTTTATGTTGCTGTTGTTTACTTCTAAGTGCCTTTGTGAACTAGATTTGATGGTGTCAAAACGTCCATCTACGTGTTAGCTTTCATCCAAAACTTAAATCACTCAAACCGGAGCTATAGAACTCCTTAAAATCAGTTTCTACCAAAATGGGATGAAACGGGACAGATCGGGTTCTAGGGTTGTTTTACCCTACTTAGAAAAGTTTTTGGCAAAAGTGCTCTCTTTGAAAGATGTTGCTCACATTATAAACTTCAATCCTGTAAATTTTTGTAAAATTTGAATAACACTTGATATGATTTCTAGACAAAAACTGGAGGGGGTTGGTTGGTGCTAGTAGAACTAGGCTTAATATTAAGGAGTGATGCCATTGGTTAACAAAGTGTATTTTTCTAATTCTAAACCCTATAGTTAAGTATTATAACAAGTTTATACCATTAATTTGATTGAATAACATATGTGACATTAACAGAAACACTTGGTGGGGAAGATGGACAAGAGTTGGATAGATTTACCAACTCGGGTATCGATGGAGTACTTGAAGGGGATTGACGAATTCATCGAGTTTGCTTACACCAGTAGACCTGAAGGTTCCTTCATTAGTTGTCCATGTCGGAGATGTGAGAACATATATAGTTTTTCTAGGCAGGTTGTGAAGGATCATCTTTATTCTCACGGCTTCTTTAAAAAGTACAAAAACTGGACGAACCATGGGGAACCCTACTCTCCTTTACATTGTGATGGAGATAATGGAAAGGATAAAGCAAATGGGGATGATATGGTTGGAATGATATACGAGGCTCTAGGAAATCCACAACTAGGCACTGAGAATAATGAGCAAAGTACTGATGATCCTCAGACAGGGCCAGATGAGCGTACCATGAAGTATTTGAAACTTTTGCAGGATGCGCAAACTGAATTATATCCTGGTTGTAAGAATTTTACAACATTGTCGTTTGTTGTTCGACTTTTGCATATGAAAGTGCTATATAGGTGGACAAATGAATCAATTGATGCGTTATTTGAGTTGTTTCATCAGTCCTACCCAGAGGGTGTGAAGCTTCCTAATTCACATAGTCAAGCTATAAAGGTAACGAAAGATTTGAGCTTCAAGTATGAGACATGGGATGCATGCCCAAACAGCTGTATGTTGTTCAGAAAGTAGAATGCAAAACTAGATGCATGCACCATTTGCAATGTTTCTAGATGGAAACCGAATGATGGCGAGGGCCATGTTAAACAAAAAGCTGCAAAGAAGATGAGGTATTTTCCTTTGAAGCCGACGTTGCAGAGGTGGTTTATGTCAACTGAAATATCTGAGCAGATGAGATGGCACGCTGATGGACGTACGAATGACGGTGTGTCGAGGCATCCAGCTGACTCCCCTGCTTGGAAAGATTTTGATCAGCGACACAAATCATTTTCCAATGACAGTCGGAATGTAAGGCTTGGGCTGGCGTCCGATGGATTCAATCCATTCGGATCGGCACATATAGCACATAGCACCTGGCCGGTTGTGTTGATACCATATAATTTACCGCCATGGATGTGCATGAAGCAACCATTTTTTATTTTATCTGTGCTTATTGATGGCCCAAAAGAACCAGGTGATAAAATTGATGTCTATTTGCAGCCCTTAATTGAGGAGTTATTGGAATTGTGGAATGAAGGTGTACCCACATTTGATGCATCAACCAATCAAATGTTTCAATTGCGTGCAGCTTTGTTATGGACAATTAACGATTTTCCTGCATTTGCTAACTTGTCTGGATGGAGTACCAAAGGTGAATATGCTTGTCCGGTTTGCAATAAAAATACTGTATCTTGTTGGTTGAAGTATGGTAGAAAACATGCCTACATGGGTCACCGTCGCTTCTTACCAAATGGTCACAAGTTTCGAAAGGATAAAGTATCGTTTGATGGCAAGAGGGAATTGAGAGACAAACCAAGATTGTTGTCCGGAACTGAGTTGTTGAATCAATTGGATTCAGAAGGAATTCTTACACAATATAGGATGGAGGACCTCAAAGAAAGGGAAGAGAGGCCAAACCAAAACGACCTGCAAGAATTCGAAGTCATAATTGGAAGAAAAGGAGTATTTTTTTGAATTGCCTTACTGGAAGTTCAACCTAATTAGGCATTGTCTTGATGTGATGCACATAGAGAAAAATATGTGTGACAACATATTATGGACAATACTTGGCATTCTTGGAAAATCTAAGAACAACGTCAATGCTCGGCGTGACTTGAAGAGGATGAAAATCAGAAAAGCATTACATGTGAAACGAAGAGGGTCCAAAAAAGCCTATTTACCCCCTGGACAATCCTGGACGATTTACAATGAGTAAGGATGACAAAGACTCGTTCCTTAAAGTTTTAAAGAATGTTAGAGCGCCTGATGGGTATGCTTCAAATATCTCGAGACGTGTCCGTTTAAAAGAGAGAAGCATTGGGGGACTTAAGAGTCATGACAGCCATGTTCTTATGCAACAACTTATACCTGTGGCTATAAGGAAGTCATTGCCCAAGAAAGTAGTTGAACCCTTGATTGAATTGAGCATTTTTTTTAGCCAATTGTGTTCCAAAGGTAATCGCGCATCAGACTTGGAATATCTTCGAGACCGCATTGCATTAACACTTTGCCATCTCGAGAAAATTTTCCCACTATGTTTGAGGCATGTCAGAGACGTGAAGTTGAGTCAGCTTATGTGGAATATGTAGATCATACCTCTTCACAATCGGCACCATCACGATCTCAATCACATTTAGCACCATCACAGCCAGCATCCAAGGTAAAACCATTGCGACTTGCAGCTCATGTATCCTATATTGCTATTTTGTTTGTCAATTTTATTTCATTTTAGCATTTGAGTTGTGGTAGGCTTTAACTATTCGTTTTTCCTCATTATACTTTAGTTATCTCCTTACATTTATCATCAATTTTATTGTTTGCAGGGTGGTATGTCGAAGAGAAAGGCCGGACATGGTCTCTCTAGTTCTCGCGTTAACACTATGTCTGAAGCATTGCAGAGACTTGCAGCTGAGGCAGATGATATGGAAGATATAGATAATGAACTATCACAATCGCACCGAAGTACTTCACATGACTCAGGTATAAAATAAGATGGGAAATTTTCAAAAATTTGCAACTAATAATGCTGGATACTAATGCTATTTATTGATGGCTAATTATGTTAAGTCCATGCTAGCTGATTGTGCTATTAATTGTCTAGTGGCGAGGCCTGACCCATCTACTACAAACCGTGGACGAGGTTGTGCAAAGGGGATCAAGCAGTGGGGCACTGGAACCAAGTTGAAGGTAGATTTTGATAAAAAATTCCATCCCTTCAACAAAAAAGGTAAAAAGTTGAAGGGACAACTTGGTTTAATTGTGTGCAATCCCCATCGAGTTCCACTCACATACCTGAAGTGGAATTTCGTGCCCTTAGAAATCAAAGAGGCCATTTGGAGAGAGATTCAGGTACAAATAACGTGTTTTCCTACTAATTTTACCTATTATTCCTACCGTTAATTCTAGTTTTTCTTCCATATTTTGCCTACTTTTTGCAGGATAATGTGATGGATTGTCCAGAAGAGTTCTATTCGGTTGCAATGAGTTTATGCAACAAGTTATGGAAGGACCACAAAAGTAAGTCCAAGCGCATCTACTATAAACCCTACATAGACGATCCAGATATTGACTCGAAAGTGCCAAAAAATATCCTGCCAGATCAGTGGGCAGACCTTGTAAAATATTGGAGGAATAAGCATGTAAAGGTAATAATGTTACAATAGTTGGTTCACCCATAGTTATTGAACCACTCAACTTCTTAACAACATAAAACTTACTATATATGTTGAATTGTTAATGTAGAAAACAGCAGAAAAAAATTCCTTAAGTCGAGGCCTTCGTGGCCCTGCTCATAGGACCGGTCGAAACCACTTTTCACAAATACGACATGAGGTAAAGATTCTAATATTTCGTTTGATTTAATTTGTAAATAAATGACCAATAGATAACTCTTATTTGTCTGATGATCTTAGATGGAACCTGCTGGAGAGGCCATAGACAAAATGAGTGTCTTTATGAAGACACGCGATCTAAACGACCCTGATGTTAAAGAATTTGTGGTATGAGCATATCTTGTAGAGTAACTTTTTAAGTCATATGTTGAGTACTTTTTTTCCCAATGATTGTATGCTGATGTTTTTTTGTCAATGTAGGACGATTATAATGATCGACTCTCTCAAATAGATGAGCCACTTCAAACAATAGAGATCCGTGACAAAATTTTCCATCAGGTGTTCGGAGAAGATGGACATGGTTATTGCCTTACTTATGGCACAGGTGTTCCTCGAAGTGCAGTGTACAAGAAGAATGCAGGCCTATCAGAGGCATCCTCAGCTTCAACAATTGATGAGATCACTCGACAAGTACATGAGAAGCTTTCTGGTGAGATTGAGCAAAGGCTTACTATTGAGATTGAACAAAGGCTTACTGCTGAGATGGAGGAGCGGCTGAGAAGGGAGGTTGAACAGAGGCTTACCGAAGAGATTGAGAAAAAGTTGAATGAGAAGTTCATGGAACAGTTGAAGAATATGGAGGCTCGTTAGACCAAAAAAAAAAAAAAAGAAGAATATGGAGGCTCGAATGGACTTCTTCGAGTTCCAGGCAGGAGTAGATGCCTCCAAACAGGTTAACTAATTCGCTATGGGTTAAAAAAATTGAATGCAATCATGAATGTAGGTTAACTAATTCGCTATGGGTTAACTATTTGTATCTTTTTATTATAAGACTTTTTTTTACTGCTTGATTGCTGCATCTGATGTTCAAGGAGAATGATTTTAACAATAATTTATATGCAGGTTTTGGATGCAGGTAGTGGACATCGTGCAACTAGCGAGCATCGTGTACCAAGCGAGCATCATACTGCTAGCGGCCATCGTGGAGTCCAAGAGTCCGTGGGAGATGACATTGATAATGGGAGTGAGCTATTAGGTACTAGGCGAACAAATTCTCAGCAGGTATATTTTTTCATCGTGTATGAATATTTAAGCAAGAGTGCCCCTTCTCATCACTAAATTCATTGAAAGTCCCTTGAAATTTACTTGGTTATAGTTACTCGATTTCTCTCAAGCTGCCTACGTTAGATTTTTTTCACAATAGAGGTAGTTATGTCTATATTTCTCTTATGGTAAGTGAAATTCTCATGTGGTAAAGTTAGTGAAATTCTCTAGTTTAGTGAAATTCTCATGTGGTAAAGCGTTGTACTTTGTGATGTGTTGCTATATCGAACACTGTTTAAGACCATGTCCTGAAAACATGAATAATTGGTGCTGAAACTGAGTTTAGAGTTGCTGAAATCATGTGATTTAGTGCAGGAAACTGCTTTTAGTTGCTGAAACTACCCTTTTAAGTGCATAAACTAGACCTTTTAAGTGCTGAAACTAAGTTGTTAAGGGTTGTAACTTGTTGGGTATGAAGCTTAGTTGCTGAAAGTGATGTTTCTGTCTTGTAAATGACTTTCTTATCTGCTGTGAATTAGGGAATGACATGATGCAAAAATGACCAACATGCCATGTCTATGCTAGGAAGAACAGAATTGTCCATGACTATAAAGAGTAGCCGTTTTTTGCTAATTGCTGGTGGGGGTTTTTCTCCCCCGTGGTATTCTGAACATCAATAATATTGAATTACGGAAGAATGAGATTTGTATGAACTTAAAGTGAGTTTTCTGAAACTGGATTTTTAATGAATAGCTACAACCGTTGATGATTACACCGTGAAACTTAGAGAACGGTTAATAGATGAAGGTAATAGTGGAAATCATCCCATCCGTGAAACTTGATATGAGTTTTTGGATTAACTCACTTACAATTTCATGGGTTGTTTATTGATGAATAACAACTGGAGTTGCTAGACTAGCTCAAGTGCTCAACCCTTGCAACCAAATAGGTTTTTGTTTTTTCCAAGCTGAATTTTAAACTGAAAGTGAAAACACACACAAACACACTGATATGGTAGGATTTTAGCCATCTTCTTGAAGATGTGCCTGTATTCTATCATTTTG
This sequence comes from Vaccinium myrtillus, assembly GCA_016920895.1. Lineage (NCBI taxonomy): Eukaryota > Viridiplantae > Streptophyta > Magnoliopsida > Ericales > Ericaceae > Vaccinium > Vaccinium myrtillus. The sequence continues at coordinate 22,521,840 of CM029277.1, forward strand.
GCTAACGAACTTGTAGATCCACATCAGAGACACGGACACATTTGACTTGGACACGGACACAGACCTACATTTATATTTATTTATTTTTTGTTGTTGACAAGTGTTTTTTATTTCATTATGACCGTAGGTAATTAGACAGAAAGTATGCTTGGCAAGTTTTCATATTCCGAAACAAGATGTGGCAGAGGGCTTTGTTGTTAGTAAGGACCCGTTGCTAAAAATAGATGGAGTTCCATTGGGTCTAGACTTTTGGAAAGTTATGGTTGACAAAGCTATAAAGCCAAATGCCCTTTTGGAAAGAACTCGTCAAGGTGTGACAAAGGTTGGAGATGTTGTGGGCGTTTATGTTGCTTGGCGTTCTAGTGATGTATGATACAGTTTTATTCTCTTGTTTTTCTATTTTTTTATTGTGCGATTAAGTATTTATCTAATTATTTGTTATTTATTCATTCAGGTGTTTTTGAAAGAGTAGATTATGGTGCACTTACAAGCTGCTTCAAGGGAATTCTCCATTTTGTGTTGTCTTGTATCCTTTTGGCCTTTGTTTTTGCATTATGTTATGGAAGTAAATGTCATTATGTTATGGAAGCAGTTAGACATTTTGGATTAAAGTGACTAGACATTATATTTTGGATGTAAACAGTTGATTACGACGAATGATTGTAGTTTTGGAAGTGAACTCCTATTAATGAAAGAATGTTATGTTTTAGAAATGTGTATGCCAATGGATATCACTGAATATATTTGTGGCTTCTTTGGCTCAAGAAAAAAGCCTATTGGCAATTACAATATTGTATCCAACGCCCTTTTTACGATGGCATTTTTTGGGGATTCAAAAAAGTTTTTACTACTAGAAAAAATCTTTTAGCCACTGCCTTGTAGCAGTTGTAAATAGTGTTAAACTAGCGACTGCATTGTGCAGTGGCAAAAGAAAGTGTATTGCAACTGCATTGTGCAGTGGCAAAAGATAGTGTACTGCGACTGCATTGTGCAGTGGCAAAAGATACAATATTAGCGACCGCATTATGTGCAATCGTAAATATATACTAATTAGCGACCGCAAAACTATAGACTCTAAAAGATGCATTTGCGGTTGCTAATGCGTTGCGACGGCAGCATGCGGACGCAAATGACTTTTTGTCACCCAACCAATCGCGTCCCTATTTTTGCGGTCGCAAAGCGGACGCAAAAAGCTTTTCCGACGGCATAGTAACCAATTGCGATGGCACATTGCGGACGCAAAAAGCCTTTTTTTTTTGTAGTGAACGATAAAACCTAAGAGCTACACATAACTCTTCTCTCAAAAACTCTATACTATTCATTCTCAAGTAACCGTCGGAGTGCCTTCCTGGTCGCCTTCTGGCTAGGTTGGGTGCTAATGGCGGGAGCTACTTGTGTAGGACAGTCAAAGTTTTCAGACGAGTCATCTTTATATTCAGAAGGTTCAGCCAGGCAAGGCGTTGGGACGACGGTCACCACAATTTTTTTTTTTTAATATATAGCGTCCGATTTGCTTAGCACCAATTAGTTCTACTACTTGATGCAATAAAGTTTACCAAGTAGTAATTTTTTTATGGAGTTTACTGAATAGAAACAGTAACACAAAGGAAAATAGACATCAATTTCTTATTCCTTGCTTTCACACTAACTTCATACATAGTTTTTTTTATGGCAACTATTATTTAGTACTGAGTTGCTCAACATATCACACTCCAGCCGGTTGCTACATTCATGGCTTTTTCTGGAGCACCCCTAGGAAATCAGTCACACGAGAGCCAATGAATAACGCAGAATTATGTTCTTGAACAACAGAGATAGATTTATTGAAATAGTACTCTTCAGGAAGAGAAAGAGACTCTAGCACCTCTCCGACTCCATTGATCCTCAGACCCATAGGCGTAGTGAACGTTGGCTGTTGAGTAGTCACGCTCACTGCCACCCAAAATTCTCCTTGCGTTTCACTCCTCTTAACTTTGTTTGGATTTCCAGGAAGGTTGATCAAAATCTCAGCGGTGTTAGCTTTAGGCCCCGTGAGCCAAAACTTTTGAAGTCTTTCGGCGCTGAACTCTGGAACTACGACGAAAGAACTATCGAAGTTTACTGCCGGGCCTCCTCCCCCTGCAAGCCCACTTAGCAACACCTTAACTTGTTTAGTCTTTGGGTCAAATTTTAGAAACCTTCCAGTTGAGTCACCTTTAAAACCCGGTTGTGTTGTATTCCTGCATGCACATATACGACTTTGTATGTTAATTAATATGTATGTTTTTTCCTTATCGGCAACGAGTTACGAGAAATTTCTTTTTGAAGGAAAAAAACTTTATTAATTTTGAAAAGAACAAGACTAATAGGGGCAAGAAAAGGTAACGAGCACAGTTACCAATTCAAGACCCAACACCCGAGGGTCAAAACTTAGATACAACATGAAGCACAGAAAAAAAACCCATGGGTCAAAACCCGAATACAATAATAAGCGCAAATGGGCCAAACCCAAAAAAGAAACAAACCCTAAAACACCCAGCAGCAACCGCCACACCCCGGAAAACACCACCACAAACGCAGCCAACTCCACCTCCCCAGAAAACTCCTCCACATCGCCGTTAAGCATACCGGATTGATCCCAAAGACGAACCCGTTAGGAGAAGCACCACCACCAACCGCTTGACCGAAGAGAGTTACGAGAAATTTCATTAACCATGGAAGATGAAAATATGAAATCCATGTGCAGTACGAAAGTAAATGTATCAGAGAATTTTAGAAAGAGAACATGAATTCTCTTCGGTCATAATGTTACTATTACCAAAATCTCAACCAACTCCTCATCTTCTCAATTTTTATCACATTATTGAAAGAAACAAACAGCAACTAGCTAACAAATAAATAGATGAAAAGTTTCCAACTAAAGACGCCCAAAAAACCCCCCATACAACCAAAACGCTCTAGCAACTTTCAATTTAAAGGTACTCATGATCGAGCTCCCAAAAAAGATCTAGGCACTATCCCCATTTTTGGCAAATCGTTCACATTTAAGGAGATATAGAGATAGTAATCTTATGCCGAATTGATGTTAGAAGGAGATGTTGGAGAGTTAATAGGGCTTTGGGAACTACAAGAATCATAGCAAGGCCCAATTTTCACTGTCATTTTCTTACTAATTCACCATTTCTAACCAACTAGATCAATGTTTCAAAATTCCTGTTCATATAATTTGCATTTTGTTAGAAAAAGAGAGAGAAAATGAGTCAAATGACTGCGGAATCTGCGTACCACAGGTTGTAGGTTTCGCTAGAGTGTTGGAAATAAACGATTCCGGTTTTCTGGTCGACATCTACGCCATTGGCGAATTTTAAAGGTGCACCGTCTGCACTGTTGGCAATCTGAATTGCAAGCCCTCCTAGAGGGCCTACTACTAGGAACCCAAAATAGGCATCAACAATGTACAGAAATCCCGTAGCATAGTTGAAGCTAAGACCCAATGGTCTCCCACATATAGGCCCGAGATTTGGATCGGTTGTTCCATCGCACAATGTCTTGTTCCTGATCCACATTCAAGAGTTAGAACCAAAAATGAAAATCAATTGTATTTACCCAACTACCCGACTCCTTGGGACTAATTATTCATGAACATGGTTTTCTCATTCATATTGATCTTCTCGACTACAATTTTATGCGTGATTTTGTAACAAAAAATGCAAATAAAAATATACTAGTGATACATTTCGTTATTGCAGATGGTTAGTTTTTGTGATAGAGATGAGAATTCAATCGACTGAGCTATTAAAACTTTGCTTCTTTCGTAACTGAATTTGCATATAATATAAAGTTTGGGAATATTCTATAATACATAGCATTTTGCATAAAAAGTCATAACATCAGTTTTGAATTCATAACTTTTGTATGACAACTCATAACCATCCGGACATAAATTCAAAACGTTAATTTTGAATTATAAGTAAATATTTGTATGTTTATACTAACTTTTTATCTCTTTTTTTAACTGATCCCTTGTCATGGAATTCTAAACAAATAGTTTGCATTTTCAATGCTCTTTCTTGCCCTTTTTGGGCGTTCCTACCATAACCCTTGCGACATTGGAGTTACCTATTTGGTGCAGTGTAGGCGAATTCAACGAAAACGTTGAAGATGTAATCCCACTTGAGAATCCTACCGTCAGCGACACTGACATAGGGCCCTCCTCCAGCCGCGTCGAAGGCGGCCGACTCGGGACCTGTTACCCCTGGTGGCATTTGAATCTTACTGAAGTATGGGTAAATGTTATCAGAAATAACCACCACAAAAGCAAGAGAGCAGAAAAACATGAAAACAATGAGATTTGCCATTTGGGTTTCTGAATGAGAAATGCCAAAGGCCCTTCCACTATATATAGGCATATTAACCGTATCCCCTCTTTAAATATACTTATTTTAAATTAAAAATATACAGATGATGCCGTGGGTTGATTGCAATATGCAAAATTTTAAATTATTACTATATGATACCATCCCTTTTATATTATAGAACTACATAACTACTTGAAATCCAACTGGCACATCACAACCGATCATTAATTTATCGCCTCTGGTTTATTAGGGCATTCACAATTTGCTCCTTAAAATATTGGTCTTAAGTTGACTCTTAAGGTGTACATAGAAGCCTAATTGGGGTCTATTTTTCACTCCTAAAGCTTGCTAAATTTAGAGAGCATATGTGCACTCAATGGGATAGCAAAGGCATTCACTATTATGTGGGAAAAAAAAATCAAAATTCTGCATTGTCTTCATCTTTCGTCCAATTAGTATTTCTTACCTTCAGTTGCACTTCACTATTTTTTTTTTTGGCTTTTTGCGAGCTTGTGAATCCGTATTTTGAGAAGGTTGATGATTTGAAAATTGAGATGGCTCTGAACCTAATTGGTTGGGTGGAGTGAAGGGGAATTGTGTATGAATGATATATTGCGCGTAAAATTCAGCATCGAAAGAGTTGAATGGAGGGTTAGATTGATTATTTGGATTTGGAGGTACAGATTTCATTTGGAAAGAAGGGTGAAGGTGATGAAAACTATTTCTGGAGTATATTGCATAGAAGACCTCATCTGGTTCCTATATTTATGGACTAGAATTCAAATTTCGGGATGCATGATATTTGAGAGATTTCTTCCGATGGAACTTTTTTTAAAATTTTCAAACAAAATCTTTTCTCTTGAAAATTCTATATTATGAAAAGATTAAAAGGGCTTGGGTCCCGCTTGGGGATATCTACAAGGCTACCTAAATCAAACTATAGAAATCTATTGGCCGGTCCTATTATTAGGAATTTTGGCCCACCGGGTCCTGGGCTAAAATTTATTGTTGGAGATTTTACTTTTTTGCCCATCCTTCTCGTCATTACTCTTTGTTTTTACTAACCGTTTAGGCACTTTCATAGGGTACCCTAGGATTTTAAGCACTTTCATAGGGTACCCTAAATTTAGAATGTACATTTTAGAATTTAGACCGTACGTTTTAAAATTTAGACCGTATATTTAGAATTTAGACCGTACATTTTAGAATTTAGACTGTATATTTAGAATTTAGGGTACCCTAAATTTAGAATGTACATTTTAGAATTTAGACCGTATATTTAGAATTTAGAATGTACATTTTAACACTCAAAATGTACATTCTAATTTTCAGAATGGGGGTAATTTCGGAAGAAAAAGTGTAAAACTTATATCCAGGACCTAGTGAACTATGCGCATTATTTGTTACAGACCTTACAAGCTATAACAGATGTTTATAGGACCGGCCCACAAAACTCTAATCTAACTAATGGGTTAAAACTCATGCTTAGGAGCCACCTTTAGGAGCTTGTCTTGGGAGCCCATTGAAGGCCATAATTGAAATGGCTTGCTAAATTTTAGGAGTCTCACCTAGCTAGGAGCTATTTTAAGAGTCCATTGTGGATGCCCTTAGAACATATGTGCCGCAATGGGGGGCCCAGATTCATAAGATTCGTGGCATGTAAAAAGGGGCTTCTTCCAGGCTGGCCCTTTTTTGTGAGTGTAACGACCCTGATTTTTTCTAAATAAAAATTTCATTATTTAATTGATTTTCCTTTCCTTAAAATTATCTCCTCTAATAAATTACTTAAAGTTATTTTTGGTAATAACTATTTTGGGTTAATAATTATTTTTGTACCAATATATACTGTGTGTACTAGTATAATTATATTACTAGATTTTTACTAGATTTCCTACTAGTTTTCTTCCCATTAATTCCTAGATTTTCCCCTAGATTTTCCTAGGAGATTTTAGTCATTTGCTTGTAGGAAGGAGGGAGGAAGCTTCTTGAATTACTTAGTCACCAAGTATAACTAGCACCATGCATGTGCATAGGAATCCCTTAAAGTGGAGTCTAGATTTTCCTATAGATTTCCTAGATTTATTAGGTCATTAGACTTGTGCCTATTTAGTGCACACATTTGTGTGTATAACTAGCACCTAAAACCCTATTAGGAGAATTTACTTTCCCTCTAAGTAAAAGAGAGCATGTGCTCCCATTTAAGAGGGGAATATTTGCATGTTGCCTTATTTATTAACCTAATAAGCCTAAGGTTTAGTAGCCCTTAATAGGCACAAGCCTCCTAACTTTGTCTAGTAACCAAAACTCCCAAAACAAAGGTGGCCATGCAAAATTATACACTACTTAGAGCCAAGGAAATTGCCTAGAAACTTCCTAGAGATTTCCTAGCATTTAAATCCTAGGATTTGCTTATGTAAAACCTAGGATTTCTAGTGTACAATCTAAGTATTTTTGTCTCCCAAAATCCCTAAAAATCTTGGCATTAAAATGGTGCACATGTTTGCATTAAAATGGTGCACATGGAGCAATTTATTGGTGGCACATGGGAGGGAGTTGGCCGGCCATTCTAGGGGGAGAGGGGTTGCCCAAAATTTTGCCTATAAATAGAGAGCCTTGCTCTCATTTGCACTCACACCACAAAGCTCCCAACTTCCTCTTTCTTGTTCTTGAGTTCTAGCACTTGTTCTACCTCCACCACCACTAAAACCACCACTCTCCTCCACCAACAACCACCCACCAATCCCAAAGTAGTAGGAAAGTTGGTAGCTTAGTTGTTCGTAGTCCAAACCCGGAGTCCAACCTAGCTTGTTCGACAGCTTTAAGTAGCTTTCCTACCTAAACTTTAAGTAGCTCTTCTACTTTTAGTTAGTAGATTTTTCATACTACAATCATGCATGTCTTACTACTAAAAGTTCCTTAAAGTGGTTTACTTAGCATTTTTCCGAAAAATTAGTCATGTTCTTGAAAGCTTACTGTAGGAAGTTAGTTTGTCTAAAAGTAACTTTTTCATGATCATGCGTAGTCGTTACTATGTCCGATATGAGTTAGACTTTTAAAAAATATGCAGTTATAATGCCTGATTGAAAATCGACTACGCCGTTATAATGCCCGACTGATTTTCGGAAAATAAGATTGACTAACTTTTTCTTAAAACAACTTCAAAATGTTTTGACCGTATTTGGACTATAACCCAAGGCTAACACCCTTGAGGGTCTATCAAAAGGACAAGTTTCGCGCTATCTAAGAAAGGAATGGTGATTCTAACTGGACTCTTCGGACCATCCGGCTTGTGACTCTCCTGGTTATCTCGTTTGTCTAAAGGAAGTCACCAAAGAAAATAGATTTTTTATAAATGACTTCATAGTTGATTAGTACTTTTTTTCAGTTAACCCTAGACTGGTTTGAAAAGGATAGCGCGCAGAAAAGCTGTTATTTTATTTGACACAGTTTTAGAGAAAAGATACGTTGACACGAAACGAGTTTTATTAATCATGTTGCATGATCCCGTCATGATATGTTATTGACACGACACGATATACAAGAAAAAGATAGCGATGATGAAAAATAGAGATGAGAATGAAAATGTGTTTTGAATAGCTGTTGATGAGAAAAGAAATGAGAATGAGAATGGACTGATTAAATGGAATTGAAAATGGTAATGCAACCTTAACGCCGGCCATCATGTTAGTGTGCGTCGTGATGTGGTTGGGGTTAAGGAATACGGTAGTGCAGCGAGGGCACCGCCCCATTTTCGTGGAGTGAACTTGGTGGTTAGGGCTAAGCATGCACAACACATAATGGACGGACCTTGAAACATACTGTGGGGATCAGTAAGACAAGGCAGCTGGGACTATGTACGTGTGAGTTGCGGGGTGGATGGACCTTGTATCTTGTTAGTGCGCGCCTGGATACAAGACAGCCGGGACATCGAGCGGAAAGGTTGGTACCGTCAATTGGAAGGAGACGAAAACAACCCAATAACTTTCAGAGTGATGGGAGATACTGACATGGTTGAAATTTGAAGAAGAATGCTGACGCTGAAAAGATAATACGAGACACTGTTTACTTGCGCACGAGATACGCACGAGATACTCTGATCTGCATTGACACTGACACATCTGCATTCATGGGATACACTATTTTCGATAAACCCTGTTTTACTCTTCTGGTTATATATATATATATTGCTAGTTAAGTTTGGGTAGAATTGTCTACTGGGCGTTATCGCTCACGGTGTTGCACTTGTGTAACCCTAGCATAATACCACGATGGTGCTCTGCGACTCTAACGTATTATGTCAGACTATAGAGATGAACATGAGGAGTACTATGGGTTGAAGGCCTACGGAGCAGAGCAGGATACCACCGGGATAGACAGCCGTGCAATGGAGTAGAGAATTCCTAGTTAACCCTGTAGAGAATGAATGTATTAGCAGGGAGATCTATGTAATTTCCTTTTGGGATACTGTTGTAAGTTGTATTTATTATTTATGTGTTCTTTATTTACAAACCCAAATTTTGGGGGCGTTACAGTGAGGGTGTTCTCATTTAGTCCTGCTCATGTCACACTCTACCCATTCAAGCCCCTTCCCACGGCGCAGCCCCACACGATAATAATCCATATGCTGTCACACATTTTCCAAGCGGGCTACACTCTCTCTGTCCTTTCTTCCTCCACGCGCGCAGCCCCACAGGATAATAATCCATATGCTGTAATGTGTTAATTCTCTCTCTCTCTCTCTCTCTCTCTCTCTCTCTCTCTCTCTCTCTCTCTCTCTCTCTCTCTCTTTTTTTTTAAAACTTTAAATATTTGTAACTTTTAATTTATATATCCGATTTCGGGAAAAAAATATTTTTAGAACCTACTCGACGACATCTGTCAAACAAAACCCATATTGAATATAAAATTATGTACAGAAAAAAGATAATTTGAGGGGTATGAATTCTTTCATTTTGGAGGGTGTGAATTCTGCATTTTAGGGGAGTGAATTCTTTTATTTTGGACAGTGTGAATTGTTCAGAAAGGTTTTGAATTTCTTTCATTTTGAAATGTGTGAATTTTGCATTTGAGGGATGTGAATTCTCTTCTTTTTATGTGTGAATTGTGTATTTTTGTGAGTACGTTGTGAATTGTGTATTTTGGAGAATAAGTAGTGTAGAGAATGTGTGAATTCCACATTGAGGGGTGTGAATTCTTCTAATTGGATAATGTGAGTTCTGCATTTCTAACTGCTTTTTTATGGGATTTTCGTCGGGCGTGGTATTTGGATTCTGATTTGGGCAAGGGATGCGGCTGTTTGTGACTGAAGAGGTATGGGGTTGGTTAATTGGTGAGTTGGGGAAGTTTTGGAAGCTATTTGGGTCTGGAGTTGGGTTTGTTGGATTGGCTAAGAAAGGGTCATTTTGGGGAACAGGGCTGATGTTTGGCTGGTTTGTGGGGTTGAGCGAAGGGTTTGGAAGTGGGTTAGGGTGTGGATTAGAGGTTTCTCCGGGGTAAACTGGTGGCTGGTAGTATCTCCCGCTCCGAAGGAGGTGCATGATGGAATCCAAGTCATCTCCCTATAGTTCAGTCTTGTCAAAATAGAAGTCGACAAGGACTCCTCCCGCTTTTCTCTTTCCTTTGGCAATGCTGGCTTCTTTCATTCCCCGAGTGATGTCCTCGACAGTGGTTGCGCTCCAAAGATCCATCTCTTCATTGTTTATAGGGTTGTCCTCCCAAACGTTGGCTATGGCGTCCCCCTCCAATGGCGGTCCCCAAATATCAATCATGCCTTCACTCATTGTCATTATCTGATTATTTTCCGGCACTTGAACCACTGGTGTCGGCAGGTTCTCATCTACGATGAAATCATATGGAGCGAACTCCAATCCTTCCACCATTTTGTCAATCGCGGCCTCGCTCATCATAGAGAAATCTGGACGACCCTCCCATAGTGGCCGAAGCGGTGTCATATAAGTCTCATCAAAGAATAGCGGCAGGGTACATCCATCCAAAGGGTCGTTCGGATCCATAAACTGCCACTCAGTTGGCGTAGGATCCCATTCAGGTTCTTCCCAGTTTTGTCCTTCTCCCTCTTCCATGGATGGTCCATTTTCGACTATCTGTTGTTCAAGTAGGTCCTGAAGCATAGCTGCGTCTAATGGGTCCAACTACACTGCCCCCTCGAATCCTTCCATCTCATTGGCGGCTGGGAGTTCTTGGTTTAGCACCATTTCCTCTTGCGGCCACTCTTTGACATCGAATTGCCCGTTTGGTGCCATTATCTCATACTCCCAATTCTCCATATTGATACTCATGTCCCCCCATTTTTCTCAAAAGGCGGGGCCCACTTGATCAGAAAGAGTGCATATTTCGGGTTCAGCTGGTATGGCTATGAGAGGTTTGGGCTCGGTTTCGGGTACAATAAACTGGCTGGGGTCGAATATAGTGGAGCTTGGATTGTTTTGAGTGGAGTTGAGGGTTTGTGGTTTAGGTCGACATTCCTTCTGTTGGCCGGTAATGGGTTAGTGACGGTGTTTGGTTTCTCGGTAAGATCTCGAATTTGTTTATTGTCAATGAACTCTTGAATCTCATGACGAAGGCGTTGGCATCTATCGGTGGGATGGCCGGGGGTTTGATGAAATGTACAGAATTGGTTGGGGTTCCACGTAGGTGGGGGATTTTGAGGAGGTGGAGTTGGCGCGAGTGGTTTAATTTTTCCTTGTTGGACAAGATGTTCAAAAACGGCGGATAGGGGAAGTGGAAGAGGGGTGAAGACTCTACGCGGCCTTTTATTTTGAGGTGGAGCTGGCATGATGGCATGGACATGTTTGGGTTTGGGTGGACGGTTATTTGTGGAGTTGGATGAGGTGCCGGTAGGGTAGTTTTGCGGAGCGTAGAGGGAGTTGGTATTGCTAGTGAAAACCCTTTTCGGTTTGGGCACTGATTCTCCCTTCTTCAAGATTCCACTTTGCAACCCTTCTTCGATAGATAGGCCCACTTCGAAATAGGTTTCAAAGTCATGAGCTTGGGCTGTGATCATGTATTGAGCCAAGTTGGGCTGCAGGTTACGGGTGATGATTCGCATCTGATCTTTGTCGCTGGGATGATCAGTCATTTGGGCTGCCTTAGCCCTCCACCATTTCACAAAGTCCGTGAAGGACTCCTTCTCCTTCATCTTAATGCTTTCGAGCTCTCGTGTTGTAACCTTCAGCTGAACATTATAGTCAAATTGTTTCACGAAAGAAGCGACCAAATCTTCCCATGTCCTTCTTTTGGAGATGTCGAGAGAAAGGAGCCTTTGAAGGGCGGGTCCGGTTAAGCTTTGGTGAAACATTTGAGCCACGGTTGGTTCATCAACGTTTTGGAGAGAGAGCGAGCTCACATAAGCTTGGATGTGGCCCCTCGGATTACCCGTCCCATCGAACTTCTCAAAATCCACGAGGTTGTACTTTTTGGGGAGCTTAGCCTCGGGAAAAAGGCACAGTTTACTCATGTCAAATCCAGTGACCGCGACTTTCTCATTCTAAGCAACCGACTCTTCGAGTTTGGCAATCTTAGCCAACATCTCAGCCATCTGAGGGTTTTCGACTGGTTCCTCCTGACGTTCCTCATCCTCGGGGACCTCTTGATCATTAGGAGGCGGCTGGAGCGGGGGAAGTCGGCCTTGGATGTTAACCAAAATACCCATGATCTGGGTGATTTGAGTGTTGTGATTGGCCAGACTATCATGCATCTCCTTTCTTAACTGCTCAATCTCATTTGGCTGTTCTTCCATGATTACCGGGGAAGCTTGGGGTTCAGATTCCGGAGTAGCGGGTCGTGACAGTCTTTGTCAAGGAGGTTGGGTCCAAGCGGGTAAGGTCTTCTTTTTTCTTGGAAGCTCAATTATTTAATGCTGACAGTGCACAAAAATCAAACTCAGCCCCGTGTCTCGATACTCATGCACAAGAAAGAATGCCTAAACGAACGTGCGCATGTCGTCGCGTCACCCCTCACCAAGTTAGTCTTAAAACTAATCCTAAGGTTAGTCTACCGATTCCAAATCTCACTTAAAGCCACTGCACAACAGATTGAATCAACACCACGGGTAATCCATTACTCGGTAGATTCGGTTTGCCAACCTAAATCAAGATGTTGGGACCGCAATCCTTAACTTTTTTTGGCCATCCAAGACAAAGCAATAAGGCGTTGACATCCAGTTACAAATGGCTCCAAGGCTAGTTCGGAACACGGGCTACCGTTCGGGCACGGCAAACACCGGAGGTATCTCAAACTCCGTGGATTTAAAGTCTCCTAGATTGGAAATGCGATTTTGGAAGATTGCCCCAATCCTCAAGTTTTCTTTTGATAACAAGTCCTTCATTCTAGACAATTGGATTTGGAAAAATGCGAGTTCTCAAGTCCTCGTCACTAATCTAACTTTGGAATTTAGGAACAATTGTCCCTAATCTCGGGCAACCATTCCTACTTTTCGTTAGATTATTGTCGAGGATCCGATGGCTCAAATTTTCCCACGTCCGGTTATCCTAAAGACTATCTCACGGGCCAAATGTGCATTTGAAATACACGACTCATCATCGGGCCGAGGCAACTTCCTACTAACCGCATAGACTCCTAAACCATACTACTCTTGACTCGGAGGGACTATATACAAATGTGAATGCATGCATGGATGCAACGTGATAGGACAAAGAAGATGGTAACACATAGCACGTAACAGGATGGAGCACGTAAACTTATCAAATGGGACGACCACCAAACGGGAAAGGTTCTATGGCTAACTATATGTAACAAGGCTGGTTTTGGTCTCACAAGGGTACCCTGGACTAGAGTCATGATTGTCTCCCGTGCCATAGATAGCTACGGCGACGGTAATAACATCAGGTGTGACTCATCACGGTCGAGGGCTGCTGGGCATTTTGGGATTCCCCGTCACCGGCAAGCCGTGCGGGATTGCCAAAACACGCCAGCGAGGATAAGAACAATGCAAGTGCGATTCAAAAGCTGAACTACAAACATTTCAAAAATCCCACAGAAGCTTTTCGAGTCGAGCCCTCTTATAAATGCATATTTCAATAAAACTACACAAGTGTAATTAAATCAAAGTATGCATTAACCAGAGTCCCCAGCGGAGTCGCCAGCTTTTGGACGCCCCTCCGAGGTTTTCATCGTCGATTCGGAGTCGCCACCTGAGTTTTAGCGGATTGTCCCCGAGGAACCGAACTCGATTGACTCGTGCCTCATTCAATGGATAAGGATTACTGGCCCGTCATGACCATACTATCTTAGGTTCGGGAGCTCAGTTACAAGAGGGGAAGGGTTTTACGGCACCCCCCTCGCCCGGTTCGAAGACCGGTCTCTACTTGACTTTTGTGGGATTACGTGAAATGGATGCAATTCAACCATGAGCAAATACGGGGAATAAGGGATGGGAAGCCAAATAATGATAACAAACATAACAACAAGCTACAATGTATGCATGTGAGATGTGGACTACATGAGTGATGATGATGGTGAACAAATGTAAACTATGAATGATAATAAACAACAAGAGGACAACAGTGGTACATGTTAAACAGAGACTGAAAACTGGAAATAGCATGAACAATACACAAAACAGGCTAAACCAATCTGATCCACTTTCAGTGGTTTGAGCGCTCAAACTCATGCTCACTCACACATGCTTGTGATGTTTCTGATGATTCTGATTTGATGAAAACATGATTTGATCTTTGTTGTTTACTCAGAAACAGTACTGGAATGATTGAACAGAATCACATAGCCATGTATGCGTGATTTAAAACCCACTTATAACCCAAATGAGATGAATAATACAGAAGGAATGAAGACTCAACATTAAAAGACAGTATTTCAGAGAATTCAATGCTCAGAAACCAAGCTTGGATAAGAATAACATTTTATGGACCAGAAGACAGTTTGAGCGCTCAAAGGGATACATTGAGCGCTCAAGCCATCTCCTGGATTTGAGTGTTTCTGCTCCATTCTTCCTGCATTTGGATCATGGGTGAGTTAGAAAAGATGCATGATGATACACCTGTGCTTGAAACTTCATGAACATGGATAAAATAAACTTGAGGTGTCCACACAAGTGGAAAATGAGTATTAGGTCATGCATGAGCATGATTAGAATGAGGGAGAGAGAGAGGATCAGGTTGGCTTAGCCAAACAACAACATACACACACTACAGTAAGCATAAAACAATATGTAAAGATCAGAAAGATAAACAGCAAATGCATGATTGAACATGGTTTGAGCGCTCAAACCCCGTTCAAGGGATATGAGCTTCTGTGATTTCTGGCTAGTCTCTGATGTTAGTGTGGGCTCCAAACCTTCTGATCATGATTCAAAGAGGGGGATACGCTCATTTATTTTATAGAACATAGCCATTTATGGCTTGGTGATGATAAAATAACACTTTAATAACTCTTAGGCTCATTGATCAATGATCAATAGGTGGAGTAAACTGATTTGGAAGTATTTTAGACCCTAAGAGTTATTAAGATGATGATACCAACACAAGTATTGTCAAAACTTTAAGCTTCATCATTGTGAGCTGGTTTAAAACCATGGAGATAACCAAAAACCATGAAAGCATGACACAATCATCAGAAAAAGGCCAAAAACTATAGAAACATGAAAGAAGTTCAAAACGGCTTGAGCGCTCATGGTACGGACATTGAGCGCTCAAGTTGTTTTGAGTTGAGTTCTTGTAAAGTATTTGTCTTGATCATTTAAGACCTTGTGAGTTCATTAGAGGTATAGAGGACCTCCATGAACCCACTGGTCTCCCTCAGGAGCACCAACCCGTAATTGATTACATGGTATTTCTTCCTTTTGGCCTTGATTTTAGCTTGAACTTGTGGTTTTGATGGATGGATGGGTATTGACTGGGTTTGCAGGCACAATGTGGGTAGTTTTAGGAAAGAATATGATGAATGTGGGTTGGCTTGGGGGATACTTGGTAGATGATGGTGTATTTGGACTTTTAGAGAGAGGATTAAGTGGGTTTTGTGAGTTAAATGTGGCTAGGCTTAGATTGAAGGATGGAGCTGATGAAGGTGGTCTGGAAATGGAGCTTTTAGAGAGAGAGTAGGCTTAGGATCAGTAGATCGTAGAGTGTAACCTCTGCAAATGGTGTGAATGAGTTGGTTTTATAGGGAAAAATGGGGGGAAATTGATTAGTTTGAAATGGGGGGTCTACCAAAACAATTTAGGCCCTCCCTGGGGTCTACTGTATGCATGGGAGGTACAAAAAAATGGCTGAGTGGCTGCCATGCAGTTAGAATCTCATCATTAGATACTCTGCCAGCAACAAACTAGACAGGGCTTGAGATCTCAAACAGGGGGTTTGAGCGCTCAAACCCCTTTGAGCTTAGGGCTGATTTTGAGTTGTTTTGGTATTTTGGGGGTATTTTGGTCATTTGGGTTTGTTTAGGTTATTTGGGAATGGTTTAGGGTGGTTTTTGATGGTTTGGGGCAGGTTCAAGCCTCATTCTTAGCTTCAAGGTATGTACGGGTGGTTTTCTCATCATCGGGAGTGCTTGGCATCCCAGGTCAAAATCGGGGTGTCTACAACAGTGCTTTGCTCCTATGATATATCTAGAATGAAGTCCTCGAGACAAGGGAATTCTACATTCTATAGAAATGTGGCCTTCAAAATAGGATCTTTCTACTGTCCGCCCTATGGGGGGACAATAAAAACACTCTTTGACTGGTAATAGTGTGTCTATTACCAGTAATAATGTCTTTTCACAAGTAAATTTCATGTGTAAAAAGGCACTATTACCGGTAAAAGACACACTATTACCGGTCAAAGAGTGTCTTAGTGTCCGCCCATTGAGCGGACAGTAGATTTGGCCTTCAAAATATTTAACAAGTAGTAAATTTTATTGTAAAACATCTTCAATTGCCTTCAAGCAAAATACATTTTTTATTCTGATAAAATCTAATACTATGTCTACGCATCAATTATCTTAACCATCGCGTGGGTATGCTAATTGTATCGAATGCAAAATACGCACAAAAGTAAACAAAAACAATAGTACTATAATCGATAGGTCTATTGAAAATCAATGAGAAAGAATTTATGATCAAGGCGAGTATAACACTCTCACTAAGACAGATTCGCGTCCGATACGGTGCTTACGGTTTGCATGAAAGTTTATCTCCCAGCACTAGCTGATAGGCGCGTGGAAAGCTTGCTTCTGAGCGCCTAAGTAGGGAGATTTAGCATGTTAGACGTGCATTTTGAGCTTTATTTTCCAATTAATGTGTGCACGTGGTATTTTTGGTGTTGGAAGTAATTTGCAGGAAATTCGAGGCCTTGGGTGCGATTTCGTGATACTGGAAGGACATGCACGTCGATCAGGAGTTGGAAGCAAGTGGAGTGTGCATGGAAATGGTCGAAACCCGTCGGGAGCGCTACCTCAATTCCTTGGAGTGCTCAAAGTAGGCACAAAAGGGTCTCAAAAATGAACAGAGAGTTTAGGAGCGCTACACCATAAAGGCTGTAGCGCTACCGGAACGTTACGTCGATGGTCAACCCGAAATAGCATGGTCAACGCACGGCATTAAAGAAGCGGTAGCGCTCTTTGGGAAATCTTGTAGCGCTACCGAGGTGCCATCAAGGGCCACTGAACGGCATCGTTTGGTTTATGCGCGGAGGATTTCGGGAATTTTCGTCAGATTCTCATTAAGATTACTTACGTTAGTATAAATACTTATGTTTTCACCCTTGTTAGGGTTCCACAATTTTTACCTAAGTTTGAATCTCTTTGAAGTTTTCGGCTACAGATTTTTTCAGTTCTACATCCAGCGTTTAGCTTTCAATTTATTTCCAGAATCTCGGTGTTGGATTGGTTTATTGCGGATCGTTAATCAAGTTCAAGTTTACCTTTGCAATTACGGTATCGATTCTCATTGTTACTTTTTATAATCTATTCTTCAAGCATGCATCGAGTTAGGGTTATTTTGATTCCTGCAATTTTTAGAAGAATGAGTGAGTAGTCGTATTGAGTGCGGCCGCGGGATAAAGGTGTCCCGTGGCTAGGCTAATTTATGTTCCACCTCGGTGCCGAATCTTTTAATCAATGCGCAATTTTTAAATACGGAAGTTTTTCTAGCAAACAAACCCGGGCATTGCCAATTCCGAATGTGCGCTGAAATTGGTGACAAGTGGTGCGCATTTGTTGGGAATTATTTTTCATATTTTTAAATCTATTAATTGAATCATTGTGGCCCGAGTGAATGTGAATTAGTCTAGCTGCGGACACCGTAATACCCACGGCTGCGCTCTCCTTTTTAAAATTCAGAATCCAGTAGTTAAATTAGTTCAATTTAGTTAAATAATCAAATCATTGAACAAGGGGTGGCTACCTAAGAGCCAGTTACAAACAAAAAGCCGACATTGTTTGAGTTAAGCACCGTACACCGTCTCTGTGGGTCGACTCCGGTACTTCCGGATTTATTGTGCTACACCGGTCGATAGTCCTATGCTTGGGACGAAATTCTAGTTAATTTTTAATCACCCGAACGGTCAAGCACTAGCTGATCGAACTCTCCACAGAAACAATACTATAATCGATAGGTCTATTGAACCAAATTTGTGTTTGTACTCTCTCCAATGAAAAGACTTTTACTCAATGAAAGTGTAGAAAAATCAACTCTTGAAAATGAATGAAACTTGTTCTATATATATAGACTAACTGGTGACTCTATGAATAGTCACCAGAGAGAAAAGACACATTAGTTCATGAAAAGAAACGTCCGTCTACAGAGAACAAGTGCCACTAAAAAGAAACTATAAATCAATTCAATTTTCATTCACACTTTTAAAATATTATATTTAAAATATTTTTCCAGCACTTCCTTCAATAAATCAACATGAATTTAGAAGGTGATGTAAAGTCCGATATCGAACAGGATTGCTTTTGGTCATTTTCAACTTAGTGCGGCTTTAAGCCAGCCAATAACAAATTTTCAACTGTGCTTATAGTGCACAATTTAACTAAAATGTTCACCTTTTTTTTTCTTTTTTATTTTTTATTTTTAGTCGTGTTGCTTTATTAACAAACACATTGTGAAACCAACTTTATTGACACCAGCATTATCTTTGTAGAGCTCTACGGAGGTAAAAATTTATACTACGTCATAATTACTTAATCAATTGTTTCGGCCTGCGAAGTATGGACATGGCAGATTCCATTTTAAAGCCCCATTGTCATGGTATGGCATTGACTTTAAATAAGTGGCCTGAAGTGACTTCCACTTCACCAGAATTTGGAAAGGAGAAAATCAAGCCTAATAGAGCCAATAATTCCATTCCACTTTAAAATGCAAAATTCTTAATTTCATGATTTGCAATTTCAGGTGTGACTTTCAAAGTCATTAGGAATTAGAATTTTTAAGATCAAGAAAGGAGTAATTGTTGGAAGCAAAATCACCAGGCCACTTGGGGGTGTCAATATGAAAGCCATGAGCGGCTATTTTGAGCCTGCGAGAGGCGTCATTATAATTAAGGACTACGAGGAGCGATTTTTTAGACCGTAAAACTCTGTTCATTATA
Source organism: Vaccinium myrtillus (assembly GCA_016920895.1). Classification (NCBI taxonomy): domain Eukaryota; kingdom Viridiplantae; phylum Streptophyta; class Magnoliopsida; order Ericales; family Ericaceae; genus Vaccinium; species Vaccinium myrtillus. The sequence continues at coordinate 22,540,744 of CM029277.1, forward strand.
TGGTCACATAGAGATGTACTGAATAGATTTCTTTAGTCCACAACATACGATTCATTATATGGCCACACTGGAGTGTAAGGAACGGTTCTTAAGGTCACAACATATCGTTCATTAGATGGCCACATGGGGCGTATTAAACGGATATTTTATGGGCTAAACAAATGGCACTTGGTAAGATAATTAAGATTCCTTGACCAAAAAATATTTTTCACCATATGGCCACATGGGAGCGTAATGGACAAACAATTATAGGGATTAAACAGGCAGCATCTCTGTGTCGGCTTCCATTGTTGCTTGAGTTTTCCAAATCAAGTTTGTTGCTGCTTTTGTGGCGGCAACCATCCTTGTTACAACAAAACTCCGTGGAATTTACGAGAAGTCAGACTTTGAAGAATTTTAGAGAAGGGGCGAGGAAAGAGAGGAGCCAAAGGGGTTTGGACTTTGGTACCATACTTGCATAGAAAATTTGAACCCATACTCGTCCAACAAGCATGTGCTTTGTGCTCCTTTTTTTTTTTTTTTTTTCCTTCTTTCTTTTTTTTTTTTTTTTTTGGTAGGTAAAAATTACCCACCGGACATTTTTTATAATTTGTTTGTGCTGAGCCCAAATTTATGGTTCAACACTGCAGATAGCAGCTTTTGTATCCGTCTCCATCTGATTACTGAAGAAAACTATATTATCTTATTCCAAGCTGGTCCAAAACCCAAACCCAAAAGCTGGATTGAAAGTTGTTATGCATGCGTCAGAGTTGGCTTCCCCGTAAGTGCGGACCCTGGGGCGGTACTGGGGCGGTACCAAGGGGTGCAAGGAGGGATCCCGGTGTTAGAAACTCGGTTTCAAAAATACTAGAAATAAACACAAAAACAGAAATTAAGAATAAATAGAAATCGTATCGGGCCAACTTCAGTACACCGGAAATTCGCAATAGACGTTTCGAGGCGAGGCTAGTATCAAAATGCTCTTTCCTTAGAGCAAATTCGCCCTCCACTACGGTGCTGATGGAAAACTTGAGCGTTTGCTTCGCAGGAATACCCGACTTTCACCGAACGGAAGCAACACAGCAATTTGATTGGTAGGCGAACCAGGAAACTACACAGAACTCTTAGAAGTTTTTATGCAGTAAGTGCGGAATGAATGAGAGGAGAGGAGTCCTATTTATAATAAATAGGCACCCTATCGGAAAGATACGAGATGGAAAGGCATGACTGTTCGGAACCCAACGGACGCACCTTGTCGGAAGCGAACAGTTATGTCCGATGACTGTTGCTGCTGGTTCGTGAACAGAAACCCAAACCAAACCAAACCAAATCGAGCCTTATGTCCCAATCAATTGGGGTCGGGTACATGAATCCTTTTTCTCCATTGAGATCTGTCAAGTGTTGCTTCATCGCTTAAACCTAGTATACTCAAATCTTTGCGTACTACCACATCTAATGTCACTTTGGGTCTTCCCCTCCCTTGTGCATTTCCACCAAAAGTTATCATATCCACTCTCTTAACTACTGCATCCGATGGTCTACGGTAGACATGTCTAAACCACTTTAGCCTATATTTCCTTAACTTCTCCTCTATAGGTGCTACACCTACCATCACGCGAACTGATTCATTTCTAATCCTATCTCGTCTAGTCTTACCACACATCCACCTCAACATTCTCATTTCCGCTACACTTATCTTCTTCACTTGCTGTTTCTTAACAGGCCAGCATTCTGTCCCGTAAAGCATCGCTGGTCTTATGGTAGTTCTATAAAATTTTCCTTTCAATTTTATGGGTACCATCTTATCACACAGTACACCAGTAGTGGTTCTTCACTTGAGCCACCCCACTTGGATCCTATGAGTCACACCATCTGCAATCTCTCTATCTTGCCTAATAATAGAGCCTAAATACCTAAAATGGTCACTCTTTGGTATCTCATGATCCTGGATCATCACTCTTTTCTCATACGCACTTCTGGTGTCACTAAACTTGCAGACCATATACTCAGTTTTACTCCTACTTATCCGAAAGCCCTTAGACTCTAATGCTTCCCGCCAAATTTCTAATTTAGTATTAACACCACTAGTCGTTTCATCTACAAGGACAATATCATCTGCAAACAACATACACCATGGGATATCCTCCTGAATCTGCCTAGTCAATTCATCCATAACTAACGCGAAAAGGTACGGGCTCAAGGCTGACCCTTGGTGCAATCCTACTGTGATGGGAAATTCACTTGTTTCCCTTGATGGTGATCTAATGGCAATGACGGCACCTTCATACATGTCTCTGACCACGTCAATATTGCCTCTGGTCACTCCCTTTCTCTTCAGAACTCACCATATAATGCCTCTAGGCACCCTATCAAAAGCCTTTTCCAGGTCTGAAAATCATATGGAGATCCTTCTTCGTTGACCTGTGTCTTTCTACCAATCTCCTTAGTAGGTAAATAGCTTCCATAGTAGATCTCCCAGGCATGAACCCATTTTGTTTCTCCGACACCGTAGTCACCATCCTCAATCGATGCTCAATAACTCTTTCCCACAACTTCATCGTATGACTCATCAACTTAATACCTCTATAGTTGTTGCAACTTTGAATATCCCCGGTACTCCTCCATTCATCGGGCATCCTCCTAGATAAAACAATCTTGTTGAACAATTTTGTCAACCAAGTCACCTAGGCTTCTCCACACTTCAATGGGGATACCATCTGGTCCTAAGGCCTTACCCGATTTCATCCTCTTCAAAGCCTTAGCCACTTCAGACTTTTGTATCCTCCGATAGAACTTGTATTCTATTTTCTCGCTAAGGACATCAACTTCCTCCTCACCAAAGCTTCCTTCATGTTTCTCGTTCAACAACTTCTCGAAATACATCTTCCATCTATCCTTGATCTCCTCATCTTTCACCAACACCTCTGAATCACTACATTTTATACACTTAACTTGAGAGAAGTCTCTAGCTTTCCTTTCTCCTAGCTTGGCGAGTTTGTATATATTCTTTTCTCCATCCTTACTATCAAGTCTAGCATAGAAGTCGTCGTGGGCTCTCAACTTAGCCTTACTAACGGCCTTCTTAGCTTCCCTATTAGCCTGCTTGTACCTCTGAATTTTTTTCACATTCGGGTCCTCTTGCCACTTTTTAAAGCAATCCTTCATGAACAGACGCATAGGAAAGACAAAAGAAACCATTTCGGACACATTGTTTCGGTAAGGAGAAGGAATAAATTTTAATTGAAACGGACCCGGTTCCACCCGGCCTAGTCCGTGTATAAAATTTCAGTAAAAAGATAAGAAGCTCTTGGGCCCAAGCCCAATCTAATCTTTTGACCCATCCCAACCCGGCCCGGTTCGGTCGGACGGCGGCGGAGCACGCGTGTGGTTTATGGACCAAAGCCCACTTTGTCCATGCCCTCTCCCCCAACAAAAGTTGTAATGACCCAAAGGGCCAATCCTTTATGCCCAACTTGGGATACATATACCCAATGAATTTGTTGTGCCTCACCAATGTGGGACAACACATTTTTTTCCCCTTCTACCAATATTCATGTTGGCACTTTCAAGGTCAATTTCTTATTCACATTAACAAAACACATTTTTTCCCACTTCTACCAATATTCATGTAGGCACTTTCAAGATCAATTTCTCATTCACCTTAACTTGATTTTAGCCAACCAAGAGTTCGATCTGAATCTCCTAACTAAGACGAATACAATGGTATGTGAGACCAGCCACGTGGACGTATGAGACCCACTTAAATAATTAATTAAAAATGAATAAAAATCAATTTTTTCCAATAATCTCCCACATGAATGAAATTGGCAGGATAGACAGTGCTATGCAAATGCAAATTCCTGAGAGTTACAATAGGAAATCTCATGCATGGGGTTAGGTAGCTTTTCGCTTTGAACCTCGCCTTGTGAATAACTGTCGGACTTACTAGCTAACTAGTGAACGCGATATCTTGAACTGTTCGGCCGTTTGTGTAAGCCAAGACAATAGTCAACACACAAGATCATTCCAAACGTAGTTTGGTTCTTATGGTTGTGCTCATTACGGCCCTGAGACACTCCTAGTCTTCATGAATGTTTTGTAGAGAATTCTGCCCGTGACGTTCTCATAGAAGCGGCCCCTTTCGACATTCACATAGGTGATTCTCAATAAGAGTCACCTATTATGCCATGCCCTACTTGAATTTCCAATGTTTAAGAATCATTAAAGGCATTGCCTAACCTTTTACGCTGCAGGCATCACTGTTGCATCATAGGAATGGGTAAAGACATAGTCTTCACAGTGATTCTCCTATGTCTCATATAACTCGGTTGTCCCTTTGAACCAAGATCTTCGGATCTCCAGTCAGCTAGGTTGGATTGCCATTATAGAGACTTTTAAGTTAAGGGCTTTAGCTCCATTCCCCTAGATGAATATTTGTTCTCTAGTCAAAACTTGATTTAACGGATCCGTAATAAAAAATTTGACATTTCATTCTTCAAGTGAGAACAAATGTATAACGGTACATGTCTATAATATTGAGACTTACCGTTTTGTGCGGTTCTCTATACCTACCGATGGGCATCGTATCATAAACCCTAGCATAGAATTGAACCACATTGGAACATCCTCTAAGAAATGGTACAACCACTCTAATTTCCAGCCTCTGTCTTATATAACGAGTTGATCAGACTTTGCTATACACACGTATGAGAATTTCCAATTCATGTTGCACGCCAAAGTGAAATAAATCATCCTTTGAATTTTAAGTCACTCGATTAAATTAGATAAATCCACCCTTTGGACTCTAAGTCACTAGAAAAAATATCCGAATTCCGACATTATATTCTTCAAGTATAGCTGGATATCTTCTAAAGTGCAACACACATTTTAATTTCGTGAAAAATTATAAGTATTACATCCCCCACAATTCTGAGATTAATTCAGAATCAATCGAAATAATTTCCAAAAATGTGTTATGTTACTACAAATGCCACAACTTCCTCTTTATCTCTTTTGTCTCAAGAGATATTATCAAACCAACCGTATCGAGTAACTTACTCAATGTCGAGTAAATCTTGTTAAAATTTTCCACAATTATAAACTCAATGCCGCATGCACCTTTCTAAATTCACTGGATACTCTCCAAAACACGAATAGACTTTGCCCAAGTGACTTTTATATGTCACAAAAAATTGTACTCATTTACTAATGAACAATGCAACGTAGGCTAACTCAATCTTCAATCCAATTCTAAAAGAAGATAAAAAGTCACTTTGTGTCGACCTCCACGCCGGTAGTCATTTGAAAATGATGTTTTGAAAATAGAGTCGCCACCCGGGTTTTTTTGAAGATGGTTTAGGACCCGAGAAACCGTTTTGAAAAATGGTTTGGAAAATGATTTAGAAAACAATTTGGAAATCAGAGATTCGTTTTGGATTCGGGAACCAGGTTACGAACGGGGAAGGGTTTTAATGCACCCCGCTCGCCCGATTAAAAATCGGTCTTTACTAAACATTTGTGGGATTTTTTAGAAAATATTTTAATGCCAAACTTTATTCAAATAAACCATTTATCAAACAAAGCAGACGATAATAATGAAAACAAGTAAGTAGTAATGCAAGTTATAACAATAAACAATCAACCAATCAAGGATTCAAACTGTCTTACAGAAGAGTTGATTCAAAATTTCTGGTTTTGCAAGAGAGTGTCGTGCGGCACACTAAGTGTACCGTGCGATACAGAAAGTGTGCCGTGCGGCACTATTCATCATTTTAACGGTCAAATTTTTAAAAGAGTGTCGTACAACACTCCAAGTGTACCGTGCGGTACAGGAGGAGTGCCGTACGGCACTGTTTACCTCACAACAGTTTGAAACTCTGATTTTTCGAAATGATTGAATGGAAACTCATACAAGGCATGGAACTTGGTTAAAAACTGATTATTTTGGAATTGATTATTTTGGATAGGAAAACAGTGTGCTTAAGTAAAGAATATTCCTCTTCACTAAATTACCCCGTACGAGGCGATATTTTCACCGTACGACGCAACCGGGAGATTTCCAATTGAACTGATATTTTCTATAACATGGGTATACCAAATGTGGAGATGATATAGAAGATCATCCCACATTTGGCACCCCTCCCCTCAGGGTACCAAACTTAAGAAATTTGGCGAAACAAAAATATACCTTCGGCTTGGAACTCTCAGATTGAACCCCTTTCTTGACTCCTTGTGCACGGCTTGGACTTCTTCTGGACTTCAACTCCTCCTTAATGCAACAACAAGGATGATAATTTGATAAGGGTGAATGGACTTGGTGGAATGGGGCTCACGGATTGAAACCAAAGAAACAGGGGATTGGGTTTCTGGTTGGGTTTTACTTTGGAAAGGATTAAGAGATTGATTTCTAGAGATTATAGCTATGGAGATAGTTTAAAATGAAAATGGTGTTTGGCTGAGCTCAAGAGTGAAGTTTCATGGTTTTTATTTGCAAATTTTCCATTGTTATTTCCATTGAACTCGATCGGGATTTATAGGCGAGAGGAGAAATTGGCTCCCAAGTTTGCTTGGTGCCCACACATGGTGATGATGGCTAGGAGGTAGCCTTTCATCCTCACATGAAATCATGATAAGCAAAGAAACAAATTCGTCAACATTTTGAGCTGCTGGAACTCTGCAAAAGCTGTTTGACAAATGACAGTGTCGTACGGCACACAAACTGTGCCCTGCGGCACACCATCTGTACCGTGCGGCACATTTTCACCGCCAAAATTCAAAACGCTGTTGTACGTGACTAAGGCTGTACCGTGAATGAAAAATGAGTACCGTACGGTACTGTTGACTGAGTTGACTTGAAGAATTTCAATCCGAGAGACTTTTCGGGTATTTCTCTTCATCATTGGGGATTAAAAATGTACACAAATGTCTCATTTTGGGGTGTCTACAGTTGCCCCTCTTTGGCGAGGCTTGTCAATCATTGTGTGATGAAAGTCGCGTCAAAGATAGAAAACACCCCTCCATTCGAACATTTGCGGGAAACAAGTAAATTACGATGCATGTGGTCGTGCTCGTACGAGCTACCTACGTACCCCGTTGTAGGGATCAGACCAGCGTAGTTCGTCAGGGCTTAATGCAAAACGATAAATCATGAGAATACAAGACTTGATAGAAAACATACCTTGATTGGATTTGCGGGGACTGTTACCTGGTTTTTCAACGAGGGAAAAATAAATGATGTGCTGTGTACAAAACTTGCAACTTGACGCCGTCGGAGAATTTTTGAAACCTGTTGGTGCTGAATACCGTTTGTTAATGCTGTAGAGGACTTATGAAACCAGTCAACGTTGAGAAAACTGTTGTTAATGTCGTAGAGGACTTACAAAACCAGTCGGTGTTGAGAAAACCGTTGTTAATGCCGGAGAGGACTTACGAAACCAGTTGGTGTTTCAATGAGGGAAAAACGAATGATGTGCTATGAATGCAACCAGTGAGATTCTATGAGTGTCGGCGATCATTGAGGTCCCTATAAAGTGATTAGTGTGAGACTAGCGAGGTTCTAAAAAGGTTCGAGCGAGACCGGCGAGGTCCCCGAAAGGTTTGAGCGAGACTAGCGAGGTCCCCAAAAAGGTTGGAGTGAGACTAGCGAGGTCCCCAAAAAGGTTGGAGCGAGGCCAGCGAGGTCCCGAAAAAGGTTCGAGCGGTATGATGCTAAAAATTAGATTTAGTACCAAAAACTTTGAGAAATGTGCAAGTGTGCTGTGTAAATGGGACAACTGTGTCGTGTAAGAGGGAAAGTGTACCGTGTAATAAGGCAGTTGTGCCGTGTAAGAGAGAAAGTGTACCGTGTAATAGGGCAGTTGTGTCGTGTAAGAGAGAAAGTGTACCGTGTAATAGGGCAGTTGTGCCATGTAAGAGAGAAAATGTACCGTGTAATAGGGCAGCTGGGCCGTGCGGCAAAGATGGGGTACCGTACGGTAGAGATGGTTTTGTAACCGCCTAAACTTTTCAATTTTCTCACATGTTCACCACTTTCAAAATCTTTGAGTTGGTTACTGTGAGAGATAGGGAGCCCGAAAACCATCATCTCTCTTATTCTTCTTCTTCTCTCCAACTTCCCCAAATTCCTTCAACTTTTCGGTCCACAATCTCCTGAAACCAAAATTTCTCATCCAAGATTCTTTCTCTATGGCTGATTCCGGCGAGGAACCGAGCGTTTCCACCATGTCTGTCGCTGATACGACATCATCGGCGTTCGAGGAGGGTAGTACGGCGTCCGACGAGTCCGGGAGTGACTCATCTATGGGTGTTCCAGCCGATATCGACCTGGCTACTACAGACCCGGTTCATGAAGCTTCTTATACGGCGCCGATTGGGGCTGAAGTGGCATTTTCTACGCCGGAAACAGGATCATCGGGGCTCGGCGAGACTCATACGGTTGAGACATCCACTCTGTTGGAGGTACAGGGTACCATGGGTACCGGTGATGGGTGGCGGTAGTGTTGGTGAAGACCCAGGTATTGTGTGGCGCACTGAGAGTGTCGTGGGTGATATTGAGAGTGTCGTGGCCATGGATCCAAGTACCGTGCGGCCCATTAAGAGTGTCGTGGCTATGCGTGAGAGCACTGTGGGTGGTGATAGCACTGTTGGTGACGACCGGAGTGCCGCACAGCACACTGAGAGTACCGTGCGTGATACTGAGAGCGTTGTGGGTGGTGATCAGAGTACCGTAGCTACCCATGAGGGTCCGGATGCTATGGAGATCGATCCTCCAGGTACAGATACTCCACTTTCTAATATTTCAATGAATCTTGGTGGGATTGACGTTGTTGTAGAGAAAACTGGTGCTCAGGAAGGTGGGTCTCAGACTGTTTTTATTCTGGGTGATGTTGTGGGGGCTACCCTTGTGACTGAGGTTACTATAGGTGGTGAGCATGTTGTGACTGACGTACCGGTGGTTCGGGGAGGTCCCAGTGATAGGGATGTTCAGGTGGAGGATGTTGAAGGAGAGAGTAGTACTGATAGTGAGGAGATACCCTTGGTGAGACGTATTGCTCCGGGTCTGGCCATTGCAATTGGTACTGCTAGAGTGCCAGAAGAGAGTGCTAATAGAGAGGCAGAGGTTTCAGAGCCTCCACTGTTTGTTCCTGCAGTTGGTTCTTCCCGTAGGCTAGGCTTGACTTTAGCAGACACTTTGGAGGGGGCGAGAGATGAGGACATCGAGGCGACTTTGTAGGAGTCTCCCCAGTTTGAGAATATTCTGATTCAGGAGAGTTTACCATCTCATATTCGAGATGTTGAGCAGGAGGAGAGGCAGAGTGAGGCCGAGGTGGCTGCCGGGGAGGAGCGTATGACCATAGTCCGGGAGGTTGAGTTGGCGTTGGAGCACAGGGTTCCTTTTGCGCCTACTATTTACGTGTCACGGGTTCACTTCTTTGTTCCTCAGGGGTGTGACACATATACTCCTTTACTGCCTTCGTACTCAGACACAGATGTCTTGCGTGATCGCTCGACCCATATTGCTTTTAGAAATCCCTTGGTATGTATCTTGTTTATCTTTGTTTCTTGTATCTGTTCGCTATACATTCCCTTTAACAATGACTGACAGAAATTGTACCATGCCTTTGTTGACAGCCTCAGAGATCCATGGGTGGTTATGGAGGTTCCGCGAGTTCTCTGGCACATTACCATGCGTTGCCACCTAGTGCGAGGGCTTTGGTTGATGCTTCTAGGTTTACCATCTTCATTCGGCTTTTGACAGTAATCAGGACAGATCACAAGTTGATACGGGCTCTGGTGGAGAGGTGGTGGGATACCACCAATACCTTTCACTTCAGGTTCAGGGAGATGACCATCACTCCTCTTGACTTTGCTGCTATCACTGGTTTGAGAGTTGGAGGTGAGCCTATCCCATTCAATTCAAAGCTGTATTTGGACACTGCTACCTTAGAGCATTACTTGGGGAGGAGGCCTGGAGGCATCGAGCCGGGGGTGAGATATACTGTCTTGGTGGATTTCTGGGACCACGAGCCAGAGGAGGAGGAGGAGGAGGCTAGACAGATGGCGAGGGCTTACTTGTTATATCTCTTTGGTGCTTCCTTGTTTCCGAACAGGCAAGGCATAGTACACTTGGGTTGGCTGCCGGCGCTGGAGAACTTGGAGACTGCTGGACGGTTTGACTAGGGTGGTGCGGAGTTGTGCACCGTGTACTGCTTCTTGGGTTGCATCTGCCGTGGAGTAGGCACGAGCCTTGGTGGCTACTGGAGAGTACTGGAGGTAAGCTTTGCTTGCATTTCTCCTTTGTGCAAAATCATGATAATGTCTTCACCATATTTCTTGACTTTGATTGGTCTTTGAACATGCAGGTGTGGGCTTATGAGGTATTGGGAGTATTTGCTCCAGCCAATTCGCATAGCAATGAGAATGTGCTTCCGCGTGCTAAGAAGTGGGGGTTGGAGTTCATAGGAGCAGGTGACCATAAAGGAGATTTGAAGAGCTTCAGAATTTTTCTTGATTCTACCACGGGAGATAGAGTAAGCCTCTTTGTGATCAACTTTTCATGTGCTCTTACCTTTTTCATTTTCTGAAAAATGACAAATCTTTTCCTTGCAGGTGAAGTGGAATGTCTAGGACAGGTCGCGCAAGGATTATCTGATCAAGAGCAGGGAGTGGACGCGGAGTCGAGTGCTATTGGAGTGTCCATACGGCTGGCGATGGTACTTGGGTGACAAAGTGTCCCGTCAATCTCTTGGGATTGGCCATTTCAGAGTGCCTTCGCCCCTTCCTCCACTTGTTCAGAGGATAGATGAGTATACTCGAGCGGAGATAGAGAGGTACACAGTGCCGACAGAGGTGATCTTCAGCCCTTCGATAGATTATGAGGGATACTTGAGCACTCACTTGGCATATGACTTAGATATGGAGAATTGCTTGAGAGCTGCTCCTGCTTTACCTAAGTTGAGGAGAGAGATTGAGGTAGTGACTGCTGATGGAGCGCTTGGAGTAGTGACGGTGCCTTTTATTACTCCTGCAGTTACTCTTGCCACGACAGAGGTGACTTCTGATTGGTTTACTTCCTTCAATTACTTCTGATTGGTTTACTCTTTCCTTTTATTACTTACTGATGTATCTTTGTATTTTAGATTCCTGCTGAATGGGCGGCGTCTGCGTTCCACCTGGTGCAAGACTTGCAGGCCATGGTTCATCAGTTTGTGGTGGGCATGGCTCCAGAGGTACGCCCGCGAGCTGAGCCAGGAGTTGTACTTGGTCGTAGGCAGAGTACTACCAGAGAGAGGACACTTGTTCGTGGTGTCGGAGAGGCTGGCAGAGGCACAGGCCGAGGCGCTGGAGAGACTAGCATAGGTAGAGAGACAGGTCGTGGCACTCGTAGGAGGAGAGAGAGTAGCCGTGGAGCAGGTACCAACAGTGAGAGACGAGCTAGTCCCAGGGCTACTCCTAGCAGTGGGGCTGCTGAGGTATATATCAGACTTGCCTTTCCTTTTTGTCGATCATTCATACTTCCCATTATACTTGACAGTCTTTGTTGCTTGTGCAGGGAGCGTCAGGTTCCCAGAGTGCCAGGCGTTCAGCGCCTCGAGCTACTTCAGCGATTCCAGCTTCAGGCCGAGTCCTTCATTCTACTGTAGCCCAGGAGAGGCGGAGGGAGAGTGCACAAAGAGAGGAGTCTGCAGAGAGCAGTAGTACTGAGAGCCTTCCTCCCACGCCGGAGGAGTATAGACACTTAGGATATGTGCCACCGAAGCGTCCTCATACCTGAGACAGTTGTTAGTAGTAGCATTTTATTAGGTGGGGCCTGCGTGCCTCGTTTTGATTTGGGCGCCTGTTTAGCCCTTCTGTAGAGATGGCCCGTGAGCCGTGGTAGTAGACTTAGCATTGGGCCTGTTTGCCCCTGGACATGATTATGCTTATGATGTGGATATTTCAGTTTGGTTTTATAAAAACTTGCGGCTTGATTTGCTTTTATTCACATTAGCAATGAATTTGAAAAATCAAAGTTTGCACATGAGTACTTAGTTAAGACAACTGAACTGAGAATAATGGACTTATATAGGACTCTCATGCCCCAATGAAATGAACAAGCTTTGGATTTGTATGTAAAGATGGAATAGGACTTGACATGTATACGTGTCGGAATCGTGGTTCTTTCAATGCTTTGACACACAAGTGAAATGGACTCCTTGCGAACCGTAAATGTTCAATGTGACATGCATGATTCGACCATATCACCAAGTGTAGCTTGCCAATATTTCCATTCTTGATGTGTCCCGGCTTTTAAGGTGTCCAATCATCAAAATTTGATTCAGAACGTCAACCAAACCTTCCATTAAGCCATGTGTACGTGTTACAGCTTGTTTGCATAGGCCATGTGTCCAAAAGAAGCATGGAATGAGTTCCGGATGTTCAAAACACAATTTTGCTGAAACTGTCAAAATTGTGCCGTGCGGCATCAAAAACTGTGTCGTGCGGCACTCTTACTGTGCTGTACGACACTGGCCTAACAGTGCCAAAAATTTTGCAACTTGCAGCCGACTTCTGGCCTTTCCCTTTGGCTTTTCATCACTCCAATACACGTCCTAGGGTCTTGAAGGGCCATTATGAGGTATCCTTTGAGAAGCTTTGCAAATTTAGCATGATTCCTTACGGTTTTCGAGTTGGCACGTTCTTCGAGCCAGCCGTTCTTCGGGACTTTAAACTTCGTATCGTTCTTCATGCATGGCAGCTATAAATGCCATCCATTTCACTCCTCATTTGCATCTCCAATCCATAAACTTCTCCTTTGTTTTAACTTTTCTCGCAATGGCGGTGAGTTTCTTAGCTCTAATGCGCCCTTGGCTCGATGATCTCGACGGCTTGGATTGGCTCAACTTCCGGGGCCACATGCTACTTCCCTTCGCTACATTCGAGATGTGTCCATACGTCCCGAATTGTTACGAGCCGCAACACAATTCTGGGACCCTGAGGTGCATGTTTTTCGCTTTGGTCTTCATGAGTTATTCCCCACCGTGGAAGAATTCTATGCATACATTGGAGGTTTTGATTTGGTGGAGCCTATCATCCCTCTCCAAGGGGTTGGTTTTGCCCTAGTGCTGTCTTCCAAACTTGAAATAAGCAACAATGCCACCAAGTCCATGATTCGTGGAGGTTTTTTGAACATTCTGTGTCTTATTGAGGGATTCCGTTCCAATGACTTTGCTCTCTACTTGTGTTTACTGGCTGCATTCCTATTTGTACAATCTGATGGTCAGGCAAGCTATTCCTTGGTTGGTGTGGCCATGCAAATTTGTGGAGCGCAAGGACGTGGCTCTCATGGTTCTGGCTGAAACTTTGATGGGTATAGATGGAGTTCATGTCGGTCGGACCGACGTCTTCGAGGGTAGTCCTTTACTCCTACAGGTAGGCTTCTCACTCAGCTCTCCTTTTTCTGATTTTTCTCTCGTTCTCATTTTACCTCGACTCTCAGTTTAAGGCTTTCTAAGGTTCCTTACTTGTTTTCTCTCTTTCACACATCTATGGTTATGTGACAAGGCCAATTAGCTGGAACCTGTGCCGAGAAACCGTGTTCATGAAACACAAGGGTTTGTTATCAGGGACTTCAGGGAAGTTTTTGATGATGTGGGAGGTTGGGCTCAGATTCTCTCCCAGCTCACGGAGGAGGTGATTTCTTGGCGCTTGACTTGGCTTGATCTTCCTGACATGGCTATTAGCAACATGGAGCGCTAGCGAATAGTTTTGGCAGGTTTGACTCGATGGACTTTCTACATTCCAAACCGTATCCTCCGTCAACTTGGTTCTCGTCAAGTACTGCCGCCTGCAAGTCCCGAGAACTTTGTCATGCCAAATTTCAATGTTGCCACATTCAGAGCTTATCAGAACAATTGGAGGGAGCGCATGAGCATTCCAAGAGATCCATATCCCAGTGTTCTCCTTCCGGCACGTTACAAAAGATGGTTGACAAAAGACGTCAAAGCAAGAGCAAATGGAAACTAAGACAGACTTTAGACTAGATCTTACTGTGCTTGAAATAAGTTGTGTGCCCGATGTTATGGATGTTGTTGTTGTTTGTTTCTTTTTGAAAGTTTCATGCTCAGCCATGTAATCGAAAAAGTTTGTTCGAATAAAACTTGAGTTTTGAGAACTTTTCCACTCTAGATTCTTACCAGTTCTGTCTGTGAAGTCTGAAATGCGTATAATGACTTGGAATCAACTCGAAAGATTGTGACCGAACCTCAAGCCGCCTACGTATCCCTTGTAAAAAGGAATCAAGTCATGACGTAGTTCAGGACTACAAATCTGGGGTTAGGGTTCACTCGGGTATTTTCACTCTCCTTTTGAGCTCTGAATTTTGCCTAGTACCGCCCTTTTGGGTTTTCGGTCTAGCGAGCTCTGATTTATTTGCCTTATCTTTTGCCTAGGCCGCCCTTTCGGGTTTTCCACCTAGCAGGCTTTTGCTCTAATTTTTCCCTGGAACTGCCCGCCCTTGCGGTTTTCAGTCCAGCGAGCTTCTCTCAGGGGTAATATCTCTTGAGTTGATCCAAGTTGACCAGAGTAGAGAATTCGTTGCCGTCGGGATCGATGAGTTGTGCTGCACCTCCGGATAAGATCTTCTTGATAATATAAGACCCGGCCCATTTCGGTCAAAACTTCCCACGCGGATCAAAAACTGGAGCTCGAATCTCTTTTAAAACCATGTCGCCTTCCCATAGATCCCTGGATTTCACCTTCTTGTTAAAAGCACGGGCTATTCGGCATTGATATCCGTGGACATGATACAAGGCCTTAAGGAATCAAGTCATGACGTAGTTCAGGACTACAAATCTGGGGTTAGGGTTCACTCGGGTATTTTCACTCTCCTTTTGAGCTCTGAATTTTGCCTAGTACTGCCCTTTTGGGTTTTTGGTCTAGCGAGCTCTGATTTATTTGCCTTATCTTTTGCCTAGGCCGCCCTTTCGGGTTTTCAACCTAGCAGGCTTTTGCTCTAATTTTTTCCTGGAACTGTCCGCCCTTGCGGTTTTCAGTCCAGCGAGCTTCTCTCAGGGGTAATATCTCTTGAGTTGATCCAAGTTGACCAGAGTAGAGAATTCGTTGCCGTCGGGATCGATGAGTTGTGTTGCACCTCCGGATAAGATCTTCTTGATAATATAAGACCCGGCCCATTTCGGTCGAAACCTCCCACGCGGATCAAAAACTGGAGCTCGAATCTCTTTTAAAACCATGTCGCCTTCCCATAGATCCCTGGATTTCACCTTCTTGTTAAAAGCACGGGCTATTCGGCGTTGATATCCGTGAACATGATACAAGGCCTTAAGCCGCCTTTCATCGAATAACATGAGCTCTTCGAACCCTGCGTTTTGCCATTCTGCTTCACCAATTCCCGATTCTGCCATGATCCTTAAAGATGGGATTTCGAGTGGAACACGCAATTCCCGGTAAAGGTAAAACAAAGCAATTACGTATCATACTGCTCCCACAGTGAGCCGTACAAATATTCTTTTCATCAAGCATCATAAACTATTTGCATGCGCATAGCCTAGGCGCATTAGGCATAACATTTTAGGGTGAGTATAGTTCTCCCAAGCTTGAGCGGGAACTTTTCTCAACAAATCAAAGTAGCATGTTGAACATGCTTTTAGCTTCGCAAACCCTAGCGGGAATCCTAAATTCCTTCAACGTCTTTAAAAAGGGCTTCACTCACTACTTTCTATTCAACTGAGGAAGAAAAGATGTCCAAGACCCTCCTGGAGGCTTGTCACGCCCTCAAATTTAATAAATCGAAACATAATTAAAATCCACGTCATCAGAGTCAAACGCATTTCCTTTAAAAAAAAAATATCCGGTCAATAGAGTATTACAAATTCAAAATTTGACTTTCTAAGCTCGAACCCCAAAATGGTAAGTACCAATTCACATGATTGTTTACATTTCCGAAAAAAAATCAACATGAAATACTCTCACGAGTTACATCATCATTTCTCAAAAGTTTTACATCACTAAGATAATCAAATATTTAAAACAATGATGCTTCATGTCATGCGCACCAAAGCTAAGCACTCCATGCCTTGTCCTTCAAGCGAACCTGAAACAACAAAGGGGTGAGCATACACTTCGCCCAGTAGGTGTCCCCTTTGGGTTTCAGACTCTAAAGAAAATATATATGCATAAATAACATGTATCGAATAAGAGCATAAAGCAAAACCAACATTTACAAGTAGGTTTCTACACTTACCATTTGAAGTAAAAGTACTTCTCATATCACCCGAGGACACTCCCACAATCCAAACTTCAAATAATTAACCAATGGATATCCTTCTAGCCACACAACAAACCATACATGCAACTACTAGTTATAACATACCATTCATCGCGTCCCCAAACATTTCACTCGCACTTACTTATATATATATATACTCACCCATCATAAGCTAATCTAAATATTTCCGCGAGTCCACGTACCCCGCCTAGCCTACACACTTATCAACATATTCCACAAGCACCAACGTGTCTCACTAATACTCACATACGTCTCAACGTGTTCCATACGTGCCAAGGCATACTACAAGTTCACATAAGTACCACAATACCACACCGCGTCAACGGTTTACCCACGTGCCCACTCAACACATCAATAATCAACTTATCGCATCTCATTTATATATGTGTGCGTGTATTTGTATACTTGACATACTTGACACTATCCCGATGGTCACTTACTTCCCACGTGTCACACAACATACAACTAGTGTGTCCCCGTATTCCATAAGTACCCACGTGTCAACTAACTATTTAGGAAGTGCCTTATCGAGTCCTACAAACACTCTCGTGTCCCATGTGTACTCAACAAGTTTCCCTCACGTATCCCGCAAGTACCCATATTAGTTCACTTATCAAATCCCGGTCCATTTCCTTTAATTTATCACAACTCATTTAATAGTAAATTTCGTAGTCCTCTTCAGAGTCCTTTAATTTATACTTCTGATAACATACGCCGATTGGTGACCCTAGTATCACACCTTAAGTCCAAGTTCATTTCACACGTATAAACAACCAAGAGTCCTTATTTAAATTCGTTAACCACCTCCACGAGTCTCACCCACAACCTCGCATGACAACGCGAATGATGAAAAGAAGTATCGGAGGGAAGAACAGGACGTCCAATGATCATGGAAAGAACGAAGAATAAAAATACAGCATTTTAGCATTTCCCAACCGGTTGGATGTTTTTGCCCAACTGGTCGGACCAAAACAGAGACAAGCACAATTTTTCAGAAAAACCCAACCGGTTGGTAGTTTTTGCCCAACTGGTTGGGTAGGGACAAATTCATGTGAAATTTTCAGAAGCGCCCAACTGGTTGGAGGTTTTTACCCAACTGGTTGGGGAAACCCAGATTTTCTGCGAATTTTTCTCAAAACATGATACTTCAACCCAAGTAAATATATGATGATTTACGCCAAAAATTGGAAGTGTCAAGCAACTAATGAGCATGGAGGGAGGGTGAAACAACAATCAATTGCAACAACAAACTACCAAATCCTTAGATCAAAAACCCAAACTCAACAAAACCCACTAGGAAGGAAAATCATGATTTTTGAGCAATCTAATGAACAAGGGCAAGATATATACAACAAATCACATAGATATAACTAGAGAGAGTAGAATTTGTTCCCCTACCTCAAGATTTGAGCTTGAAATACACAAAACCCGAAACCCTAGCTTCCAAAAACAAGCTCAACCCGAAACCAAGCTTCTTGAGGCGAAACAAGCGCGGTCCAAGCTCCAATACGCGCAATGGAGGTGATTCTATGCATGGATCTTGAAGGAGATTTGAAGAAGAGATGTATTTTGGTGGGTTTTTGCAAGAACATGGAGAAGGAGAGGATAGGAGAGAGGGACGGCAGAAATGGGGAGGGAGGGGACTGGTTTTTTTTTGTTCTCTCTCTCTCCTATTTAACACACATTTCAAAAAATACACCTCACACCCTCCATTTCACTTGTGTAAACCTAACGAGTCCAAAACTTTAAATTTTCACCCGTTCGAACACCAAACGAACTTCTAAAACATTCCCCACAAAACCCCAGTTTTATTTTCGTAAAAAGATTTAAAAACACAGGTCTTTACAAGGCTTGTTGTGGGCTCTGGTGAAATTTTCATACTTTTTTGTAAATGATCGATCGTCTGAACATTCTATCATGTTTTTTAGCCTAAAAAACGTAGAAGTGGGCTAAAACATTGGTGTGGATGAGTGTAAGGGTGTTTCAAGCAGGACTTGAGTTTGGAAAAACATTTTGAGGGGGGATGGCACTGACATTATTTGGGTAAGGGCTGGGGTTTATAGAGGTGGTGGTGTGGTTGCGAGGGCCTTTTTGAATTCAGTGGATTCCCTTTTGTCAAGAAAACCTTTATTAAGGTGTTTGAAGGCGAACATCTCGGTTTTCATTGGCGGAACTAGTCTTCATTTAACCTTTTCTCCTCCTCCACTAAATAGGGGAAGTGGAGGTGGAGGCAACCGATGAGTTTTTTGCTAGTTTTGGAAAATAGTGGTGAGAGTAGCTGATGAATTGGTCAACTTACCAATATCCTCAATTAGAGCCTCAGTTTGACTTTCGGTCATTGGTCTTGAAGTTGTAAGAAAATTGGTGGCGAAGGTGGCCATTGAATCGGCTTGCTCATTAACTTCACGCCAATTTCCCAATTTTGATTTTTTACTACGCCCTCGGTTCCAAATTGCATGTCCATTAGTATTATTTTGGGATGGTTCAAATTGTTTGTCCTCTTCGAAAAGTCAAAGCAAAATTTATTCAATCTTTCAAAATAACCCCTTTACCAACAATAATCATTTCACTCAAAAGTTGAATTATAAGGGCGTTGTTGAATATTAATGAATCTGATTAATGTGAATGCATTTATTGAATGCAGTTATTGCATGTCTGCTTAAAAGGTTGGAATTCCCAAAAGTGACCAGCAATTTAAAACGGAGGGATTATTGATTTTTGTTAATATGTGCCCCAAGGGCATATGCCAATAGTCATTTAATGGTACTAACCATAATTTTCAGTATCAGCCGATTCGTATCGGTATTTGGAGGTTCCAATACGGATACAGGTCAATATCGCGGTGGGAGGGAAAATCAAACTCCGTCTCGGCCAATCCCCGGTACATCCAAGTGTATCGGCCGATTCGTACCGGTATTTGGAGGCTCCGATACGGATACAAGCTGATATCATGGTGGGAAGGAAAATCGCACTCCGTCTCGGCCGATTCCCGGTACGTCCCGGTGTCTCAGCTGCTTCAGAAAAACAAAATAAACAGAGCAACAGAGAGAGAGAGAGAGAGAGAGAGAGAGAGAGAGAGATGCAAGAGAGATGCTTGAACTTTATAGAAGTGGTTCAGTGGAAAATCAACTTGGCACGCAGAGCCTCTGTGCAAATCATTTTAAGAAATTTCGTTTCCAAATCAAATCAATGCATACAGAAATTGCCCTAGACTTACCTTTCTCCCAAAATCTTCAAAACATTTCCAAAATCTTCAAAAGATTTCTTCCAATGCAGATCGACAGAGAGTTAATAGAAATAGAGAGCTTCAATGGTGAAAATGATTAAAACGATTACAACATCTTAAAATGTGTCACGCCCTGATTTTCATAAACATAAATACATATTTTCCACATGGAGGTCAACGTCATCCATGGTCAAAGTCAACTACAACCCAATAATCAAATGAAAGTTAAAGAGTCTAATGTACACGAATATGATTACATGAGTCTTAAAGTTTACAATTTCACAACGAAAAACAATGAATTACAAGTTTTTTTTTGCAGCCAAAAATTTCATTAATCATCAAAAAAGATACAATGACTAACAGGAACAAGGAGAAAACAACAAATTCAAGGAATTTTATGCCTAATCCGAGACCCGCAATGAATTACAAGTTAAGGGTTCATCTTTTCCAAAATACTACTAATCCAAGATGATCTCCTCACTAGTCCAACGAGCTTTCAAAAATGAAGTCATGCATGCACTCCCACACGCCAAGCCATGATCATCCGTGTTGTATACCTGAAAATTAATAGGGTGAGCTCACTAGCCCAGTAGGAAAACATCTATCAATTCTAAATGGAAATGAGATGCTCATGAGTACAACAAGAAGATAAAATCAACGACAAGTGTTAAGAATGATACAAGGGTCCATTGTCATTAAACTAGGTCAATTACCACTCCGCCGTATCCGATACGCACCCGACACGCCATATGTGTCCTAAACGTTTACCATATGCATCTCATTCTTTTAAAACATTAGGTTATACTTCGGGCATGCCATATAGGACCCTTGTCCCTCCGGGAAAACCATAAAGGCCCCGTGTCACCCCGGGCATAGCCTATCGGGCCCCGTGTCAAAGTGACCCTCCCGGACCCTAATATGTGACCAACAACTTACACAAACGAGACACAATGAAAGGATCATGATTCAAGAAATTTAAAAAAAAAAAAATAGGTGTATCGATAGGAGGTTAGGTCGTATAACCTCCTATCGATAGGACGCAGATTAGATAGGACGCAAATTAGATTGGCCACTATTGAAGCATCAGAGAGTCCTATCAATAGAAGGTTAAGTCCTATCGATAGGGCGTCAAAGGCTCTTATCGATAGGAGATCAAGTCCTATCGATAGGACATCCATCAGATTGGCCAAAAAGAAAGGAGAAAGGCTTATATCGATAGGGAATGAAGTCCTATTGATAGGACAGCACCAGATCCAAAAAATTTCAAGTAAAGGGGTGATCAATGGGGCTTTTTTTTGGGCATTTTCTTGGTTCCAAATGGACATGTTAAGATGCAAGAGAGGTTCAAACAACATGGTAACACAACATATCACCAATTTACAAGATTTGAGAGTTTTTCCCAAATTCAAAGTAACCAAACAAGGCATGAATCGGATGATCATCCATATAGGGCCAAATTTAAGAGGGGAAGCATGGATTGAACTATATGACCAACAAATTAGCTAGGGGGTCACATGAGAGACTAAATAACAAACATACTTTATGAGAGAGTGACTAGAAATCATGCTTACTAGGTGATTAACCAAGATACAAGAGAAAATGGTTCAAACAAGGGATATACCCACAAACATTCAACAGTTTCCATTAAGAATTGAAGGATGATTCCTTAACTCTTGTGATGAACTTGAAACCCTAACCCAAGCTCAAAATCCAAATGAAAGTCCTTCAAACACCGGTAGGAAAAGAGTACACCAATGCGTAGATCACACGATTTTAGGAGGTTTAACAAAGGGGTTTTGGTTGGAGACTTGTTTTGATGGAGGTTGGTGAAAGAAATGGAGTGGAGCTTTAATGGAAGAGAGAGGGAGGAGAGAAGGGCTGATTTTAGGGGAGAAAGAGGGAGGTGTTTTGTTCTCCTCTCACTCACACCACACAACACAACACTTAAAGCCATACACACCACACATGTAGACAAATTACACTAAAAGCCCAAAAGTGGCTTGTGTAAACCAAAGTGGTCCCACCTCACACAATACACTATATGCTCCAACACTTATTAGTCATTTTATCATTTCACGCAATTCCTCACATTACCCCGATGTTATTTACGAAAAATAAATATGATTTTTACGGATCTTTACAAAAATGACTACAACACGATTACAACACAGTTACAACATGATTATAACCAGATCTAGAACCTCCTCTACTGCAAAAATGATTAAAACGGTTACAACATCTTTGATTGCCCCTAAAATGATTAAATCTGACGTTAGAGCAACAAAATTTTGATCAGAGAAACGAAATCCATGATTATGGCCATGATAATTGGATGAAGAAGTACCTCTACTATTTTCACAAACATTATAAGCAACTGTTGGCATTGTTGAAGCAGACGGAGAAGACATATTAGCTATAGGCCTATAGTTATAGGTTCTGGTCAAGCACAAATGGTGGTTTTGAATGCATTCTACTACCTTCCATTGAGTATAGCTAAATCCATCGAGAAACTCGAAAAGATCATTCGATGCTTGAAGATTGTTCTCAGATCTCCAGATATTATAGTTGATGGAGCCAAGTTTTGCAATAATGAGTGAGTTTTTAGGTTTGAGAGAAGAAGAGAGATGCTAGCTAGGTGGTGGAACGGGGAAGTGAGAGAAGAAGACGCCATTGATGGATCGAATTGTGCTTGTAGGAGCTTTAGATTAAAAAGAGAATGTATCTAGATTGTTTAATCTATAACACAACCAATCATTTCACATCACTGCTCAATTTTTCATAGTCGTGATTGTTGTTATAACTGATATGGTTTAATAAGTTTAGTTTTATAAATTTTACTCCACGCAAATTATATTATTACCCCAAATGACAAATAGAAATAATAATAATGTCCAAACACTATCCTGACATAAAGAAAAACTTTATTTATGCTAATTTGTAAATTATGAAGCACCGATTTCTCAATTTAATGGAGATCAAAATGTGCAACATTGCCTTTAGCTAGTCTATTGAACCATATTCATATGCATTATCTAAATTGGTATGCGATTATTAATCTCCATTTTCACTTTCGAAAATAAAAAGTCGGATTCGGGATAAACGTACGGCTAAGTTTTGGATGCAAAAAGATTCCCCTTCTACCCTGTTTGGCACCCTCTTCTTTCATTGTCTCTAGAAAAAAATGCAAGCCTCAAATACAATACATGTTTCAAAACCTTCCCTAAGCAATAAAGAGAAGGTTAGTGCATGCTTTGATTTCAAGATCCTTTGTCTGTCAGTTATCAAATTTCCATAGCATTTAGATAAAGGTTTACATCCTCAATTTGCAAATTGTTCGAGGCTAAGTAAGAGCTCGTTCTAGTCAGAATATTCACTTACTAAAACAACCAAACCCGAACCTCATGTTTAGCCTCGTTCCATAAAAGACCGAACCCAAACCTAAGAGTATACGGTTCAATCAGGCTCGCAAACCTGTGATCAAACTATAAATAATAGTTTTTTGAAGGACTATCCATAGATATATTTTATTGGGGCGTATATAGATTGTTATAATACAAGGTTTTTATTAATCATGTTCTTGGTGGATTTTTGGAATTTTATTGCTTATTCGCAAAACAATATAAATTATCGAACTCAAGCCTAAATTCAGCTCATTTGAGTTTGACGAGCTAAGCCCAAGTTTCGAAAATTAAACCGAGGTTCATTAAACTCAAACAAGCCAAATTAAACCGAGCCCCAACTTCAAAAAAATTCACGTATCCATAAAGATCTTTCAAAACAGAAAACAAGACGTCTAAATATTGGAGTAATCTGGATATAATCTCAGTAGAGGATTTAATTACTATTTAAATATGTTTAGGCTGTTGACATGCTCGGCTAATTTGGCAAAGGCAAGATAGAGTTGGGCCAAGGGGGTGTTTTCGTTGGAACCTAACTTAGGGGGCAAACAAGGAATTTAACTCGGCCCAAGCCCGAGTCCAAAACAGGCCCGCTCAGTTGACAAGGAAGGCGGACTAAAGGGGGTGTTTTCGTTAGGACCAAACAACGAATTTAACTCGGCCCAAGCCCGAATCCAAAACAGGCCTGCTCAATTGACAGGGAAGGCGGACGGACCCCAAACATCACGTTAAACCCAAAACCCTAGTAACCGATTAGGAGCAGCAGATAAATAACTCACCCCTTCGCAAAACCCTTTCTTTCACTGCTTCCACTTCTGTGTGCGCGTTAGAGAGAGAGAGAGAGAGAGAGAGAGAGATGGTAAGCGACAGCGAAGCAGAGAAGTCGGCGCAGAAGGTGAAGGAGAAGAAGTTGTTGCTAGCACTTGCCCCAATCGCTAAACCCCTTGCTGGCAAGAAGATCTCCAAACGCATCTTCAAGCTCGTTCGCCGAGGTTCTTTCCTTAACTCATTCATGAAATTATATGAGCCTACGTATTTGCATGTATTTGTTTATATATATACATGTATAGGTGACTATTTAGCTTACTGGTAAAAAAAAGCTTTTATTTTTCACTTTCTTTGTACGTGTGACTGATTTAATGTGTCTGTAGTAGTTACATAGCAATTTTTATGTATGTATGTATGTCTGTGTGTTGACCCATATGGTGATTCTTCTTTCAGCTGCAGGACACAAGTGCCTGAAGAGAGGAGTTAAAGAGGTCGTTAAAAGTATTCGCCGCGGTAACAAAGGGTCAGCTACTAATTATTTTTTCTTCTTTGCATTTTGATGTTGATATATGCTTATGTATTCCTTTATGCAAATGTTCTAGTTTATGGAAAAAATGTTGACGCTTAGCTGTAATGTGAACTGGACAAGATGGTATTGCTTAGGTATTGTGAGGTATTTACATTATTACATGACTAAACTTGAACCTTTACGAGATGTTGATTCTTTACAAACCAAATGGTGAAAGAGTACAAACTTGCCTGCTCTCTAATCTGAGAATAGGAAGGGTAAAATGTATTTTGTAGTGTTCGTTGAAGTACTTTGGGCAGAACTAGGGCTGCAAACGAATCGAGCCATCTGCGAGCAGCTTGAGACTCAGCTCGATAATGGCTCTGCTTGTCATATAAATAAACTAGCAGAGCTCGAGCTAACCAAAGCTCGGCTCAAGTTGGCACTTGAGCTGAGCATATATAATAAAATACAATTACTTGATTTTTATTGGTGGTTTGAATATAAAAACCTCGACTTTCCCTTTGACTGCTAACTAATTAGCTGTCATGGGTCAACACAATTGGTGGACACGTGTAATAAAAAGTCCCCCCAGGAAGCTTTTGTAGAGAAAGGGTACCTCTTAAACTTGTTTTTGTTTGATTTACTTTCCTTCTACTTTAGTCCCACATCGGTCCCTCAACACAATGGAAAAATGCAGACTGCTCTTAGTTGCACGAAGCGGGGGCAGGAGCGGAGGCGGGAGCGCGGGAGCGGAGGTACCTAGAAGCTCCCAAGGTTGGGAGCGCCGATGTATGTTTTTTTATATTTTTTTTTATAAATTACAGTTAACTTAAAATCATAAACATTAAGAAATCCTATTTCAAATATAACAGCACATACAATGATCATATCTAGCCAAATTATCCATCATCATTCATTAATTGCTCAAAGGGAAGACATAGTTACTTCTAAGCACCAAAATAAAAATTGCAACCGACAGACTCATGAAAATAAAAACTGACCCAACAATAACAAAGGACAAGAGAACTGACCCCACTAAAAGAAAATACATCCCCATGCGTTTTCCATAAAAAAAAATCTCATTTCTTTTGCCTTTTCCCTCTTGCTCTTTCAAGTCGCCTTTGTGCTTGTGCTTGCTCTGGTGAAGGACTTGGGAGGGTTGGAGTTGAAGATGATGATGGTGTTGCAACAGAGTTGTGTGGTTGAACATCCAAATTAGGGGCAACTTCGTCACTTTCAGAAAGTGGAATGTTTTCTCTTTCCTCGATTGTCATGAGATCCTCCTCAATATTGGCATCGTCAGCAAACATATCCCAGTTCTTGTATTGCTCGTAATCATTCCTATACCTTGACAACAACCTCTGATTATAGTGGACAAAGACCAATTTTTCAGCCCGATCATTGTTCAACCTATTCCTTTTCACATTGTGGATAAAAGAATATGTGCTCCAGCACCTTTTCGCACAAGAACTGTTAACCCCTTGAGACAACACTTTTAATGCTAGAGAGAGTAACGCAAGTGCTACACCACCGTATAGATGCCACCATGAGAGTGCAGACAGGGTTCCTCTATCGTGCACCGCTTGTGGTTGCGCAAAAACCCCTTTGTTGCTCACAAAGTCGCTAATCTGTTGTCGTATCACACCAGCTTCAATAGGATCACGAATAATCTTCTCAATTGCTTCAAGATAACCTTTTTGAACCTCAAAATCAGAATGAGGTTTTCTCCTCTTCTCACCACCTGGGGCAGGCTTTAAAAGCCAAGCATTTGTATAATATTTGGGAACCAGAACATATGCTAGACAATGTAGAGGAATATTCATTTTGTCCCATCTTTCGACGACAAGCTTGTGAATCAAGTTATAAACAACTTGATCAGTTGAAAGGATATCCTTGATTTGCCCCAGCATTGTATCCATTTGTTCATACACTTCACCAATAACAGCCTTGTCCGAGTCACAGAACCTCAGCATCCTGTAAATTGGCTTTGTTATTCGAAGGACTCTTTTTGCTTTTCTCCAAAAATCGTCATTCATTACTGTCTCTTGAACAGCATCATGCTTGTCCGGGTCTGATGAACTCCTTCTCAAGTTTTCCCACTGGCTGCTAAGAGCCATGGAAACCAAGGCTGCTCTCACATTCACAAGTCGTTGCACCACAATGTAGTGGTGCCCGAACCTTGTTTTCTTCGCTTTAAGGAGTTGTAGTTGAGAGAAAGACTTGAATAGGGCCTGAGAAGAGCTGTGATTTTTGATGTACCTCACCACATCTTTACCTTTTGTATACGTCTCAAAGAACAAAAGATAGAGATGCATCCTTGGACTTTGCTATATCTTTCATCAGCAAATTCAGAGTGTGAGCCAAGCAACCAGACCAGAATACATGGGGATGTTTCCGTTGAATAAGTCCTCCTGCTGCCTTGCAATTCGAAGCATTATCAGTTACAACTTGCACCACATTTGAGGGGCCAACATAATCAATGGCTTTGAAGAGCAAGTTAGCGATGTTTGCTGCATTTTTTTCCACCGCAGAAACTTCATACGCATTGATAAATATGGCTCTGCCACCTGAGACAGCCATGACGTTAACCAAGGATTCGTTCCTCACATTAGACCAGCCGTCCGAAATAATGGATACTCCATGTGTGCTCCAATCTTGCATCAAAGGGGTGAGGGCCTGATGCACTTTGCTTTGCTCTTTGTCCAACAAGGAAGCCCTCACCTTTTCATAATTAGGGGATTTGTACCCTTTGGGTGCAGTGTTGATGGCATGAACCATGTCTGCCCACGACGGAGACCGCACAACATTGAAGGGTACGCCGTTTTGATAAAGCATGCTTGCGATCTTTTGATCAACTTCTTCCCTCGTACTAATATGGAACATGTTATCAACTGTTCCCTTGACAGTAGCATGAGACACCTAATTTATGAACTCTGTATTAGTTAAATCTATAAAGGCAGCTTGTACATGTCTATGATATGTTATCTATAAAGGCAGTATTCGTACCAGCTGCCCCATGGGGAGTTGTTTTTTGGACTTTGAATTTCCGAATAACCGTTGTGCATTTGATTCCTCCTCCTTTAGCAATTCCACCTCCTCTTTGGACAGCACTGGACATCGTTGCACGCCTTTTTTCTTCTGGCCAATTGGTACGCCTATCAAGTGCGCCCGAACTCGCGAATAAGACCCTGTGTAAGGCTTAGTTTGGCAGCCAAAGTTACAAGTAAACTTGGCTGATCCACCTCCACCTTTGGAACTTCCTTCACCAGTAACTTTTGTGACATTTCCAAAGTGGAGTAGCTGATGGCTCTTCAATATCATCCTCTTGATGATCATCTTCTTCCTCCTCGGAGTGGATGCTTTGGCCAAGATCCATAGCAAATCTGAAAATAGATTAGAAGCTAGATTAGGGGATTTGTGCAACAAAACTGCAAATTTAAGTTTCAGAAGAAACTAAAAATCAACTCAACATACCTTAGAGGGTTTTCGGCAGTGGAGACAGGGATTCCTTGGCAAATACAATCTGGTTTATAGAGTAGATATTCCTTGGCGGCTGCTGCCCATTTTCGAGAATATTGGGAACCTCCAAATCTTCACTCTAAATGATGCAGAGGCAGGAAGCCACTTTTCTAAAGTCTTTTGTTTTTTTTTTTTTTTTTTTTTTTTGTCTTACTCTCCCAATCCAGAAATATATCTAATTTGGAATATAACACTTAGACCCACATAATATTTGTTACTTCTAAAATTTGATTTTGGAATATAACACTTACACCCACATAATCTATAACATATATTTATATTTCGTACCTCTGTTCTGTTATAGGTGATAACGACTAGTATATGCATTATAGAAGTAGAGTGGGAATTTAAGATTCAATGTGATGGTGATTATTTAGTTGTACTGTGTTTTGTTAGAGTGTAACTAATTAGGGAGATCATTATCTATGATCACGATTACTATAGGCATTATGGATTGAACTTAGCTTGGTTATAGTATGACAAACGGAGATTATTATTCGTGATCATGACATAGGATTGAGAAATAGATTAGGAATGTGAGATTCAATGTGGCGGTGATTAGTTAGTCATACTATGTTTTGTTAGAGTGCAACTAAGGGAGATCATTATCTGTGATCACGACTAGTATAGGCATTATAGATTGAACTTAGCTTGGTTATAGTATGACAAACAGAGATTATTATTCGTGATCATGACAATAGGATCGAGAAATAGAGTGGGAATGTAAGATTCAATGTGGCGGTGATTAGTTAGTTGTACTATGTTTTGTTAGAGTGTAACTAAGGGACATCATTAGCATTATAAATTGAACTTAGCTAGGTTATAGTATGACAAATAGAGATTATTATTCGTGATCATGACAATAGGATCGAGAAATAGAGTAGGAATGTGAGATTCAATGTGGCGGTGATTAGTTAGTCATACTATGTTTTGTTAGAGTGCAACTAAGGGAGATCATTATCTGTGATCACGACTAGTATAGGCATTATAGATTGAACTTAGCTTGGTTATAGTATGACAAACGGAGATTATTATTCGTGATCATGACAATAGGATTGAGAAATAGAGTGGGAATGTAAGATTCAATGTGGCGGTGATTAGTTAGTTGTACTATGTTTTGTTAGAGTGTAACTAAGGGACATCATTAGCATTATTAATTGAACTTAGCTAGGTTATAGTATGACAAATAGAGATTATTATTCGTGATCATGACAATAGGATCGAGAAATAGAGTAGGAATGTGAGATTCAATGTGGCGGTGATTAGTTAGTTGTACTATGTTTTGTTAAACTGTAACTAAGGGAGATCATTATCTTTGATCACGACATTATAGATTGAACTTAGCTTGGTTATAGTACACGACTTTTTCATCTCAAAATTACACGACTTTTTCATCTCAAAATTACACGAATTTTTGCATCATTTTTAAAATTTACGGAAATATTTTACTTTTTCATCTCAAAATTACACGAATTTTTGCATCATTTTTAAAATTTACGGAAATATTTTACTTTTTCATCTCAAAATTACACGAATTTTTGCATCATTTTTAAAATTTACGGAAATATTTTACTTTTTCATCTCAAAATTACACGACTTTTCGTAGGGATCCAGCAATTTGGAACAGAGAGACTAACATTTATTTTAACGAAATTAGATATACATTACTATCTGGAGTATACATAAAAATTTTGATTTTCGTAATTTTTTTTGGCTAATTAACTTAGCTTCTCCCAACTACTACTGACATTCATATATTGTTTCTTTTCTTTCATTCATATATTACCATGTGGAAGTAAATTATTTTTAATTTTTTTTTTAAATCACGAAGGTTTGCAAAAGGATATACTCCATCCGTCCCAATTTAAATGTCCTCTACGGTAGACAGTGCAAGTTTGACCTTAAAAAATAAAATACTTTTGGAACTACTTTTAAATTTATTTGTACCGTTCAAAAGATCTCAACGAGTACTTTTGAATGGTGTAAAAAAATTTGGAAAAAAATATCTAGAAATATATTTTCTTTTAAAGTCAAAATGACATTATTTTACGTAAGGGACATTTAAAATGTGAGAGAGGGAGTACATTATTGTGTTTCTCCCAAATACTACCGAAATTCATTTATTCTGTTCTTTTTCTTCCTTTGTTTCTCTATTATTCATTTTAAGAAAAAGGGAAAAAAAAAAAACACTATCATACAACATTTAAAATAAATTCGGGCTGATTTTTCATTGTTCCAATGTCATGCGCACACATACCCATAAAGAGGAGTAAAAATTAGGTGTGGAGTGATGAGCCTTTAGGTGGAGAATAATGAGCCTTTTTTTTTTCGATTAACTAAAAATGAAGAAAATGAAGAGTCTTCTAACTGCACCACTGTCAAAGGTTTACAACTTTACAGATGTTTGGTGGAATAGGAAGAGTCCTTTTTTTTATTAACTAAAAATGAAGAAAATGGAGTCATCTTACTGCACCACTATCAAAAGGTTTACAACTTTACAGATGTATAAAGAAACAAAAGCTACAAAAAAAAACATATGTACGCTATTTCCCATCTGCCCCTACACGTGTAGGATGAGATACATATACAGCTCTAATAAAACATCACATACAGCCTATCATTCCCCTCTGGTCTCTCTCTTCTCTTTCACGACCCAGCACCACTGTAACATCAGAGATGAAGCCGGCGATGGAAGATGACGACGACGACTGCGACGAGGAACAACAATCCAATCGGAGACATAAACAGCGACAAGGATGCTGATTGAAGGGGGATGACGACTCCGATTGGAACAAATCGACAACACCGACAGCAAGGAAAGACGACGGCGACCGGAAAAAAACCGTGAGCTCCCATCTTCCTTTGGAGCGCGATCCCGTCTCATGGGAAACGCGCTCCCATCACGTTTCCGAGTAAGAAACGCCGAATCGCGTTTCTTGGGGAGGAGCGTCTTCAATATAGGCGTTTCCTGCAACTAAGAGACTGCTCTATCAGTATATGACTCAACCTTGATCTTAGATTGGTGGAGTTAACTGACGTTTCCGAGCCATGTTGAGCAGAGCTCAAGTTTGGAAATTTCTCTCAAGCCGAGCCCGAGCCCACTTGTTGAAGCTCGTCTCTAGCTCAAGCCAAGCTTGAGCTGATCTCATTTTTGGTGAGCTGAGCCTCAACACTCCAAAACTCGCCTCTGCTCGGCTCGTTTTGCAGCCCTAGGCTGAACTTCATGTTGAGCTTTGGAATGCTTCATATTCTTGGGAGATCGTTGTGAACCTATGTGTTTTGCTTCATCTTTTTTATGATTTCTGGATGACTTTTTGGATGTGTTAGCATCCTTGGACCCTTTGTTTGAATTTTTTAAATGGTTTAGACTGTAGAACACTTTAAGCACATTGTACAAAATTGCTCATGCCAGCTAGCTACACATTCTGCACCTTTCTGGTAATATCTCTTGCGGAACTGGGAATTTCATAATAAGATGAAAACCATATATTTGGAATGACTGGATATATGTTATTTCAGAATAGCCTGGTATCACATGTGAATCATGTAATGACTATCGTCGGATTGTCATCATATGTATCTTGTCCAGCTTAATGCTAAGCTCCTTAGTGCATTTACATGGTTTCGATAATTGCAAGCACATGAAAGCTTTGTTTGCTCTGATATCCATATTCAAGAATGGCCTTGTTGTAATGTTATCATCTGGGCTGTTAGCGCTTGCTTTACTATACCTTCCTTTTTTTCAGGTGATGACACGTGAGAAGTGGAGCAAACGTGTGCATCTGTACATGTTGTAAAAACTAAAAAGTAGTTGTTTTCTTTTGTGATAGAATGTTTGGGTCGTTGTGCATAGGGGACATGCTTTTTTAGTTGAGCTACAAGTTGCAGAATAAGATGTATTGTAAAGACACTTTTTGTAAATGTGTGATATGTTCATGTAATGTTAGCAATGTTCATTTCAGTTGACTGAAGCACTTGCTCTGATGATGAGAATGCTAGAGTTATTAGTAATGACAAATGTATTCATGATTGAGAATGCTGTTATGATGGTAATGACAAATGTTTCTGCTGTAGACAAGCTTATTTACCTAACAAAACAATTAGATTGTATATGTTGTACAGTTAGATCTTAGTAGTCCATGACGATTGACGGCTGGTTGGTCTCCTCTTTATTTTCAGTATCTGAACTGGGGATTGGTAGAGGATCATGACATTGACATGTAGGCTGTGGATTATCATCAAAACTAGGTTTTTTATGATTTGTCAAAAATTGTTATATGCAAGATATGCTTTAAGAGGAGTATGAAACTGCAAGAGAAATATGACATCCTTGTCGGCTTTGATATTTTTTCAAAATTCCCCGGGTTCTTTGTTTCCTTGTATGTATATGAAAAGAGTATATTTTCCTGTAGTGTACCCTTTTTCTCTTTTGAATCTTGTTTCCATTTCTCCAAATATTTTTTTTGGGATTCGGAAGATCTTTTCTCGATCCTCTGAATAAGTTGGATCATAGTCGATTGGAATCTAATGCCAATCGTTCAAGTTGCAAATGATGCCAGCTCATTTTTTTTGGTTGCCTATGGATTGGCAGGACTCCGAGATCAACTACACTTTGAATTGCTTTTGTGTACTTTGCACTTTTAGTTCTTTAATACCTGTTATTATTGTTCTTGCAGATTGTGCATTATAGCAGGGAACATATCTCCTATTGATGTCATCACTCATGTTCCAATCTTATGTGAAGAGTCTGACATTCCCTATATATATGTGACATCAAAAGAAGTACGTTACGTTTTCTTTTGCCCCGTCTTTCCGCTTATATTTATGTTTTTCCTTTATTTTACCACTCTTATATGTATATATTGTTTTCTGTTCGTAGTTCTTTTTTGGAGTTCCAAGGAAGTGGAAATTCTGCAGTAGTTCACTGTGATTCTGAATTTGCTAGTTTATATTTCGAAGCTTATATTGCATGTATCTTTATGGCAATAGTAGACACATTTTGGTTTTCTTTCGAGATGATGCTATTTCATCATGGTTTTTTTCAAGATGATCCTATTTCATCATTGATGCAGTTATGAATTCTTCCAGAGTTGGGTTTCTCATGTGTGCAACAAAAGAGAGGTGTTGTTTTCCTATCAGTGGAGAAGTCCCCAATCTATATTACGCCTAGTTAACCCCATTGAACTGAGCTACACCTATCCCATGGCCTCTCCAGGAATTCAGAATTATTTTACTAGTTAAATGCTTAAATGTCAAATTCATAGGATCCACTTCTTGTTGTTTGTTGGTGTTGCTTTTGTGGACTTTACTACTTTGCACTTAATCACGTACAGCCACGAATTACAGCATTGAGAAGTTCACCAATGGCCTAGAAAGCCATTTTGTCTCTTTCGTTTTGCAAAACCCAAAATTTACAACTCCAAGCAAGCATTGGTGTTTTTCATTTGCCAAAAGCTGTACAGCATTCTTTGCAGTTAAATACATAAACGGAATAGGATACTGGGAGTTTGCTTTAGCTTAACTATCTCGACAATGCTCATCAATGGCATAGGAGATTGGGATGTAGGAGTGTGTTTAAGCGCAACTATCTCGCTTGCTGCCCTTTTTTTAACAATGAAAATTCTCTGTTTCTATGTACTTGTCAGCTGGCTTAGATATGTGGCGTAGCTATCATTTATAATGCTCAAGTCTTTTAGAAACTGTATCCCAAAAGCTTGGGGTTGTTCCTAACTCTCGTTTCTGTCCCTCTAGAATTTTGACAAGGTTTTGTCATCTATTTTGCTGGCGCTACTTTCCGTGCTTGGTTATAATGCTGGTGTAGCTATCATTTATAATGCTCAAGTCTTTTAGAAACTGTATCCCAAAAGCTTGGGGTTGTTCCTAACTCTCGTTTCTGTCCCTCTAGAATTTTGACAAGGTTTTGTCATCTATTTTGCTGGTGCTACTTTCCGTGCTTGGTTATAATGCTTAAGTCTTTTTAGAAACTGTATCCCAAAAGCTTGGGGTTGTTCCTAACTCTCGTTTCTGTTCCTCTAGAAGTTTTATAAGGTTTTGTCATCTATTTTGCTGGTGCTACTTTCCATGTTTGGTTGTTAAGATATCTTTTTCGTTTGGTTCAGATGTGTTAATTGGTTCAGTTCGCAATTTGCACACACATTCACTTGCTGGGATTTCAAGAATGTGTGTTCCATTAGAGTACAACCCTTCTTGTATGTAGTATCCTATTAATGACTTGTAGTGCAAAAAACATAATGTGGCCTTTCTTCAGGATCTTGCAAATGCAGGAGCTACCAAGAGGCCAACATGCTGTGTTCTAGTTCTAACCAAGCCGGCCAAGGGGGAGCTTGCCCAGGAGGAACAAGAAAAGCTGAAGGCGGAGTACGATCAAGTAGCATCAGAAGTTGCTGAACTTGCTTCCTCTATGTTTTGATGAACTCCACAAATGTATTGAGTATTGCATTTCCCCAATTACTGCTGTGCGCGCTATTTTGATTTGATATATCATGTGATATTTTTACATGTTGCGAAAGCCAAGCAGCACAAGTTCAGTGCCTTTTTCGTTTCGGTTGATCATCATTCTGGGGAGACCACAAATGTCCCTCCAGTCCTGGTGGTGTTGGAGCATCTTGAACGATTTTAACAAAATCATCAAATCATCCAGCCACTTATTCCTTTCTTGCCACTATTGTCCAGTCATTATTTTAGAACAATACCACTTGAGACGTGATATCCATTCAGCTGCCAAGAATTTAGTGCTGAAATTTTTTTTCCTAGAGAAGATTATTTATCTAGTGGAAATAAAGTAAAAGAAAATGAAGTAAATTTTCTTGTGTTTATTTGGTAAAATGGAATCTACATATAGTAGTCTAATAACGTATGGATTTAGCAATAGATAAATAAATAAACAAGTAAATAACATAAGGAATCAGTTTGGAGATGAGATTATCAAGAAATTTTGTACTTCTACAGACACATTTGGTGATTTGGAGATTAAAAATTACAAACCAGTCTTAAAAGCTGAAGGCTAGGACTTCATAAATTTTCTATTAACTGAACAAATTAAAAATTTAGTAACTTATTGTCAAATTTTCTGTCGCATCCTATTGATAACGATCCTGGACACCACCATTAGAGAGCATCTCAAGTGGTTATTTTTTCGTCCGCCGAACAAAATTTTCGCTTCTGAGCTAGTCAAATCATAAAAATGATATTTGTACAACCATTTTAACTCCAACTATTTACAATTCTCTCACACGCAATTGCTTACGATACAAAGTCAGAGGAGGCACATAGACCTCTACAAAGTTTGAGAAGGTACGAGCCCTTTTCAACATTGGACTGCAATCCAGTTCTAGCACGCCCGCTCTAAACCGTTTAGGCTCTAACATTTACATTCAAGCCTTAGTGGTTATTTGTCACTTTTCGAAAACAAAGAAAATCATCCTGAAACCATAAATCAATTGTAGTCTTTTTCCAAGCCCATCAAGGTAACACGCCAAGCACCACCAGAGTCGATCCGTGTGCCCCTTTCAGGCCGTATAAAAGTGTACTGGATTTCCCTCGCGGAAATCAACCTTATTTCCTTGTTCATTTCTTACCCGGTGGGCTTGCACATGTACCAATCTATTCCGTAGTTTTCAGCCAAATATTCTCTTTGTCACAATACAAATATGCGACAGTAACTGAGTCAACAAACCAAGATATCAAAAGAAGTCATACCTCATGGCTTTCCCTCCACTGTTCGTTTCTCCCCTATGAAAACTACTATTTTGCATGTTACTTATAAGCACATAAAGGAAATGAAAAATGGGACAAAATTCACCACTTACACTGCCACCTGTCCATACCGTACAGTAGCCCCATGAATTCCTCTCACTTAATTATCAAAACACATGCACAGAGACATAGCTCAAACTTCTTATCCACACTCCCGGATTTAAGGAAAAAATGGGGTTTTTTTGTGTTGCAAATTTTTTTTGGAAATCCGATCCGTCCAATGTGTTCAGAAGGTGTTTTCAAGGGTCCATGCGGAAAATCTTCAAAAAAAATACCGGGAAGGGCTTGATCCAAGCAGTTTTCGCAAAAAATGTAAATATATATTTTTTGCGAAAACTGCTTGGATCAAGCCCTTCCCGGTATTTTTTTTTGAAGATTTTCCGCGTGGACCCTTGAAAACACCTTCTGAACACATTGGACGGATCGGATCGTCAAAAAAAAATTTGGATCATGAGGTGCGAAATTAGAGGTCCGGATTAGAAGCTTAACCCAGAGACATATACATGCCACATGTACTGCCCTCCTTCACTCTCCAACCCAAATTGTCCCTCCATACAACACAATTACCATTTTTCTTTATACTGTAATGTAATAATCATATGTAAAAAAATTAGGGGTTGTTATATTGCACATATTGGGGAAATTCCCAAAGTTTTGTCATGAGAAAAATAGATTCATCCAGCTAATTTTATTTTCAAGACATGGCAAGAAATAAGGAAGTTGCATAAACATATGCATACCTAGGCATTCTTGGTTATAGATTGTAATTGTTTGGATTGTAATACTAGCTTGTCAAGGAAAAAAAACTTAAAACCAAGCAATTCCATTTCAAAGAAGAAAGATGAAATGTAGATTCTTTGTAACCAAAATAGTTAATGAAGTTTCTGGTGTGGAAGATCCTTTGGAGGTAACCATAAAGCACATGAATATTTTATTTTACACCAACTTTTATAAACAGAAAATGCAAGCTTATTTTTATTTTACAGCTGACACAACAAACAACCTAAGTCTTGGCAAAATTTAAGTCAACCCATAACCCACCCATTGCCATTCATTGATGTCAAAGATGGCATTGTCATTTTTCCCACATCATTCGAGCCATTTTACATGCATTGAAAAATGAAATGAGTTTATTCTAATGGTTTGGAGATTTAGAGAAATTTAATTAGTCATCCTACTTCAATATTATCCTTAGCATGCCACCCTATGAGGTTTGAATCTTTATGATTCAATCCTGTAAATGTAATTTGGACTATTATGCCCCTATTATGTATTTTAGTATTATATTATCTAATAATAATATATATTCCGGAAAATCTGGGATAGCTTCACGTCCAAGGCTTGAAGTCATTTATTGGTAAATCAATTATCCACTAATTCCGGCATTACAATCAATTATCCACTAATTCTGGCCTTATTTCATTCTTCTCTTTGAATATAGCAACTGTTTCATTTTTCTTATCCTATTTCATTTTCCCCAATTTTAGGGATTACGTTAATCACCTCCCTATTTTGGTGGGATGTAATTATCCCTAATCACTCATTCTCTCATCTCCCCATCGTCAATTACTCTCTCTCTCTCTCTCTCTCTCTCTCTCTCTCTCTCTCTCTCTCTCTCTCTCTACATGGGCCACCCATCGTCAATTCCATTTCCGTCCACCTTCTCCTCTCCCTCTCTGGAACGTCGTTGATTTGCTCGCCCACCGTCGTCATTGATTTGACCCCTTTCCGATCTTGTCGTCATCAGCCCCTCTCCAACGATCTCATCGATGTTGGCGTTCTCGTTGCTCTTTTCTCTCATCGTCGACCTCTTAGTTTGCGTCACGGTGGCTGCAAAAAGCAATCCTCGGCAGTGAAGAATTTTCTTCGCTATCTTTTTAAATGGTGTTTTTTTTAAAATATTTTTACAGAGTTTTTTGCTAACTGGATCAAATATTCTTTGTTTACCATGTTAGCTAAATCGTACATTGAATATGGTGTATTAGTGTATAGAGTTGATTCTAGGTTTCATGTTGTATTCGTCACCCATGATTTTTTTTTTCACATTATTAATCATGGTTTATTTCATTACCATGTTTTTCATGGTTTTGGCTTCGGTTGTGGTTTTATGGTGTATTAATCTGCCATATGTTTTATGGTTTTTTATGATTTTTTTTGTGGTGCATTAATCTACCATGTTTTTATGGTTTATATCAATTTGACTTTTATACTTGGACTACATATATCTACTGTATTTTTTATGGTGCATTAATGTGTCATGTTCCTTAGTTCATTTATTCACACTTGTATTATACTATTCAGAAATGTATCATGATTATTTTTAGGTCAAAATTTCATAATTATTATTTTTTATTTTTGTTCTGAGATTTTAGGTGTGAGAAAATTAGAAGAGAGAATTATAAGATTAGAAAAGAGAGATTTTTTAAGATAGGAGAGAGAAAGATTGAGATAAATTAGGCAAGATCAGGAGAGAAATATTAGGAAAATCATGAGAGAGAAAGGGTATTTTGGGGTTTTTGAATTTTGAGATGGAATCATAAAGATTCAAATCTCATAGGATGGAATCATAATGATCTTTTTTGTACAGGATGCCTAATTAACTCCCCCTTGGATTTAAGATTTTGCCAAAACAACACTGAACAGGCGCAACAACATTGTTAATTCTTTTTTACATTTTAGCATTGTAGTAAAAAAAAATGACTTTGACCATATCAACGTATAGTAGTCTAATAACATAATGAAATAGTATTGAGATAAGATCTCCCAGTTTTTTTTTTTTTTTTTAAATTTTCTACTCACTTCACAAATTAAAAGTTCTTAATTTTTTTCATATTTCCCTTTTATCCCGCCTACGGATAATAATCTTGGTCACCACCACCTCAAATCGTTCACATCATTTTTTTGTTGGCCAAATTAAATTTTGGTTTGTTAGAGCAAGTGCAAGTCCGATCCCTTCGTTCTTGTAGATAATAACTGTCAAAAAAAAATGTATAGAGATTGCAACAATATCATAAACCTAGAAAATAGTACTCCCTCCGTTTCAAAATAAGTGTCCACACGAAAAGTCGAGCCATTTTTCAAATAAAAAAAAATTAAAGTACTTCCATGTATCGTTTTTCGAATTTTTTCACACCAAATTAAAGTACTCATGAATCGTTTTTCAATTTTTTTTGCACCGATATACGGAAGTACTTAATTTTTTTATTTAAAAAATTACGAGAGAGAAAATGGGACACTTATTTTGGAACGGATGGAGTAGCAATTTGTTTTTTTGGCATTCGCCAAAGAAATCCATCACCGTTGGAGATGCTCCCGCGAGTTTGTGGTCAAGGAAAATTTTTTGGGTACTGAGTGGGTACCACGTGGCCGAGCCCACGTGGTATCCGAACATTGCATCCGAATCATCCAAAAGTGTATTGGACGGCTGAGATCGAAACCCTCTCTCTCCTCCTCTCTCTCTCTCTCTCATGTTTCTCTCTTCGTAATCCGAACCGTCCAAAACCAAAATGGACAGTCCAGATTACGCGAACGGTTACCACGTGGTACCCGCTCGGCACTGAAAAATTTCTCGCGGTCGAGCCATTTTTTTTTTGGCTAAGCATCTAGAGTCAAAACTGAGTCTGTATTCTGGAAACATAATTGGCAAGTCGTAGTTGCCTTAGCCCAGCTCAAATGCCAATTTTCAGCTGATACCATCTAGAAGAAGGTTATAAGGGTGGATCCCCTCTTACCAAAAAAAAAAGGGTGGATCCCATGTATATGTAGGCCACACCCAATGTGAAATTACATTAAAAATACCCGTTAGTATCTAAATTCATCTCTAGGGGAGAGTTAATTAGGGGTCATGTACAAAAAAGATCATTATGATTTCATCCTATGAGATTTAAATATTTATGATTTCATCTTGAAATTCAAATAAACCCCAAAACACCATTTCTCTCTCCTGATTTTCCTAATATAATTTCTCTCTCCTAATCTTTCCTAATTTCTCTCTCTCTCTCTCTCTCTCTCTCTCTCTCTCTCTCTCTCTCTCTCTCTCTTTCTAGTAATTTTTTTTAATTCTCTCTTCTCCAATCTTCTCACACCTAAAATCTCCAAACAAAAATAAAAATAAATAATCATGACATTTTGAGCTAATGCACCACCAAAAAATGGCAGATTAATGCACCACAAAAAAAGGTAGATAAATCATGAAATATATGGTAGATTAATGCACCATATTTACTATGCTGAATCACCAATGACGACAATAATGTTCACGATTTATTAATTAACCATGTTCATGGTGAGTTTACACTGTGAACATGATAATTTATCGATTAACTATGTTTACTGCTCTAATGTTCACCATAAACATGGATTATTCATTAACCATGTACCCATTTAAGTACATGATACTAATTAGAACATGGTTAATTGAAAACTCCTATCATGGTGAAACAATTTACCATGAAATCAACCGTGTTTTTCATGGAACTGATACCATGAAACCATACAACTAAATGTTATAACAAACATACCATGAAAAAACCAAAAAGAAAAAAATTCCAACCCAACATGGTAAATCAATAAACTATAATCACTGTATGAAGTAATCATCTTTTAAAGGATGAACATAGATTATTGAAAACTTTTATCATGGTGAAACTATTTACCATGAAATCGGCCATGTTTTTCATGGAATTGATACCATGAAACCTTAAAACAAAAGGTTACACAAATATACCATGGACAAAAAAAAAAACCCACTGAATTCGTACAAAAAAACACAAATCATTGAAAATTTACAAATCTTTGTTGAGACCTAAATCTCAGAATCAGATCTCGAATTGAGACCTAAATAGCTCCATATTCAATCTGATGATTCTTGAACCCATTTTAGAGGAAAACTATAATAATACCTTGCTAGTGAACAAGGACGAATGGGTTTTTGTTGCCGATCGGAGTGGTTGATTTTAGAGTTCTATCACCGGCCAGTGAACGGGGACGAATGGGTTTTTGTTGCCATTCAGAGTGGGTGACCGAGATGATGCCATCAGTTAGAGGGGATGCCGTCGACGCATCGGGCATTGACGAGAGTGGGACTTCAATGGTGGCGTTAATGGTGGACTTTGATTCAACGGAACGAGAAATGGATGAATGGTTTTCTTCGCATTGCTTTGACGGTGTGAATGAATAAACTTTATGTTATGTGAGGGAGAGGCTACGATCATGTACATCCGTAGTATGGTATCCTAGTATGGTATAAAGTAATAATGGGCAGTCTCACGATGATTTAGCAGATCTCCTTTCCCATTAGTATTTCTTTCATAAAGTAATAATTCTCTCGTTTTCCATTAATGTTTCAATCTCAAGCAATCAATGTGATCTTCCCAAATGTAGTGGTAAAAGTTATCGTGAAAATGTTAAACCATTAATGGAAATATATACTACTAAAATATGTAGTAAGGTCACAATGGTCCATTTTACATTTACAGGATGAAATCATAAAGATTCAAATCTCATTGGGTGGCATCCTAAGGATAATATTGTAATAGGATGGCAAATTAAAATCCATCCCTAGGGCCATCAAAGAGTTTATATCTAAAGACCTTATTTCAAGTACATGAAATCCTTGTACACATTCCCACTCCATGGAACACCACACATTCCATTTTTCCGTACCTGCTCTTGAGCTATATTGCCAATTTTTAAACCTAGAGAAGCAAAATAAGATTTCTAAGCGGGATATCACTTTCGGGAGGACAAGGACCGGAAGAAAAAGATGCCCAGCCCACCAATAGCCAAAGTCAGAATTATAGAAACTCCAATGGATTCAACATCTATTGTTCTGCTTGTCACATCTGTTCTTCCTTCACGAGACCTCTCTTGTTGATACTCATGCAAACGATTGCTCAGAGTATCTATCTGATGCATAATCTGGCGTTGACCCCGTGCAATAAGTAAAACCTGTTCACGAAATGGCTCAGCCGTCAAATATAAAGAGATGAGAAGAAATATATTTTTTAAGTTTAGATTAAGAAATCTATGGTAGATTTAACATCTTCACTGCAAAACCATAAATTCTATTTAGTTCTATTAGGGTTTATGTGGATGTATATTTTCATTCTTCCATATCAAGAGAAGAATATCAGTCCATCATTGTACATGAAGGAAGAGGTTTAGCTATTTCTTTTTACTTTTAACGTCGTTAAGCCTCAATCACTCATTACATTCAAAGGACTGCTGATAAAATAAAAAACAAAAACAAAAAACAACATTCGGAGCAGGACCTTCCAATTTTTTGGTATTCCCGTCACAGCCCTCAACAAACACATCTTTACAGGTATTTCACTGAATAATTTCCCACCAAAATCCTGACGAAATTGCCCATGCCAAAAACTGCTCTTCATTTTCTTTTAAACATTGAAACACTGTCACCATAAACTCATTATATTGAGAACAGATTCATTCAACTTCTCTTCCACATAACTGCATTTTTTTAATGACATTTCTGAAAACCCCGACATATCAGACAGAGAATCTAACAACAAAAGCCTGACTAATTTTTCATAGCGAAATTCGGAAGTGCTGCCACCTGCTTTAACATTACTATGTCCATGCCAAAATGCTTATGTACGAACACTCGTTGCAATGTAAAACTGGAATCTCTACACCAAAGATTTTTAACCAGACAATTATCTGGAGAAGCTTGAGATAATTATCGCACCTATAACTCATGCATCCCAAATTTTTTAGATGCAATTGGCTAAACTAAAATCAACGGAATCTCTACATAACAGTCACCTCTTTTCTGTTTCTTATAGCCGAGAGAGAAGAAAGAATCAAAGAAACGAGATGCTTTCCAGTTACCTCTTCCATCAGCGGGGACTCCTTTGCTAATTGGGAAGAAGAGGCGGAAGTGGGTATCATCGTGCCAGTCAACGAACCATTGTTTAGGCCAGCCATGAAGAGAGAAGTTGGTGCGCAGCCATTGCAAGCTTCAGCCTGCAAAGCCAAATTTTGTTGGCTAGCAGAAACTTTCTTGATGGAGAACTTTGAATTTAGTTCTTCAATACGAGATGTAAAATCATCCATTCTCTCATTCAGAGTTGAAATCTGTTCTGAGAGTTGGGTAATGATTCCCTGAAACAATCAACAGACAAGTTGATACAGCGAGAAGTGATGCTCCATCAGGTTATTGAACAAAAAATAATAAAACAGAGCATGGGAGATGATAAAAAGAGTGTTGAGTGCATAGCAGTTGTGGTTGTGGAAGTGGCAGTAATGTTGATGGTAGGTGAAATACACCCAAAAATGTTGGTGGTGTGGGATCGTAATTTGTCCCTGCTACCTTTTCTTCTCAATTGTCCCTAAAACTTAATTGACTCTAAATGTCTAGAACCTGAAGAAAGAAATAGAAAGGAACAACTTTCCTTCCTCCCACGTTTGGAACCTGCAGAAAGAAACGCAAAGGAGGAGAAAATAATTCTTCTCATCCCGCCCCCTGTTTGGAACATAAAGAAAGAAACAAAAACAACTCAGCACAGGTTCAACTTTCCCCTTACTCTCTCTTAAATATTTTCCTTTCTTTTGTCTTTCCATCCACGGGATCAAAAGAGAGTATAAAGTACCTAACTAATTGTTCGGATTTCAAAAAGAAATCCAAAATTGGTCTTGGGAGGAAAATACACAACCCTTCACAGAAAGACACTGGTTTGCAAAGTCCATGCATCAAAGTTGGTAACTCCAACTCCCCCTGTGATACCATCAAAATATTCTTTGAGCAAGTAGTTTCTCGAGAAAAAGAATAGTCACCTGGTTAGCAACTGATGCTGCTGGTGAATCTGGGGTTCTTCCGTCGTATCTTCTAGTATTAACAGCAAGCTTTGTCAACTTGGACAGATTCTTGTCTCGTTGTGTCGAATAAGAGTGTGACATA
This sequence comes from Vaccinium myrtillus, assembly GCA_016920895.1. Lineage (NCBI taxonomy): Eukaryota > Viridiplantae > Streptophyta > Magnoliopsida > Ericales > Ericaceae > Vaccinium > Vaccinium myrtillus. The sequence continues at coordinate 22,584,127 of CM029277.1, forward strand.
CCTCTGCCAAAAGGAAACACCAATGAGTTTCTTTTAACGAGTGATGACAATAAAACACCTAACAAGTTACTATAAAACAGTTACTAACAAATCAGATAGAACTTCACTCCTGAAAATTTAAGCCACGTTGCTCTTTCAAACAAAAAGTTTGAGCTGAAATCATGGTGATGAGAATTACCCGTTGAGATGCTTCATTCTCCGATCTGCAGAAGCTCTGGAGAGAGCTTCTTTGGGGCTGGAAACCAAATCATCATCTATGCTCAGCTTTGTCTTCAGATCATCTGGCAATGCCTGTGGGTCGAATCGATAAGGTTCAAGCACATCAAGAAAGTTCAAATTTCAAAATCAGTCTAAGAGCATACCATGACATCATTAACAAGCTTCTCCAGTTGAATTTGCTCAATATATGTGCGAGCAATATACGAGCCATCTAAACCCAGCTGCTCTGCAATAAATTTAACATACAGCCGATCTCTTCCTTGCACCTACCAAGATGCATGGATTCCATTTTGCATTTATTAAAACATGAAACAAGAAGAATAAACTGTATTTTATCCCCATTTTCCCAATGGACAACATTTTCTGGAAATTATTGGTAGATATTATTTTCTCCTTATGGATCACCCCACAGGATCCAATGTAGGTAGATGGCAAATATATTGCACAAATTAGAAGCTGGCTCTGTGTTGCAATCAGCAGAATTAACAATTTAAGTCAATTGTGTCTGGCATCTAACAAGTTCGCTGTCGGCAATTGTATAGTGTCTTGGCCATGAAACCCATTTGGTTACACTATCTGATTAACACTGTACTTGTAACAAGCAGCCGACTTTTGCTAAGCACTTTAAGTTGTTCTACTCTCCTAGAGTTTGCTAATTTAACATTACAGTATAATGTAACTAAGTTTTCTAAAATTTATGCCGATTAGGAGTTCAAATCCAAAAAAAAAAAAAAAAGATAACTGGTGAATGGTGATCCCCTTTGAGCGAAGCCCATTTAAGAACTATAGCAGGACATTAAGCAGAACAGATAACTAAGAAAGTTGTCCTGCAGCTTATAATTCAGTCCATTCAAAAGAAAGGTTCAAGACCATGTAAAATATTCAGTAAAGCTAGTTATTTGTAGCCATTCTTGCAGTCAAAGATAAGAAGACATGTCTTCAAGTGTAACTGGCTTATGGCACATCCACTGCAATATTAACTTGATCTTTAAAATGTCAAAAAATATGACAAAGGTCACCGCACCACAAAAATCAAACTATCAGGTCATTGCACCACAAAAATGAAAACCAGTTATGAAATCACCCCCAATATTAACTTGATCTTTAAAATGTCAAAACATATGCAAAGGTCACCGCACCACAAAAATGAAAACCAGTTATGAAATGACTAGGTCTCCCTCTCCCTCGTCAAAACATATGCAAAGGTCACCGCACCACAAAAATGAAAAACAGTTATGAATTGACTAGGTCTCCCTCTCCCTCTCCCTCCCTCTCTCCAATACTAACTTGATCTTCAAAATGTCAAAACATATGACAAAGGTCACCGCACCACAAAAATGAAAACCAGTTATGAAATGACTGGGTCTCTCTCTCTCTCCAATATTAACTTGATCTTTAAAATGACAAAACATATGACAAAGGTCACCGCACACAAAAAACAAATTATCAGGTCATTGCACCACAAAAATTGTTGAAAAGGAAAGAATATTGTAGCACATGTTGTAAATCAATTAGGCAATTAGACAATTAGGAAGATTGTAATTAGTCTAATTAGGTAGATAGCAATTTCCTTATTATTTCCTTTCCTAAATTATCTTGTACACAGTCTATATATTGTGCCTCCTAATGAGAAGAATACACATCAATTATAATCTTTCAACATGGTATCGCGTACACTGTAGCAGCCGTGAACAGTGCTCGCGCGCACTGTAGCAATCGTGAACAGTAACCCTAATCTCTTTCTGGCCCTCGATCAATCTTTCTGGAACTCGGTTTGTCTGTTAAGGGTGTTCTTCAGGCTCTAAATCAACCGGGTACCCTCTCTTTGCACTTGTCAATCCTCTGGGTAACAACTCCTCTCCTTTTGGTTTGTGTCTTTATCTCTTGAATCTATTATGGGTGATAAACCTAAGCAAACAGACACTGCTGAAACCTCTGAAACTAAGGATATTGTTAGGGATTATCGCCGGTCTCTAACCACAATCAACTCCGCCCTAGCTGCCCCCACAAACTCTCCTGCTTTATCTTCTGGACATTTTGGGAATTGCAATCCCTCCCACAATCGTGGTAGTTCTTCTGAGCGGGGTGGTCGTCGTGGAGGACGTGGGGGGCGTGGTGGTCGTGGCACCAAGAAGTGTACTCATTGTGGTGCGACCAACCACGATGTTGAATTCTGTTGGAAGCTGCATGGCAAGCCAGCTTGGGCTAATCAGGCTACACTTGAAGGGGTGCCATCTGCTCTTTCTCCTACTCAGATTACTATGTCCAAGACTGAGTATGATTCTATGATTCAAAGGGCCAATGCATCTTCTTCTTCTTCCACTGCAACTCATGTCACCTCAGGTAATACGTGTCTTCATTCATCTTCTCGTAGCACTCCTTGGATTCTCGATTCTGGCGCATCTGATCATATGACAGGTGATTTGTCTCTTTTGACTGATGTTGTTACTCCTTCTGTTAAGACTTATGTTACTATTGCCGATGGCACTAAGGTTCTTGTTCAAGGCATTGGTACATATCGTTCATCTGGTCTTGTTTTTCAGCCTGTCTTATATTTGCCACAATTTCCGTTTAATCTTCTTTCGATTCATAAAATGTCTCATACTCACCAGTGTTCTATCCTCTTTTCTCCTTCTCATTGTGAGTTTCAGGATCTCAAGACAAAGGGGATGATTGGTGGGGGGTATGAGAAGAATGGTCTGTATTACCTTCAGGAGCAGCAACAACAGCAGTTATCTAGTCCTTCTGCTTTACATTCTACTGTTACACCTTATCAGTGGCACTGTCGTCTTGGGCACCCATCCTCGGCCAACCTTCGCAAGCTAGTTCCTAGTTTACCTAGTTTTTCTCCTTTTAATTGTGACACATGTGAACTTAGTAAACATCGTAGAGTTTCTTTTCCTTTACGAACTGAGTCACCATGTGTAGAACCTTTTGCATTAGTTCATTCTGATATTTGGGGACCTTCGCGCACTACGAGTTTGTGTGGTGCGCGCTATTTTGTCACATTTATTGATGATTTTTCTCGTTTAACATGGGTGTATCTCCTCAAAGATAGGTCTCAATTATTTTCTGTTTTTTCAGTCTTTCATGCTGAGATTGTCAACCAATTTAATGCTAAATTACGTATTTTGCGAACTGACAATGCCCAAGAATATCTTTCTCGTCCATTTAGACAGTTTAATGAAACTCATGGTATTATTCATCAGACTGCGTGTGTCACTACCCCTCAACAAAATGGGGTTGCAGAACGGAAGAATGGGCCAGTTTTAGCCGTAACTCGTGCCCTTATGCTTCACATGAACGTTCCAAAACATTTTTGGGGATATGCTGTTCTTACCGCGAATTATCTAATAAATCGCACCCCTTCTCGGGTTTTGCATGGCAAAATTCCTTATCAGGTCATGTTTCCTGACAAGGATCTTTACATTCTTCCCCCAAAACTTTTTGGTTGTGTGTCATTTGTTCATAATCTCTCTCCAGGTCGTGATAAACTTGATCCGCGTTCTTACAAATGTATTTTTCTGGGTTACTCTCTGACACAGAAAGGATACAAGTGCTATAGTCCCTCATTACGGAAGCACTTTGTAAGTGCTGACGTGACTTTTTTTGAAAATATCCCATATTATTCTCTTGAGCGTACTCAGTTGACACCATTGTTGGCACCACCTTGTCTTCCTGAGATTGCTCAGTTACCGGCTGACCATGGTCTTTCTGAGACTGCTACTCGACCATCAATTACACAGGTATATGTTCGACGTTCTTCTGCTGCCGCTACTCCTGTTGCACCTCTGGATACAGCTTCTTGTGAACATTATATATGACGGCAAACTTTAAGGGTAGTTTAGTCTTTATGTTAATTAGGGTTTCTTTACGTTAATTAGGGTTAGCAGGATTTTCCTATTTAAAAGCTTTTCATTATTCATTGTAATCTAAGAAGTCTAATGGAATAATACGTTGTTCTCTTTCTCACCTTTGCAAACTAACATGGTATCAGAGCCCTCTCCTTGGGGCTGAATCGCATCTCCTATCTTCTCTTCTCCAGTCGATATCTTCTCCTTCTCCTCTCTTCTTTCTTCAGTCGATACACCTCTCTCTCTCTCTCTCGTGTTTCAATTGACAGCACTCGACGATCACTGCTAGGCCGAAGACCACCGGCGAGGCCTACCCACACACCGACGACCACCGTCAAGCACCTTATGGCCACCAACGACCACCGTTAGGCCTTTTCCGACCACTTTCCAGCCACCTACGACGCTGTTGTTACGTCACTCTGTTCGTACTTGAAGTTTTTTTTGCATCTGACGAAGAAGAGTGGGGGTTTTTCGACTTCTGTTGGCATCGAAACTACTGGGTCTTCTCTCTCAGGCCAGCTGCTTTCGTTTCTAAGGTATTCTACGATCCACCTGTCGTTTATAGCACTGTTCGAGGCTTTTATAGCACTGGGTTCTCTCTGATTCTAGAATTGTGTTTCTGGGTTCTCTCTGATTATAGAATTGTGTTTCTGGGTTATCATTATGTCGGACGATAAAGCCTTTAATGCTATCAGTGTACGCTTAAATGGTGCTAACTACTCATATTGGTCAAAAGTCATGAAGAATTTTATTGTTGGAAAAGGCATGTGGGGTTATGTAACAGGGACTACTGGTACACCTACTGTTGTGAAGTCAGATGCACCTAACCATGCAGAGTATGTCACTGCCTTTGCAAAATGGGAACTGGAAAATGCAAGAGTTCTTACGTGGTTTCATAATTCTGTTGAACCCACCATTGGTATGAATTTCTCCAAATATGATACGGCGAAGGAAGTTTGGGACTATTTGCATAGCATGTATCTGCATTCCGATTTCGCAAAGGAATATGAACTTGAGAGCTCTATTCGCGATGCTAAGCAACATGGTAAATCGATTCAGGATTTTTACAATGAGATGACACAGTATTGGGATCAGTTGACCTTAATGGAACCCGCAGAATTGCACTCCCCGGCCCTTACAGAGTATCGCGAGAGGCGTCGTCTTGTCCAATTCCTTATGGCTCTTCGTGACCAATTCGAGCCTCTACGTGGGGCTATGCTTCATCGTTCTCCCCACCCTACAGTTGACAGTGCAGTTCGTGAACTTATTGCTGAAGAAACTAGGCTTAGGGTGGCCTCTAATGCATCTCCTTCTCCGACAAAAGATTTGTAGCTTCGCCGCACAAGTATAATGCACCTCTATTGCCTACTCCCGCTTCTCATCTCATACAAACGGGCAAGCCTAAGCCTCGTGTTGCTACAGATGAGTGTAGTTTCTGTCGTCAGAAGGGACATTGGAAGCACTCTTGTCCCAAATTATTACAGATAACGGGCCACACTTCTCGCTCTAAGTCCTCCTCCTCCTCTCGCCCACCTCAGCATTACTCTCGGCCATCACAACAGTAAAGACGCAAGTTTCTCGTCCTCCAAAGAGCCTTTGCCACCTCGATGGGGTCCCTCCTTCTCCCTTGTTTGATCGGGCCAGCAGATTCGCAAAGATCGGCATCCTTGGCTACCCAGCCACATCATTCACAGGCTTCTGCTATGACCACCACTTCGTCAGGTTTGCATGGTTCATTTACCACAGGTATCCTACCTACCACATGGATCTTTGATTCTGGTTGTTCTCATCATATGACTCCTTCTTTATACTTGCTCAGTCATTGTGTCTCCCCCTCCTCCCCAATTAGTATTTCCACTGCAAATGGTTCTTCTATGCATGTTGTCTCTATTGGTTCTATTCTCCCGACCTCCTCTTCTTGTCTTTCTATACCAAATGTCTTTTATGTTCCACATTTATCCCTTAGTCTTCTTTCCATTAGCCAACTATCTGATTCTGGTTTTGATGTCTTGTTTTCTTCTTCTGGTTGTGTTGTGCAGGATCGGAGGTCCAAGAAGCAGATTGGGACCGGGCGTAGAGTTGGTGATCTTTATGTTTTGGAGGATTTACATATTCCCATTGAGACTACTCCCACTGTCATGTCATCCTTTAGCTTAGATCAGCAGTCGTCTCTTTTTATCTTTGGCATTCTAGATTAGGCCATTTATCTAGTGATCGTTTGAAAGATTTAGTTAAATCTGGTTTTTTGGGAAACACTTCTGTTAGTGATATTTCTGAATGCAGTGGTTGTAAGTTTGCAAAAATGTCTGCTTTACCTTTTAATAAAACTGTTTCAGTTACTACTTCTCCGTTTCAACTTGTGCATACTGATTTGTGGGGACCTTCCCCAATTGCCACCAAAGGTGGTTCCCGCTACTATGTCTCCTTTGTCGATGACTTTACTAGGTTCACATGGGTCTATCTGTTGACACATAAGTCTGATTTTTACCAAACTTACCGCACTTTTCACTCCATGGTTCAGACTCAGTTTTCCACTGAAATTAAAACCCTTCGCACTGATTTAGGTGGGGAATATTCTCTTGGTGAATTTAATGACTTTCTTGCAACTCACGGCACTATCCACCAGTCTTCCTGTACTGACACTCCTGCCCAAAATGGCCGTGCTGAACGCAAACATCGTCATCTTCTCAACACTGCACGGTCTCTTCTTCTATCCTCCTTTGTGCCAGCCATCTTTTGGGGAGAGGCTGTGCTCACTGCAGCTTATCTTCTCAATCGGATGCCTACTCCACTTTTGTCTGGTTCGACCCCTTATGCCCGACTTTATGGCACAGTGCCCAACTACTCTCTTCTTCGTGTGTTTGGCTCCACTTGCTTTGTTCTTCTCCCTGCAAAGGATCGAACTAAGCTCAGTGCCCGTTGTGTCTTATGCGTCTTCTTAGGATATGGCATCCAACAAAAGGGCTACCGTTGTTATGATCCAGTGACCAACAAATTGCATGTGTCTCGGCATGTTTCTTTTCTCGAGCGTTTGCCCTTCTTTTCTCTTCCACCTACTCAAGCCCCTATCACCAAAGAGGATCTTGTGCATATTGATCCATTTCCGTTTGAAGTTCCTGAAGAGGAATATGTTCGTACCTTATCTCTGCCAGATATTACGGGGGTCCCTCCTGCTCCTACCCACCCAATTCCTCCTTTTCCCCAACACTATGTTCGACGGCTCAACCAACTCCTCGCCTTCCCTTTGCTTCGGACGCCTCTGATCAGCCTGCACCCCGGTATCCTTCTCGTGCTCGTCGCCCTCCGGTAAGACTTGGTTTTACTAATACTTGTTTTTCCTCTTCTTATTGCTCCTTCTTATCTCGTCTTCATACCTATTTTGAACCTCGGTCTTATAAAGAAGCCTTAATGATCCAAACTGGGTAACTGCGATGAATGATGAGCTCACTGCCCTTGCTAATACTCAGACTTGGGATATGGTTCCCCTCCCCGATGGTAAAAATCTTGTTGGTTGCAAATGGGTCTTCAAAGTAAAGACTCATTCTGATGGGTCTTTAGAACGATACAAGGCTCGGCTCGTTGCCAAGGGGTTTTCTCAAGAATATGGTATTGATTATGAGGAGACATTTGCTCCTGTTGCCAAAATGACGTCTGTTCGCATGTTGATTTCTGTTGCCGCTATGCACGAATGGCCTCTCTTTCAGTTGGATGTTAAAAATGCATTTCTCAATGGTTATCTCTCTGAGGAAGTTTATATGCGTCCCCCTCTAGGCTTTTCTCATGCTCCTGGTCTTGTTTGTCGTCTCCGGCGTGCCTTATATGGTCTTAAACAATCCCCTCGGGCTTGGTATGCCCGTTTTCACGATGTGGTCTTACAGATTGGTTTTCAACCCAGCACTCATGAGTCTGCTCTTTTCATCCGCCGCACTCCTCAGGGTTTGGTTCTTCTTTTGCTCTATGTGGATGACATGATTATCACTGGCTCTTCCTCTACTGCTATTGCTGAGGTCAAACGGCATCTCTTTCAGGAATTCGAAATGAAAGATTTGGGGCCTCTTCGGTATTTTCTTGGCATTGAGGTTGCCTCTTCTCCTGATGGTTATCTCTTAACTCAAACTAAGTATGCAACTGATATTCTTCATCGTGCTCAACTCACTGATGACAAAATTGTTGATACTCCTATCGAGTTACATGCTAAGTTCTCGGCTTCTGATGGGGTTCTTCTTGTTGATCCTACTGAGTATCGTGAGCTTGTTGGTTGTTTAGTTTATCTTACTGTTACTCGGCCGGATATTTCCTATGATGTGCATGTCATCAGCCAGTTTGTGTGTGCTCCTCGGTCTACGCATTGGGCTGCTTTACTTCGTATCCTGCGTTATGTTCGTGGCACCATCTTTCAGTGCTTACATCTTTCTTCTTCTTCGGACTTGACCCTCCGGGCTTATGCTGATGCCGATTGGGCAGGTGATCCCTCTGATCGCAAGTCTACCTCTGGATATTGTGTTTTTTTGGAGCGTCTCTTATCTCTTGGAAAAGCAAGAAGCAATCCGTCATTGCCCGTTCCACTGCCGAGGCAGAGTATCGTGCTATGGCCCATGCTACTTCTGAAGTTGTTTGGCTACGTTGGCTTCTTTCTGATATGGGTGTTTCTGTCACTTCTCCTACGCCACTTTATTGTGACAATACAAGTGCTATTCAGATTGCCCATAACTCGGTCTTCCATGAACGCACGAAGCATATTGAGATTGATTGCCACTTCATTCGTCATCATCTTCAGTCTGGCACTATTTCTCTCCCGTTTGTCTCTTCTTCTCTTCAGTTGGCCGATTTCTTCACCAAGACGCACACCGCTGCTCGTTTTCGTTTTCTTCTTGGCAAACTCTCGATGCTCTCCGGGCTCGCATCGTGAGTTTGAGGGGGGTGTGAACATTATATATGACGGCAAACTTTAAGGGTAGTTTAGTCTTTATGTTAATTAGGGTTTCTTTACGTTAATTAGGGTTAGCAGGATTTTCCTATTTAAAAGCTTTTCATTATTCATTGTAATCTAAGAAGTCTGATGGAATAATACATTGTTCTCTTTCTCACCTTTGCAAACTAACACTTCTGTGCCCACACCATCTCCTCAAGCGTCTTCAGATCCGACACTCGATCTTCCTATTGCTCACCGTAAAGGTATTCGCTCCTGCACTTCCCATCCTATCTCTCAATTTGTGTCCTATGATCATTTGTCTCCCTCTTTTCGCGCTTTTTCGTGTCTTTGTCCTCTGTTACTGTTCCTAAGTCTTATCAGGAGGCTCTTTCTCATCCTGGATGGCGTTCTGCTATGGAAGAAGAGATGCGCGCTTTGTCACTGAATCATACTTGGGATCTTGTTCCCCAGCCATCTGGAGCACATATTGTTGGTTGTCGTTGGGTGTTTGTCATCAAACACAATCCTGATGGTACTCTTGATCGTCTGAAAGCTCGTCTTGTGGCCAAAGGTTTCACTCAAACCTATGGGCTTGACTACACCGAGACTTTTTCTCCGGTTGCCAAACTCAATTCTGTTTAGCATTATTATCTCTCTTGCAGCCAACCTTGATTGGCTTCTCCATCGACTTGATGTCAAGAATGCTTTTCTTCATGGAGATCTCTCTCGAGACAGGTTTATATGGCTCAACCACCCGGTTTGAGTCCACGGGGAGTCTCGTGTGTCATCTTCGCAAATCTATTTATGGCCTCAAACAATCTCCCCGGGCTTGGTTCGATAAATTCAGTCTGGTCGTGTCTCATGGTATGACACGAAGTCAAACGATCACTCCGTCTTCTTTAAAAGGAACACCGGTGGTATTGTGATTCTCGTAGTCATGTGGATGATATTGTCATTACAGGGAATGACAATGATGGGATTCGGGTATTAATTCGTCACCTTTATTATCTCTCTTGCAGCCAACCTTGATTGGTCTCTCCATCAGCTTGATGTCAAGAATGCTTTTCTTCATGGAGATCTCTGAGAGCGTTTATATGGCTCAACCACCGGTTTTGAGTCCACGGGGAGTCTCGTGTGTCATCTTCGCAAATCTATTTATGGCTCAAACAATCTCCCGTTGGTTCGATAAATTCAGTCCACGTGTCTCATGGTATGACACGTCAAGTGTCATCTCTTCTTTAAAAGGACCACCGGTGGTATTGTGATTCTCGTAGTCTATGTGGATGATATTGTCATTACAGTGACAATGATGGGATTCATTAATTCTCACCTTTATTATCTCTCTTGCAGACTTCTTGTCAAGAATGCTTTTCTTCATGGAGATCTCTCGGAGCAGTTTATATGGCTCAACCACCCGGTTTTGAGTCCACGGGGAGTCTCATGTGTCATCTTCGCAAATCTATTTATGGCCTCAAACAATCTCCCCGATTGGTTCGATAAATTCAAGATCACCGTCTGTCTCATGGTATGACACGAAGTCAAATGATCACTCCGTCTTCTTTAAAAGGACCACCGGTGGTATTGTGATTCTCGTAGTCTATGTGGATGATATTGTCATTACGGGGAGTGACAATGATGGGATTCAGGTATTAATTCGTCACCTTTGTTCCAGTTTTCTCACCAAGGATCTAGGCAAGCTTCGGTATTTTCTTGGCATTGAAGTGGCTCGTTCTAAAGCAGGCATCAGTTTATCACAACGGAAATACACTCTCGATCTCTTGAAAGATACAGGTTATCTTGGTTCTAAACTCTGTAGCTACTCCTATGGAGACTAATCATAAGCTTATGCCTGACGATGGTGAGTTGGTTGACGATCCTGAGTTGTATCGGAGACTTGTGGGTAAACTTATTTATCTCACTATCACTCGACCCGATATCTCCTATGCAGTCAGTATTGTCAGTCAATTTATGACTTGTCCTCGAGTTTCTCATATGGAGGCTGTTGTTCGCATCTTGAAGTATCTTAAAAATGCTCCTGGACGTGGACTTCTCTACAAAGCGTCTGGACATCTTCGTATCGAAGGGTATACGGATTCTGACTGGGCAGGATCTCCTGCTGATCGTCGTTCTACCACTGGTTATTGCACCTTTATAGGTGGCAATCTTGTGACTTGGAAAAGTAAGAAACAGTCTGTTGTAGCACGTTCTAGTGCTGAAGCAGAGTATAGAGCAATGGCTCATACCACTTGTGAGTTGACTTGGTTGCGTACACTTCTACATGAGTTTGGGTTTCCAGTACATGATCCAACTCCGTTATATTGTGATAATCAGGCTGCTATCCATATTGCTAATAATCCAGTATTCCACGAAAGAACCAAACACATTGAAGTTGATTGTCATTTCATTCGGTCGAAAGTGGAGTCAAAAGAGATCAGCACGCCTTTTGTTCCTTCAGGCTCTCAACTTGCTGATATTTTCACGAAGGCTCTTCCCAAGGCTTCCATTGATTCTATTTGTCGCAAGCTAGGAGTATACGATGTATACGCTCCAGCTTGAGGGGGAGTGTTGAAAAGGAAAGAATATTGTAGCACATGTTGTAAATCAATTAGGCAATTAGACAATTAGGAAGATTGTAATTAGTCTAATTAGGTAGATAGCAATTTCCTTATTATTTCCTTTCCTAAATTATCTTGTACACAGTCTATATATTGTGCCTCCTAGTGAGAAGAATACACATCAATTATAATCTTTCAACAAAAATGAAAACCAGTTATGAAATGACTCTCTCTCTCTCTCTCTCTCTCTCTCTCTCTCTCTCTCTCTCTCTCTCTCTCTCTCTCTCTCTACACACACACACACACACACACATCAAATTTCTATGCTGTCAACAAATTTTTAAGCTTTTGCGCTCGTCATTGCTATAAATAACTTATTTTCACATATAACAGTGAGTATGAGATCATAAAAGATTTCGCCCTTGTTGACCAGTTATGAAATGACTCTCTCTCTCTCTCTCTCATACACACACACGAGAGACACACATCAAATTTCTATGCTGTCAACAAATTTTTAAGCTTTTGTGCTCGTCATTGCTATAAATAACTTATTTTCACATGTAACAGTGAGTATGAGATCATAAAAGATTTCGCCCTTGTTGAACAGGAATCCTGGCTCCACTCTTGTGAATCGGTAACTTTTGGACTTGTAAAGTAGAATAAATATTTTTAAATGAAAGAGGAAGACTTCTACTACATATTTCTCAAAGAAGCTGTTGTAGTCTTGTAGATATATCGCTCGCATAGCAACAAAAATATTTAATGGAATGACACATTGCTTATCATGGGACCATGTTCGACAGCATCTAATACTGCATGGCATACATTAAATGATCTGCAAATGTAAAATATCAAATCTTGTCAAGTTGTCAGGTATTGGAATCTCATGCTAACATAGAGAAAGGAAAAAAAGAAGCAAAACAAACAGTTGCAGACTTGCAGCGGACTTCAAACAAATCTGAGTAACGAGTTATATGATACCTGAACGTACTTCCGGTTAAGTTGTTCAAGCCAATCAGTTTTCACACATACTCGTTCATCAGAGAAGACATGGCTGCTTCTTTTCAAAATGGCAGCAATTGTATATCCTAAAGCCATCAGTCCACCAAGAAGGCGCACACTGACTTCAAAAGTGATTCTTGGTGATATGATGAATGGACTATCTGTAACCCATTCCTAAAAGCAACAAGCAAAACAGGTCAGGACTCAGGAGATATTAAATTTACCCTCGCTCTAATCATTGCAGCGCTTTTTAAGCATATTTCCTTAAGAACCTATATAGCAGAGTATACTCAATCTGTTTACACCACAAAATGAAAGCCCAATGAAGGAGTGCCACATGGCACCAATAAAGGATGAATATACAAGCCCCAAGATGTCTGAAGGAGGTGACTGGGACTTGGTTCAGCCAAAATCTTTGGGGGTGGTGCCCTGCAATGCTCTCCACTCTCGCTTGATACAAGACCCCTCGTCCCGACTAAATGGCTAGATATAGTTTCTTCAGTACGCCAAAAGAAATGCAAAGGAGTTCATCTTAGTTCTTCACTCTGTACTTGAATGGGATTATAGTGAGTTTTGCAGTCCCCTTTGATCTTGAGCAGGAGTGGTATCCCACAAGGCCACAACTCGCTTAACTGTCACTCTAGATGATACAAGACTCCTTGTCATGACTCAATGGGTAGATATAGTTCCTCAAGTGTGCCAAAAGAAATGCATAAAGATAATCTAGTTCTTCATTCTGTACTGCATTGGGATCTATGAAGCATGGACACGGATACGTGATACGGACACGCGGACACGTTATTTCTTCAAAAATTAGGACATGGACACATCGGGGACACGTCGAATACAAAATGTATTTGTATTATAGAGGTATGTGATGGATTCATATAAATGACGAAATCTATATTTCTATCAAATTTAAGAACAATAAAATGAAGATAAATTACCAGTCCGCATATAAGTATACATGAACTGTACATCGGTGGAAATTTTCACTCATGGCCGAGTTTTAAAAATTAGATTTTAACCTTTTATGTGTCCTTTAGCATGTCTTAAGAGTTTTGCCAATGTGTACTAGAGTATCTACAATGTGTTTGAATAAAAGAAATACAAGAAAAAAATTAGACAAGTATTTAAAGTATGTCCTACATGTGTCCAGAGAGTATCGTGTCGTGTCCATCACCGACACGTGTCGGACACGGATATGTGAGGCCTGTAGACGTGTCCGTGCTTCTTAGATTGGGATTATAAATTAGGCTTTAAGTTTCCTCTAATCTTGGGCAGTTGGTGAGGCTGAAATAATGGTGCAGGAGGGGGCAAGGAAAAACCCGAGAAATACATGTAACACCTTAATGTGCAGCATTTACATATGCTACAAAATACTAACAGACAATAAGTATCCTACCTCTGGATTCAGATACAGGGAAAAAAGCACCATAAGTGCAACATTTTTTCCATTTTAATGGACAAGAAAGCTCTTCAGTCAATCTCCAAGAAACTATATAGTCGACAATAGAATATTGCCATGGTCCTATACACAAGACCAAAATCTGTACCAAACTCCTTGGTAAAATAGCATGTGAGACTAATTTGCCCATTTTAAACATGATTATAGTATCCTAATACTGAAGCTTTAGGTTCTCAGTGTTCAAACCTCAAACATTAGGTTATATTGCCCATCCCTGTTCCTCATCCTCAAATATGATTGGCATACTTCAGGATCTTCACCTGGTGGCAGGAGATATATGTCATAGGTTTCCTCTGTGGTTTCGTCGTGTTCTTCCGAAAGAACCGCCTTAATTTGATCCACACTTACAGCCCTTGTTGACTACAGCAATAGAAAGCACTCACTCAGTGCTAGACAAAGACAAAAAGTTAGACCAGACACTTGGGACACAAGAAGTGAAAGTTCAATTCATGCAATAGTTAAATGTCAACACCTTTAAAATATAAGTGGGATTCTGAAATCCGCTGAACGGGTTAAATTTGTTGATGATTTTTATGTGTGCAGTCTGGAGATCTGGCTCGATAAAAGCCTTGTACATAGGATATACCTGTACAAATGAATGTTGATGAGTACTCTAGACGTCTACATAAGAATTTGAGACAATTAAAGTTCTACTTTAGTTATATCTGAAAATTGTTGGAGTAAGCAGACCGTTTCAGAGATTTGATGTATTATTTCTTCAGGCTCTTGACCGGCACGTTGAATGTCCCTCAAAACCCGTTTGACTAGGTCGAAGTGTACTCCACCAGTAACAGAGACACGAAGATCAAGCAAAGGACGTAATCTTTCACTCAAGGCATATATGCCTTCAATTATCACAATACGGGAGCCAGGGACTTGAATTGTCCTGTCATAAACATGAATTTGGTTATGGTATCTGATTTGAGGGAAGATAACTTCTAGCGAAAAATAAAATTGCTAAATAGGTGTATATATTCAAGGAGAACACAGCTCAGGAAAATCGTGGCAATCGAAATTATGGAGAGACTTCAGGTATGAAGTACATAAGAACAGTTATTACAAAGGATCTATTGAATTTCCACAGACAAGAGAGTAAAGAAATTCATAACTCTCTGTAACAGAAGAAATACTGTCATTTTTTTGAAGGGCGAGGATGATGATAGCCATGCAAATTCCATGCTATCCCAAACACGAACCCATTAATTATAGAAAGCCTACGTGCCTAATACAAGTACATGTGAAATAACTGTCATAATTCAAAACGGAAAGTACAAAGAACAGGACAGATGGCGGGTGATCATATAGACCTCATTCAAGTTAAAGGCTGGGTTTTATGATATCTTTTTATGCCGATAAAAAAAAGGGGGTAACAGGCTGGATTCACTGAACATCAGCATCAAATACCAAAAAGGTTAACTAAAATAGCAGCATAACTTATAATGTGCTTCAATTAATAACAAAGGCCTCCTGTATGCACCTCTATGTTTGCTTCTTTTTCTTTCTGTTTTCTATCCTATATTCCTCCTCCAATAATATATCAGCCACAGATACTTGGAATGGCAATGATACCAACACCCATCCACTCATACCTTCCTCCTCCCCACCACCCCGAACAGAAAAAAACAAGACAAAACAACTAAAAATAAGCACAAAAAAAAAAAAAAAACCAATCCATAAGATAGCAAATAAAGGAACAGACATGCACACTGACAATTTAATTCAGGTTTTGAAAAAGAAAGATGCACAACCTGTAACCAGTCCGAGAGCTAGACTTAAAATCATATATAGGAACCTGAACAGCCTTCCCTTCTTTTAAACCATGGATATTCTCAAGCAATGTGTCATAATCTGTCAATCGTGGGTCTGTTTCAGAACATGCAAACTATTAGATCTCTGCCATATTCTCTTTTATTGAAGCACATATCTATGCTGAGATCATTTCTTAATCTATGTAAAGTAGTACAACAGCAAAGCACACTCGGTCAGACTTGAATAGGAAACTAAAACAAGGTAAAGTGTTTATTTCTAGCACTAGCAGATGATAGGCATATAATCAGGCCGTCACTTTCCAAGCCACAAAAAAGAAACCACAAAAACTAATCTTTCCAGTGCAATGAAAGAAACCACAAAAAAGAAGCAAGCATATAGCAGAAATAGCATTGGTAATTGGTCAATTCTAGTCCGTTAAAATAATGATCCTTTTTTGCCAACTCCTCATACTTGACCCCTTTAACTAGAGGTCTGGCAGGTTTGGCCCCTGGAAGCACTCTTGCCCCCAACATCAATACCCAAGTCCATGTAACTTGGTCCGGAATCGAAACTAGCCATCTTCTGGATTCTCCTTTTTTCGTCTTTTGCTTCTTGAGTTACTGCTGATTCTTGTTTTGCTACTGTATGGAAGAGGAAGATTTGGACTGAAGAACTAGCCCAAATATTTGGTCAAAGGAGGTTCGGAAGATTCTCCCTCCAGATTTTTGAGAGAGAGAGAGAGAGAGCCATGGCCCTCTTTCTCTTACATCCACCACTTTCTCTATGACTCTATTACATCCTCTAGTATAATAAACTAACTACTTATTTCCTTCAGAATTTCGAATTTAGTGAATATGTTCAGCCACAATGTGTTCCAAAAGAACTATAATGTGAAACCTACGACTAAAATAAGCCCTTGAGATCAGTGGCGGAACTAGAATGTTGGCAACAAGAGCAGCTGTTCATCTTATTGCAGACAGCCTCTTCTAAAACAGACGTGGAATTATCAAATTCAAATACTAACTAAAAACTATGATGAGTAACAATTTGCTTCCTTTACATTTACTTTTGTGATCCTGTTATGTCACACTAGTTTTGTAACAAAATGACTATCAACTTTTCAAAGGGATTGGCAATGAACTTGTCTTTGATACTCATCAGTTTTAAGAAAATAATACACGGCATTCCAGATGAAATTGAGAAGGATAAATCTCTTTACAGGTAAGGTTAAGAAAATATTACTTAAAGGACATAACCGTTCATGAATGTTCACCAATCAGCCACTTCTAATAAGTTAAAAGGACAGAATGATTTTACCATCAAAGTTGCCATCAATAACACGGCTTGAATCATTGTAGTTGTCCATTGTTATGACAGCAATGCTGGGCATAAAGTTTAGCAACTTGTCTGTAAAGACAGTCTTCCCAGCCCCAGAGGGGCCTGCAACTCCAACTATAATTATCCCCTCATTCTCTTGAGCCAACAATTGGCAAGCACGGATCACTATGAAGAAACCCTTCTCAAACGAAAGAGGATTTTGGATCGGGACAATCTCGTACCGATCAGAGTCCTTTCTCTTAACCAACTGGACTTGATCCCTTAATAGGCCAGACCGCCGTCTAGGTGATTCCATATTGGGCACCGTATCTTGAGCCATTAAGCTGCGTTTTATGTACGCCCTACAGTGAAAATAGAGGAACAAGAAAAGGAAATTTTAGAAGAACTACTATGCTTTCTAGAAATCACATCAAAATGTAATAGCAGAATTCCAAAATTTTCAGAGTGTTTGGTTATATGGACACATTTGTTTTCATCACTGTTCACTGATACTATCATTACCACATCCGTAAGCACCAAAGTTTTCAGAGGCAAAAGCACAAGGCGACGCATTTCACCTCTCATCAGGTGAGGCGCAAGCCTCGAGGCATTGAGGCGTAAGCCTTTTGAGTTTAATTTTCAGTTTAATAAATACTTAAAATTAAAAAATATATAGAAAAGATAATAATATTAATAAAAATGCTAAATAAAAATAATAGAAGCTACTTTAAACCTAGCAATATAGATATGTTAATACACCTAAGTAATTAAAGTTCACTCGTTCTGACAAGCTAAAGCTCCATGACACCTCTATTCAGTACGCATTCATGTCAGTGCTCTTTCTAGCCATTGTGCATGGATGACTTTGGTTACCCCGGCCCCGCGATATATAAGGTATCATAGGTACTCTTTCTCATTTCGAGTAAAGGATCAACAGGTTGAGTAAGGGTGAAGATCTATAAGCCATGTCAAAAAAAGCGTATTATAAGGTATCATAGGTACTCTTTCTCATTTCGAGTAAAGGATCAACAGGTTGAGTAAGGGTGAAGATCTATAAGCCATGTCAAAAAAAGCGTATGCCTCACATGAAAAGCGTAAAAAGCGACGTACCAAAAAAAAAGAAAAGCGTAAAAAGGCACACCTTGTGCGAATGCCTTTGGGACAAGGTGTAAGCCTTTGGAGGGTGAAGCCTTAATTCAAAAGCCTTGAGGTATTTTGTTATAGCCTTGCCTCGAGGTGAGCCTCAACTTAGCCTTTGAAAACATTATTAGCACCAAAATTTAGCTGAAACAATGGAAAAAGTGTCGGTAGAAAAAGACCTTGGGGTGCTTTATTAACAAGAATTAACTTGACAATTTACAGGCTAGGGAAAAAATAATACTTGCAGGGTATATGAATCAGACAGTCAAGCTGACCTGTGGCCCATGTCTAAATGAACATAAAAAGTGTAAAATCAGCAAACTGAACCATGGCGCCTTTCCAAAAAACCAAAGTATAAGTGGAGGCCTTAATTAGTAGTCCTATAAACTAAGCATTGTAAGACCAAGTATTGCTCTCATTTCGAGTATTGAAACTCTGAATAACATTGTTGCCCTGGCACCCTTGAATTCTCGTTTCCTCAACAGTAACACAAATGATGCTTATATTGTGCTGCATCAGGCAAACAATCATTGTCTACCATTCAAAGCGATGTAATTCGGGTAATATTAGCAATATTGTGCTCCCGTCTGCTCTAATCTGTGTTCTTCACAGACAAAGAGGTCAACAAGGTTTTGAATTTCAAGAAAAAACTTGAACATAAATGTGGGATATAAACTCCAACCGCCCAACAAACTTTTTCTGGGTGTTGAGGGCCTGTAGAGCCTCTAAGGTCAGTCTGGGATATAAGTGTGACGCTGAAGGCTCGGACTGTGGCTGCCGGAGGTGGAGGAAGAGAGAGCACAAGGTTGTTGTAGAGACCAAATATTGTTGTGTATTTTGTGGTTATTAAGTTGTGTGTTGGGCCATGACAAGGGTCCCCTTTTATGGGTAAGAGATGGCCTGAGACTCGACTGATGACAGGAGTAAGATTCTCGATGGCTAGTCGTTTGAAGGTTGCGGACCTATGATAGGCCATAGGTCACAGAACTATAAAGTCAGTATGATGGAAGAACGTGACAACTTGAGGGTGAGGCCCGATTTGTAGTGGAGTAGTGGCACACCCTCAGAAGCCAAAAAGACAAAAACCGCAGGCTTATGAGGTCTACACGCCAGAGGCTTGTGATATGTCGGTTTTTGATCATGGGACCTCGAGGACTGCCTCTATTGGACGATCTTCCTTGGGCCCGAGCAACTTGGGCCCTGCTCCCAGCCCACGAGTAATTATTCCATGGTCTTGGGGCACCGCCACGTGGTGCCCCAGCACCCTTATCCACCACACATTCCTGTGAGACCTAGTACAATGTATGGTGGATAAAGCCATAAAGGTATTGAGGCACCACGTGACAGTGCCCAAGACCATAGAATAATTAGTCCAGCCCACTTGACTATGACTTCAAGGATGGATTGCCCCATACCCATAGTGGAACCTCAAAGGTAACTAAGTGACAACCGTTGATGCTGAGGGTGCTCAATGCCTAAGGGATCCCTAGCCAAGAAGCTCTAATCGTGGTTGAAGGCCATGACTCACAATGTCACCAAAAGGGTGGCTCCTTAGCCAAGGTATCGAGAGACTTGCCCCTTGAAGTGAGCAATAACCGTGTAGGCCGTGTGCCACCTCACGAGGCTGGCATGTGGACCTCCATTGAAAGGCTGTCGGGATGCCACATAGTGAGATCACCATGGCAGAGTGTGATTAGGTAAAGTTCAGCCAAGCGGTCACGTGGCTGTGGCAGATCTGATTCCATATACATACACTTCTTGTCATGTTGACATGTCTAAAAACAAATTTTTTTTTTTTACACTAAAAGCAGGAACAGTAAAACTGCTAGGAAATATTTATAATTTTCAGTAACACAAGATATTGTCCATCTCCTTCTACTGAGTGATTAGATAACAAACTTTCAGTATGAGCATAGAACATCTCCCATCGCCATCTGGTAAGAAAAGAAACCCCTGTTCAAAATGACCTTACTTTGTTTATCACCTAATCTAATTCAAACCACTATCACTTTACATTTGCATAGGTGAAAAATGTTGAAATAGAAGTTGAGTATTAGCAATACCAACATATTTCTGTGTCTTCTGTCATGAACATATATTAACTAGCTCCCATGCAAGTGGTAGAAGTGTCAATCAAATTACTTTAAACTTCAGTTGAGATCATCGCTCCCCATCTGTTTGGTAATGGGGCTGAAGTATCCAAACTGAATCCTTGCCTACGCTATTCAGTGACTCGGGGCTACACTTTGCCTGAGAACCTTGAGTTATGTTTGACACACCTAGCAGCTTGCGAGATGTCCTTGACTGGATGAACTTTCTGTCACTACTCCCAATCCTAATAATGTGAAATTTTCCATTTGCTACGTAGTTTAAAGTACTAGCAATGGGCACCACATGACAATACATAATCATAGTATGAAGTTATTAGTAGCTATAGCCTATAGCACTCGATTCCACCCTCTTTAACAACAAAACCCACATACAGACCATCTAACATTTAGCAACTGCTAAAACAATTTCTTTTGCCCATCAAATTCCTGCTCCTTTCACAACAGAACTTCTGGTGGACGAATAAAGGATTATAGCACCATGCTGTTACTTACCATGTGCTCAGTACTCTGCAGGAACAAAAAGAAAAACAAACATATTTTCTTTCCACTATTGTCAGATGTCTCTGGACATAACGGATTATCTATTCAAAATCATAGGCAGGACACAGTAAGGTACCACCCTAAGAAACCCATTCAGAGACATTTGATTACATCTTGAAGCCCAAATCATTTGAAGGGCAAAAGAAGAAATATACTAGATAGAACCTCAAAGAAAAAGACTGAAAATTAAAGTGATTGAAAACACAGAGTAAAAGAAATATTGAAATAACCCAGCACATAAGTTCTGCTACTGATCAATGACAACAAAATTAGCATAAAAATAACAAGACACAAAATTACCAACGTTAAATTATAACATATTCCCAATCAACAACTATTCATGAAGAGATATTCTCTAATTCCAATCATGAATTCAAATTTAAATAAAGACTTGCAGAGAAGTCAAAGCAACAGCCACCCAGAACCATAAATTCATAAACAAGAAAATTTCCCACAAAAAAATCGTCTGTTACATTAGGTTTTTTTTTCTTTCAATAAGTACCCAATAACAATAAACTGGAAATCAGTTATGACAGAGATAAAGAGTAGGCAAGCAAACCTCAAAAGTTCAAATACTGTCAACCTAGAGCATACTTGGGGTCGTCCTTGGCATTTCCTATACGATAATTAAGACTCGGGGGTTCTTTCTTGGCAAATTAAGTGGGAAAACTCAAGTTTCTTGAGGTTCTTCTGGTGGGGGCTGCCCGTATTGGGCGTTGAGAGGTGAAAGGTGGCAGTAAGATGAGAATTTGGATTTGGGCGTGAAGTTTAGGCAAGGGATGATAGGTGACGAATGACGATCATGGAAGGAAGAAATTTGGATCCTTACAAACGTGTACCCTGTGTTTGGCGAAAGAGAGAATTTCATTTCCAGGGGAAACGTGTACCCTGTGTTGCTTTCACGATTTTTTAACTTTTCGGCCCATTCGAAAAAAAAAATCTTGGACGGAAATTTTCGATACACTAGTACTAAACAATATTATCGGCCATGTTACAAAAACATTCAAATATCAATACAGCAGATACAAAAAAATTATCAAGCCAGTCACATTAAACAATCAAATATCATTACCCGCAGATATAGGAAAAGTATTATCAAGTCATGGAAGCAGTGAAGACCAAATCTCGTACTGTATGTGTAACGCCCCATATTTTGAGAAACGTCAATTCTTATTACACCTTAAATACTTAAATAATAATAATAATAATAATAATAATAATAATAATAATAAAGAGTTTAATACAAATAATCTGTCCTCTGCAGATTACAATAAGGCAGACCAGATAAACTCTACGGCTTCTCAAATTCCTCTGCCTGGTCGATCCTCATATCGGCAGCTCCTCCGGCTCCGAGTTCTCCATAATACTCCTCCTGTTCATCGTGATAATCTAGCATAATACGTTAGAGTCGCAAAGCAACATCGTGGTATATGCCAGGGTCACACAAGTGCAACACCGCGAGCGGAGACGCCCAGTGGATAGTTCTACCTAAACTTAAACTAGCAATTCTAGAACAATATAGTGGGTGGCAGAATATTACAGTAATTTCATGCGTATCCAATTATCAGTGTCAAACAAAACAGAGTGCAGCGTAATAAACTCAGTGTCTCGTATTATTTCCAAAATCGGAGTGCAGTGTCAGTATCTCGTATCAGTTTTCCAAAATCAGTGTCTCGTATTATTTCCAAAATCGGAGTGCAGTGTCAGTATCTCGTATCAGTTTCTCATAACAACATTCTTCTTCAAATTTCATCCACATCAACATCACTCGAAAGTTATTGGCCTGTTCTACTTACTCTTTCTAACGGTCACCAATCTTTCTGTTCGAAGTCTCAGCTGTCTTATATCACTGAACTTAACCAGTCTGTTTATAAGGTCCGTCCACTCCACATCTCACACAACATAGTCCCGGATGTCTTATATCACTGAACTTAATCAGTCTGTTTATAAGATTTGTCCACTACGTGTTGTACCGTTGAGCCCTAACCACCACGTTCTCCCTGCAGAACTGGAGCGGCACTCAAATAGGACTACCGTATTAATCATTCATCACATTGTCATTTCTATCCTCATCTCTGTTTCTCATCGTAAAATCAATCACTCATTTTCTCAAAAAACGTGTTGTATCGCATCATCTCGTGAATCGTGCATATGCCGTGAATCTCATAAAAATCTTTCGTATCTCGAAAATCGTGTCACTTTTAGTCAAAATCTCCTTTCTCATATTGTTTTACTTAAAGTAAAAACTTCATTTTAGCGACCTTCTCTTGACAATAGAATAACCAAGATAAACCCAGATTGGATGGCCGGATGAGTCCAGTTAGAATCACCATTCCGCTCTAGTCAGTGCGAAGCTTGACTTTGTTGATAGCTATCAAGGGTGTTAGCCTTGGGTCATTCCACAGTCTCAATCAAGTCAAAACATTTGTACAATACTTTTAGAAAATTTTCGTATCGTTCAAAAAGCTTTTTCGTTTCGAAAATTTAGTCAGGCATCATAACGGCGTAAGTTCAAAAAGTCGATTTTCATTCGGGCATTATAACTGCGTATTTTGATTAGTCAATCTTTAGTCGGGCATTATAACAGCATGATTTTGATTAATCAATTTCAAACCGTGCATTATAACGACTACGTGTGTTTTTAAAGAGTAACTTTTCATATTATCGCTAATTATCCACTATAATCTAGACTAGTCATTTCTAATCACATTTAAGCATTATAACGACATAATTTAAAAGTAAATATGAAATACTAATTTAGGATTAGGATATAGTATCTACCTTAATCCGAGTTTAGTCGGAGCCGATTAGCTAGGTTGATTCCGGCGGCGTAACGACTACTTGACTTTTGCTCGAACTACTTTCCTACTAACTTTTCTACTACTTTAAGATCGTAGGGTGGTCGAAGTGTGGAGGGTGGTGGTTGGAGGTTGAGTTTCACGAAGAACTCATGGTTTTTTTTAAGAACACAGGTTTACTACAAAGGTGGCAAGTGAGAGGTTTTGATGTACCTTTCCAAATGAGGGAATGGTTGCTATTTATAGGCAAAAAACCAAGGGCATCCCCCTCCCTCTTCATGGCCGGCCTCTCTCCCTCCCATATGTGTCCAAACAACTTTCCATTAAAGGAAAGGATAAGGATTCCATGCTAGGTTTAGGTTTAGTCTAGGTTTTTATGGGTTTGTCTCTTAGGAAATTGATAGAAAGTTCACAAATGTGACTTAAAGTGTCCAAGTTCATTTGGTTTGTGCATGGCCACCTTGGTGTGGGGAGTTTTGGGTACTAGTTATACACATGAAACTAGTCATGGAGTGTTATAACTATATACACACATATAGATGCATATATATAGCTAATAGCAGCTATTAATAGGTTTAACTAGGTTACTATTTGGGATAGAAAATGTTCCTTCATTTATTAGGGAATATATTTCTTTTTATGAAGGGAAAAATACCCTTAAAGTTGGTTTTGTATGCTAAAAATACAAACTAGTGTAATACAAAAATGTATATGGGGCTACTAACTTTAAGGAGACAATTGTTTGTGTTCTAAAATTCCTAGATAGTCTTCCTAACAGTTAGGAGGATTCAAAAAGTACAAAACTTAGGATTTTATATATATATAAAAACGGCGCCGAAATGTGCGCGAATACGTGCATGGAACCACGCCCCGTAAAATTACGCGGCAAGGGAAATAATTTCCCCCTCCCTCTTACTCTCCCAACTGGCCCCTCTCTCTCCCTCTCTTACTCACACAAAAATCTAAAAATAATGGAAGGAAATGTGGTGACTTATAGGTCAAAATTGGAAGAATAAGTCAAAATTGCCATTATTGGGCTATAGACTTCCAAAATGGTACATACTCCATTTTGGGTAATAAATAGGTAGGTTACTACTTTAAGGGTACAAGATGTGTGGTGGGGAAATTGTAGGGTTCCCCGGACGCGAAACGATGTAGTACCCGGCATGCATGTGTTGATTTACGGCGCGGAAAAATAATAAAATTGAATTAACGAATTTTTATTTGAATTATTTAAACTAAATAATAAACTATTGCAATTCACGATATTAAAATTAATTACTCGAATTAATAAAGCGAATTTTTTATTTACGAAATTTCGGGTTATTACAATATGAGCCGGTGCCGATCAAGATATACTGTAATGAACGTGTGGACACCCCGTCGAAACTTCACAAAATGGTTTGATTGATTGGATGGAGTCGCCACCTAGTTTTGAGGACTGTACCCGAGAAACCTGTTTAAAATGACCCTCTTGCCCTTTTCATAGGAAATATTACACTGATATGCTTTTATTGAGATTTCTCGGGTCCGGGAGCTAGGTTACGAAAGGGGAAGGAATTTAAAGCACCCCTCTCGCCCGACACGATTACCGATCTCTACTCAATGCTCAAGGGATTTAAAAAATGTCGTTTGAATGGACTTTGTTCACAAAAAGCATGCAAGAGCACGTAAATGCATTTGTAAAGCCAAAATTAATGTTGTACGTGGATGCTTGTGCAAAGTGTCACGAATGCTTGATGACAATGTTTCCCTCACTGAAATACCCAGAAATGTAACCAAACAACTCTATTAGGTCCCAAAACAAACTCGCAAACAAGTCACCATGTGCACCCGAACTGTAATCTGCACACCCACACTAAGCATGTCCAGGCACCTGGAATAGGTGTAGGCGCCCAGAGTAGGATATTCCAGGCGCTTGGAATAGGTGTGGGCGCCCAGAATACTCAAGTATGGGCACCTGGAATGTCATGCAGAATGATCTCCTCACAATATGGATCCTTGAGTAACCAACACATTTGACTCACAATATGCAATCTACTAAGTTTAGGATGATACTTTATGGCCTTTTGACTCAGATTAGTTTTAAAAAACAGACCCAAAAGATAATTTTAACATGAGATCTACAACTTTGATATGCTTTTTGGATGAAATGGAACATTCCAACCTGATTCTTGCCATGATCAACACTGATTTATGCATATGGGGAACTGATGACCCAACTTAAACTTGAAAGAGATAGAGAGAGATATAAACTTACAATATGTATAGAATATGCAAATTTATGAATATGGGTATTCTCCAAATCCTTTCCACATCTACTGTGATGCTTTTGATCATGCTTAAAATTAACAATGAGTATCATGTAACTTGTGGAGGACTCATTAAACCCCTTTTAAACTTGATTTTTCACCTAAAAATGACTCAAAATGCATTCTTGATTATGCACCATACCCCTACACCATGATTAATAACTTCAAAAGACATGCAAACAACTTCAATGATCTGATGGAAGTAAATAAGAAAGCAGAAAACACATGATGGTATAAGGAGTCCAGGTGCCCATACTTGGACAGTATGGGCGTCCACACTCAATGTGGGTGCCAAGAATTTTTCTTATTTTGTGCTACCCTCAACCTTCCTAAGCCCTCAACTGGTATTAAGGACCAGAAAGAGCTGGGTGGTTTCCCCTCAGGGCCCTGTTTGAACACTGTGGTAGTTAAACTACCTTTGAAACTTTGATTGATTGACTTGGATGATTGATTTCAAGGATTTTTAATGGTGGAATGAACTGGACTTTAGGTTCTGGTACTGAACAAGACTGATTATAGGAACTATGGCTGAAATTGATTATAGATGATGGTGGGTGTATGGATGTAAGTGATGAGGAAAATGGGTTTTTGAGGTTGAATATGAGTGAAGTAGTGATGAACTGGTTTGGGATGGTGGTTCTGGTGGTATTTCTGCAGAGTAACAGTAGGGGAGAGAATGTGAGATTGGGCCTCTTTTCCAATGGGGAAGAATGGGGTTTTTATAGGCACAAAAGGGGTCCAAAGAGGTAAAAAGCATCATTAGGGCAATCATCTCAACTATCTCGAAACATCTTTCCAAAAATCCCTAAGAAACGATCCTCCCGCCCATTTTTCCTTTGGATGCAAGTAATCTGGAGAGAAGTCTGGGCGCCCTGAGTTGGAAGTCTGGGCGCTTGGACTATGAAGTGTGGGCGCCCTTACCGAGTCCGGGTGCCTGGACTATGAAGTGTGGGCGCCCATACTGAGTCCATGCGCCCATAGTGAGTCTGGGCGCCTGGACTTGGAGACTGCACAACATATCAAACTTCGTGGGGCCGCTCCGGGTGCTACCAAACTCTATTTTGCGCATGGTTTGAAGCGTTGGAAAGGTAATTGAGTCTACTTTCTAACTCAAGTAGTTTGAACCCAAGATGGTTTGTAAATCAAAATTCATGACCATTTTAACCTTAAGAGGCCGGGAAAATAAGTCATTTTAGTAAAACGCGTGCATATCCCTCATTTCAAAATGGATTGGGACATGTTATATATCAATAGAAAGGGTTTTAAATGTACTAGAAGGTAGTACAAGCTTGGGTTTATTTTGAAGAGGTTTTAGAGGGGTTTTCAAGCATTTAATCAAGCTCCACGTGTCTTTATCGGGCCCTTTTCATCATCGGGAATGCCGAGGATTTTCATGGGTTCAAATTGGGGTGTCTACAGGTTCCCCTCTTTGACGAGACTTGACATCATTGATTTGATGCGAGTATCGTCAAAGACCTAGACAGTCCAGTCTGATGCCTAAGAATTTCCTAAGCCACAAACACAAACATTGAAATCATGTGGTCGTGCTTGACGAGCTGCCTACGTACCCCGTTGCAGGGATTAGACTAGCGTAGTTCTTCAGGGCATATGCAAGCAAGTCCAACGGGTTTTCTTGGCCCGTGAAATCACATGCAAATCAACTAGCCTTCCCGGGTCGTGAGACGCCAATAACACAAATGAAATTATGCGAATCAACGAGCCTTCCCTGGTCATTAAACGCTAAACAAACCAATCATAAACATGCGGATAAACGAGCCTTACCGGGTCGTGAAACGCTAAACAAACCAATCATAAACACGCAGATCAACGAGCCTACCCGAGACGTGAACAAACAAACCAATCATTATTACGCGGATCAACGAGCCTTCCCAGGTCGTGAAATGCCAAACAATCAAAGTCATGCGAATCAACAAGCCTTCCCGGGTCGTGAAACGCCAAACAATCAAAATCATGCGAATCAACGAGCCTTCTCGGGTCATAAAACGCCAAACAATCAAATCATGCGAATCAACGAGCCTTCCCGAGTCTTTAAATGCCAAACAATCAAAATCATGCGAATCAACGAGCTTTCCCGGGCCGTGAAACGCCAAACAACACAAATTAAACGCAACCATCAACTTATCAATTTGAATGCACCAACTAGGTGGCTAAAACAACTTGCAATTTGATATGATTAAGCGTAGCTACCCCTGAGCAACGGGGTGGCTAAATCTGACGGTGGCTATCCCTTGAGCAACAAGATGGACAATGATAAAATAATTGTCTTTTGAGCAAAGAGGCAATTGTCAAGATGTGATTACCTACTGAGCAAAGAGGCGATCAATATGCTATTCGACCAAACATATTTATGTGAAGGTTTTAGCGACACAACGATTAACAACAACACGGAGAAAGCATGAATCAATGAAAGCAAAATGCATTATGAACAAGTGCATACACCTGCTAGGTGGTTAAAACGATCGAGGTGTGCTAGCTAAGCAGCTACAACAAGTAATAAATCTATCTCCGAGTTTATTGAAAAGATTATCCCAAATGACATGATTGAAAAGGGTGACCATTTCTGGTCTTGAAATTGAATTTGAAGCTACCATTTCTGGTCTTGAAACTGAAATTGAATTGAAAAGTTGTTCCTCAGGATGGTTGATTGAAAAGAACTACCCTGTAGGGCGATTGATTTAAAAGTTGTCCCATAGTACATTGATTGAGAAACTGTTGAAAAACTGTCCCGTAGGACGATTGATTGAAAAACTGTCCCGCGGGACGATTAATTTAAAAGCTGTCTTGCAGGAGGATTGATTTGAAAAACTATCCCGCAGGATGATTGATTGAAAAATTGTCCTGCAGGACGATTACATGTGACTCATGCATCGACACTTGACGACAACAACGACAACATTCCTTTTTTAAAAAGTAGGAGGCTCAATGGGTGGCTTTTTTACTTTACTATCTTTCTTTTTGGCCAGGGGTTGAGTTTGAGCTTGGCAGAGCTTTTAGGCTTTTGGATTGGTTTGGGGCTTTAGGCTCCTATGCCCCAGTCCTGGATTTGGGCGCATACCTCCCACAATAAATGGCATTAGGCTGACATGCCCCAATTTCGGGCTGACGTGCCCCAATTTCGGGCTGACGTGCCTCCACAGATGATGAACTTCAATTCTGATTTTCTTTCTCGGCTTTGCTGATGATTTTGGTGGCTAATTGACCATGTACCCAAACGTGGGTTCTTTCATGCATTGAAATCGTTTTCACGAGTCGAGGATTGACAAGACTAAGATGACATGATTGACTTCTTAACAAAGAGGTGGATTTTTACAAGGCCGAGGAATTTGATCGGCCTTTTGGACAAAAGGGTGGACATCGATAAGACTGACAAGGCCAAGGAATTTGATTGGCCTTTTTTGACAAAGGGTGGATTTTGACAGACAAGGCTTGAGGAATTTGATTGACCATGTTGACTTGACGGATAGGAGCACTATGTGAATGACTTGACTGGGGTGCCCCGAGTGGGCAAAGGTCGATGGGGAAGAACGTGTTGACTCGAAGGATATGGAAGACTACGTTGACTCGAAGTTCTGAAAGATGGCAAACATGCCTCACCATTGATGTCGAAATTATCATGATAAAATTAGATTTTGATTTTGTGATTGTTTCACTCCATCAAGTGATGTTCATTCCAATCTATTACTTTATCAAAACACAAGATTTCTTATCATGAACTCATGCCCCAGATTGCTGTTGATGCCTCGTTGATTTTTCCTTCAAAATGCCCTAGTTTAGAGGGTTGTTGATGAAGACCCATTGATGTGCCCCAATTTGAATTTTTGCTTTGTATGACGCCAATGTTTACGCAATTCTTTGACTTTTCACTTTCAAGGAAGATTAGACTATTCCCTTTTGACTTGAATTCTCGATATCAAGTTGCACTCTCCAATCTGAAAGGACTTTATCCAGGTTATAGCGGGGCCAAGGTTTAGGCTTAACAAAGGGTAGAAGGCTAAAAAATTTCATTTCTATTGGGTTATCAAAGCTAGCAGCTATCTTCGACTTTGTTTGTGCCCCTTTTTGCTTTTGATGGGCGCTTCCTTCCCTTTGTGCCTGCTTGTTGCTTTTGATTGGCAATTTCTTTCCATTTGATTTTTCTATTTCATTTCTTCAATGTTTCTCATCTTGTTGCACCCACGTGTTTGGTGTTTTCACGCGTTTATCAGCTTGACACTTTCATTCTTGAGATGTTTTGAATTTTCATGCGCCAACATCTTTGGCTCTTTTTATTCCTTCCTTTCACCCCAGCAAAGAATGTCTTTCTTCATTTTGAATTGCGCAACTTGATAGGGAGAACTCATGCTTGCTCTAACGTTTTCCTAGATCTCATTTTGAAGTTTGATCTAGCAAGCTTTTTGCCTTAACTTTTGCCTAGGCCGCCCTTGCGGGTTCTCGACCTAGCAGGCTTTTACTGTGTCAAAGCATTGCTTCTTGATGGTGCCGGGGAATGGTCCATTGGAAATCCTCCTTATGCGGGGTGAGGGTTCAATCAAAATTCTTCTCGCGTTTCGAAGTGATTATCATGTTTCTCAAATGATGGTAGGAAACAATTCCAAGTTGAGGTATTATTACAAAAATCCAAGTTTATGATTGACAATTTCAACACAACAATGTGGCTTTTATTTTTTATAGTTACGACCGAACCGCTAAGGGTTGCCTACGTATCCCTTTGCAAGGAATTAGGTCATGCATAGTTCGGGACTACAAAGTTGACTCTTTTTTTTTTTTTACTTTTTTGACAACAACAACAAGACATTACAGACTCGATCATGAAAACACACAGACAAGGAAAGCAAAAACATAAACAGACTCGAATTACAAACTGACTCAATCAGAAGCGTAAACTTGACTTGACACTTGAAGATTTCCAAGACTTGTGGAAGGTTGAACTACTGCACAACCATCGATGGTTTACTGGTTTGGCGAGGTGTTCAACTTCGCCAGTGGAGCAGAGATGGATCCGTTGTCAATGAGATCTTGTATTTCGTGACGAAGGCGTTGGCATCTCTTGGTAGGGTGATCGGGTGTTTGGTGGTTGATGCAGAAGGTATTTGAGTTGTAGGGAGGTGGGGGATTTTGTGAAGGTGAGGTTGGTTGAAGTGGTTTGAGGAAACCAGCCATGAGTAGGTCTGATAGGTGCTGAAAAACACCCATTTAATCCTCTAATTTACATTTTAATAGTCCAATCATAGAGTTACTTGATGAGTTATAATAGTTGAACTGTGTTTGTAGGCTTTGGAGAGTGTCGGACTATTAAAAGTGCTAATTGGAGTTGATATAAGGCATGGAACGCAAAGTAGACGTATAGAGCTTTGCAACGGTCCAAGAATCGCATCATTTCGAGTTCGGATGAAGCCGGGGCGAGCCCGCAAAGTTTGGGCTACAATCTGGAATTTCCGCCCAGGCCGGAATCAAAGCCGCCCGAGTGGTTTTAGCCAAGTCAAACACGGATTAGGGTGTTGACCATGTTTTTTTAGGTTTTGTTATAAATAGGCCATTGCTCTGTACGTTTTGGGGGTCCTAGAATATTTTGAGGCAAGTTTAGAAGGAGAAAAGCAAGCCAATCTATGGGTTCTTCAAGTTCTTCATCAAATCAAGCGTTCATCTCCATCTCCATGGCCGGCTAAACACCTTCTAGGGGGAAGATGAAGCCCCGTTCCAAGTAACTTTGTTTATGTGTAGGCCTAGGTTATCTATTTCAAATCGATTGGTTAACTAAGAACTTGTTTTCATTACATATGAATGTAATCGTCTCAATTCTTTCTGTCGGATGAGTATTTGTGCGTGCACTCTCAAATACCTAGTTAATCAATGGTTTTCTTTGCTTGTGCTTGGGTAACTGAGATGGATTATGCTCGTAAGATGGATCGTGCCACTGGACAGTCCGTGAAAGAGATGGTTTGTGCCAGCGAGATGGTCCGTGCTATGGGATAATCCATGCTTGTTAACAACTCAATTATTTTCTTGACAAATTGTGATTTGAGTAGAAATCCTAACCTATGCATAACCTAGTTACGTGGTCGGGGTGGATTCGAAACCGTAGATCTTTCTCTCACTAGTTTTTCACCAATTTAATTACATGTTCTCTTAATTCATTCAGTTTCCAAAACCGATCAAACCAATCCTCTTTTTATAGAATTAAATTAGAAACAAATCGAAGTTAACATCACTCAGCCAAATTGTCTCCGCGGATCGACACTCGGACTTAGCCACTATTCTTCCGAGTAGTAGTTAATTTTAAGTTTTTATAAATATAATTTTGATACGGTACGACACGGTCAAGCTCTTCGTCGTGTCGTCCTGAGATCTAAACTACCGGTCTCGGTCTCACTTAAGACATTGCACGGATGCTTGAGACAGCAACCACGGGTAGATCGTGACAGGCAGGTTAAATTCCAAGCTTCGTGGAATCTGAGCCAATCTCCTTTTTGACCATCCAAGACAGATCAATAAGGTTGTTGAAATCCGGATACAAATTCACTTAAGGCTAGCCCGAGACACGGGGAGCCGTTCGAGCACGGCAAAAACTGGAGGTATCTCAAACTCCATGGATTTAAAGTCTCCTAGACTGACATCTATTCTATAGGTTATCCTATGTCTAACCTAGGGTAAATCTACCGGCTTCGATTCTCACTTGAAGCCATTGTACGGATGATTTAACACCACCCGGGTAAGTCATTACTTAGTAGGTACAATTCCAACCTAAATCCTATCGTTAGAATTGTAGCCCTTTACTTTTCTTGACCATCCGAGACAAAGCAATATAGGTGTTGCAATCTAGATACTAATGACCCTAAGGGTAGTTCGAAACACGGGTACCCGTTCGGGCACGGCAGACACCGGAGGTATCACAAACTCCATGGATTTAAAGTCTCCTAGACTAAGTTTAATAGCTTTCGAAGGTTACCCCAATCCTCAAGTTTTCTTTTGATATCGAGTCCTTTGCGTCGAACGATCGGATTTGGGAAAATATGAACTCACAAATCCTCATCAAGGATCTAACTTTGAATTTTAGGAACAATTGTCCCTAATTACGGGGCAATCATCGCTAAATTTGGTTAGATTATTGTCAAAGATCTTGATAGTCCAAATTTTTCCATGTCCAGTCATCCTACAGGCTAACTCGCAAGAACAACGTGCATGTGAAATGCATGACTCATCATCGAGTCAAGACAACCTTCTACCAACCGTCAAAATACCTAACCTTCGCTAAACTTGCGGTGCATAATAGGCAAATGATCTATGTACAAATGCGAGTGCATGCATGCGTGTAGTATGACAAGATGAGGAAAACAATAACACATAGCACGTAAATATGATGGAGCACGTAATCCTAACACATGGGTCCGTCTTCTAATAGGGAGTGTTCTATGGTCAACTATATGCAAAAGGCCGGTTTTGGTCTCACAAGGGTACCCCGGACTCAAAGTCAAAGTTGTCTCCCACTGCCAAGGATACCGCGAGGCGATGGTAATAGCGACAAATATGACTTATCACAGTCGAGGGCTGCTGAGCATTTCGGGATTCCCTGTCACTGGCAAGCCGGCGGGATTGCCGAAACACGTCAGCGAGGCTAGTAACAATGCACGTGCAATGCAAAAGTCTATAAAAGCAATGTTTCAAAATCCCTTGAACATTTTTCAAGTTTAGTTCTCGATGATTAATACATATTTTAATAAAACTACACAAGTGTAATTAAATAAAAAACTTGTGTAATTAAATCAAAATATATATCAACCAGAGTCCCTCAGCAGAGTCGCCAGCTTGTGGACACCCCGCCGAAACTTCACAAAATGGTTTAAGAAAACGGTTTGATTGATTGGATGGAGTCGCCACCCAGGTTTGAGGAATGTACCCGAGAAACCTGTTTAAAATGACCCTCTTGCCCTTTACATAGGAAATATTACACCGATTTGTTTTTATTGAGATTTCTCGGGTCCGGGAGCTAGGTTACGAGAGGGGAAGGAATTTAAAGAACTCCTCTCGTCCGGCACTATTACCGGTCTCTACTCAATGCTCAAGGGATTTAAAAAATGTCGTTTGAATGGACTTTGTTCACAAAAAGCATGCAAGAGCACGTAAATGCATTTGTAAAGCCAAAATGTTGTACGTGGATGCTTGTGCAAAGTGTCATGAATGCCTGATGACGATGTTTCCCTCACTGAAATACCTAGAAATGTAACCAAAAAACTCTATTAGGTCGCAAAACAAACTCGCAAACAAGTCACCATGTGCACCCGGACTGTAATTTGCACACCCATACTAAGCAGGTCCAGGCGCCTGGAATAGGTGTAGGCGCCCAAAGAAGGTGATTCCAGGCGCCTGGAATAGGTGTGGGCGCCCAGAATACTCAAGTATGGGCGCCTGGAATGTTGTGCAAAATGATCTCCTCACAATCTGGATCCTTGAGTAACCAACACATTTGACTCACAATATGTGATGCAGTAGCCATGGAGGAAGAGTATTTTAGGCATTTTAAGCCTAGGGTGGCAAAATCGTAATTATGCTGCTGTGGAATTTTGCGTTGGGCCCACTTGGATCAGATCCGAAACGGCCCAACGATCAAGACCCATTCCCTGTGGCCATGGCGTACGTCGTTTTTCGGGCTTTCGTCGCTATTTAGGGCTCCGAAAGGCCAAATTTGCCATTTAAGGAAAGATTTGACTTGCCAATTACTTGGGCGAGGAAAATCCGAATTAAGCTGCGCTTTTGGGAAACATTCTAGAATTTTCTCTAGTTTTTTATTTTGCTAGTATTTTCGAATTTTCCATTTTTTGTAATTTTGCTTCCTTTTCGGAGCAAACAATTAGGGTTTCCAGTTTCCTATATAATAAGTTGTAAGTCTTAAGGGAAATACAATTTTTGAGTATTATTGAATGATAAAAAAGTCTAGCGAGCGTTTTCTCTAAACTTTCTTGTTTGTGTTCGATTGTTGCACGTCTTTTCCGTGGTTCATAAGGCGCCCTGCATCAATATGCAATCTACTAAGTTTAGGATGATACTTTATGGCCTTTTGACTAAGATTAGCTTTCACAAACAGACCCAAAGATAATTTTAACACGAGATCTACAACTTTGATATGCTTTTTGGATGAAATGGAACATTCCAACCTAATTCTTGCCATGATTAACACTGATTTATGCATATGGGGAACTGATGAACCAACTTAAACTTGAAAGAGAGAGAGATAGAGAGAGATATAAACTTACAATATGTATAGAATATGCAAATTTATGAATATGGGTATTCTCCAAATCCTTTCCACATCCACTATGATGCTTTTGATCATGCTTAAAATTAACAATGAGGATCATGTAACATGTGGAGGGCTCATAAAACCCCTTTTAAACTTAATTTTCTCCTAAAAATGACTCAAAATGCATTCTTGATTATGCACCATACCCCTACACCATGATTAATAACTTCAAAAGACATGCAAATAGCTTCAATGATCTGATGGAAGTAAATAAGAAAGCAGAAAACACATGATGGTATAAGGTGTCCAGGCGACCATACTTGGACAGTATGGGCGCCCACACTCAATGTGGGTGCCAAGAATTTTTCTTGTTTTTTGCTACCCTCAACTGGTATTAAGGACCAGAAAGAGTCGGGTGGTTTCCTCTCAGGGCCCTATTTGAACACTGTGGTAGTTAAATTTGAAACTTTGATTGATTGACTTGGATGATTGATTTGATGGATTTTTGATGGTGGAATGAACTGGACTTTAGCTTCTGGTACTGAACAAGACTGATTATAGGAACTATGGTTGAAATTTGATTATAGATGATGGTGGTTGTATGGGTGTAAGTGATGAGGAAAATGGGTTTTTGAGATTGAATATGAGTGAAGTAGTGATGAACTGGTATGGGATGGTGGTTCTGGTGGTATTTCTGCAGAGTAACAGTAGGGGAGATGCTTGCGACCTTGGATTGTTTGGCAAATGTTATTTCCCCAAGTGTAGGGTTTAGGCCGGCGGTAGCATCAAAACCAGTAAGACCTGGTCGAATCCACAGAGACCGAATGCGCTGAGCGTGTTGATTGTTTCACGAATGACGGTTTTAGCCTTAAAGCGGCAAACTAGGGTTTGATGTTTGTTTGGTGGAATTCTCTCGACTTCGAGAATGACTCGAAAGTTTAAAAATGACTAATTAAACTAAGGCAAAGTCTAGGGGTATTTAACGACCATGACTCGGGTTAATCCATCCCCTCTTAATAACCGGCTCGGGGCATCATTAAATGCCCCCGAACGGAAGATTTAGAGTTTAAAACCTTTTACAAGATAATGTATCTACCAAAGATTTGGGGTTTTCGGGACTTTTTGCAAACGAATGAGTTGACATCGCCCAAAGCATCCCACGTGCGAAGTGGTGAAACCCTTGGCTACGTGGGATCAGAGGGGTTAACAAACCCAAGCTTTGGTATATAAAAATGAAACCTCAAATATTTGGTAAACAAGCAATGTATGCCATAGAACGAGATGGATGGATTAAACCCCGAGTCATGGAGTGTTAATCACCCCATGACTAAGCCTATTACAACTACTCACACATTATACTAGAAAATAAACCTAGAAATTGGAAGAAAACTAAAAACATGCTTTATAAACCTAAAAACTGGTTTTTATGGTTAATCCTAGGTTTGCCTACCACATTAACTCTTGAGAAATTAACAAACAACAACTAGAAACTAGGATTTACTAAGGAAAAAGCTAAAAAAACATGAAAACTAAATACTTGAAGAGATTGAAAATAAACTAGATTAATGGAAAGATCTAAACTAAGGTAACAACTTTAATACACGACAAATTAACGGGAGACAAATACTTACGTGAGAAAACTAGAGAGAGAAAGCTTGGTTCCTATCCAATGGAGGAGAGAGGTGAGAGCTCCTAAAACTAAAGTAGACTAAATGAAAGGTGAAAGAGAAAGAGAGAGAGGAGAGAGTATATAGTCATCCACTTTCTCTCTCCCAAAATATCTAAAAAGCTCTCACATGAGCTCAAAAGTTGTCATTAAAAGAAAATACAAAACGTGATTGAAATTTGAAGTCTGGGCATAAGTGGATTGATCCACACATAATCTGGATCGATCCAGATTGGTCTGCTGAAGTTTTGATGCTTGTGGATCGATCCAGATTGGTCTTGTATCAATCTAGATTGCACATGGCCTTTTTGATGACATTGGATCGATCCACCATGAGCCTAGATCGATCCGAAAGGGGATGTTGGTGATTTTGGCTTCTTGGATCGATCCACATTGATGAGTGGATCGATTCACTCTCCCATTGACCGGTCCTTGGTTCTTTTGATCACTCCCATTGCCTTGCGTGACTCCGGGCTTCTTCCAAAGCATCCGAATACGTCGTGTGACCCTCGGGGGAGGTGATCCTTGGTCTCGTCTTGCTTGTTCACTTCCGAATTCCACCGGGAGTCCTTGTGAGCGTGAAGCACGGCTTCCAAGCCATCGGCTTGACTTGGCGACTTTCAACTTCCCGGGCCCTAGCCGAATCGTCGTTTCGTGGCCCTTGAGGCCTGGTGTTGGCATGCCATGGGGCACGTGCCCCTTGGTTACTTGGAACGGTTTCCAATGCGCTCAAAACGCGCTTATTTGCGTGTTTAACCTGTAACTAACAAAAATGACACTACGCGCATATCAAACATATAAGGCTCTAAATCGCGTGTGTGTGAGCAAAATGAGCTAGATAAACCCCGGATATCTACAATATTGGGGGCTTATCAGGAGAGAATGTGAGATTGGGCCTCCTTTTCAATGGAGAAGAATGGGGTTTTTATAGGCATAAAAGGGGTCCAAAGAGGTAAAAAGGATCATTAGGGGTAAGGTTAGGGGTTTGGTTAGGGCAATCATCTCCCTCACCCCACTATCTCGAAACATCTCTGCAAAAATCCCCAAGAAACGATCCTCCCGCTCATTTTTCCTTTGGATGCAAGTAATCTGGAGAGAAGTCTGGGCGCCCAGAGTTGGAAGTCTGGGCGCCTGGACTGAGTCCGGGCACTTGGACTATGAAGTGTGGGTGCCCATACTGAGTCCGGGGGCCTGGACTATGAAGTGTGGGCGCCCATACTGAGTCCGGGCGCCCATAATGAGTCTGGGCGCTGGACTTGGAGACTGCACAACATATCAAACTTCGTCGGGCCGATCCGGGTGCTACCAAACTTTGTTTTGAATATAGTTTGAAGCGTTGGAAAGGTAATTGAGTTTTCTTTCTAACCCAAGTAGTTTGAACCCAAGTAATTTGAACCCAAGATGATTTGTACATCAAAATCCATGACCATTTAACCTTAAGAGGTTGGGAAAACAAGTCATTTTAGTAAAATGGGCGCATCTCCATCATTTCAAAATGGATTGGGACATATTATATATCAATAAAAAGGGTTTTGAATGTACTAGAAGGTAGTGCAAGTTTGGGTTTATTTTGAAGAGGTTTTGGAGGGGGTTTCAAGTAATTAATCAAGCTCCGCATGTCTTTATCGGGCCCTTTTCATCATCGGGAATGCCGAGGATTTTCATGGGTTCAAATTGGGGTGTTGTAGACACCCCAATTTCGATGACTTGTGCATCCCCGATGATGAAAAGAATGCGCAAAATATACCTCGAAACAATTCCTTGAGTCAAATGGATCAGAAGGACCAAAACCCCAAACCCACTTGAACCGTACGGCCCCATCTCTAGAACCGTACGGCTTGAAATTCCTTTTAAACCGTGTTGTGTTGTTATGTGCACCGTACGGTACACTATCAACATTGTACGACATCCTTGTCCCATCAACAGGGTTCCCGGGTTGCCCAGCAGCTTAGTTTGTTTGTGTGATACGGTGAGGCCTACGACGTAGCCCGCTTTCTTTACGTACGAATCTCACCCACCCCTCTCCTATATAATTCGACACCGTCGAACGGTTTTGAGAGCTTGAACAGATTGACAAGAGAGAGAGAGCTCGAACTCACCCCGCATAAACCAGTTGAAAAATCCCAGTGAAACCACTACTCTTTCAAAAATCCCGTTACTCTACTCGTATTCACCCACAGTTCAAAACTCTATTTCATAAAAACCCAAAGGTCCAGTGCCCATTTCCCGTAACCAACCGATCCAATCCTTCCAGTTCTGTTTCAAGGTATAAAAATCCGTGCTTGAATTGCAGCAATCTTCTGAGGGGGGTTTCCATCGGGCTTGAGGGGAGCTCTGTAGCTTTTCCTTGACTCCAAAAGGAGAGGTTTCAGTAAGGCTTGAGCCTCTCGGGTAGGCATTTCGTGATATTATCCATTGTCACGGAATGCCATCCCTCAAGATGAGGTACATTCATTCATCAAAACCATTTTCTAAATCTATCTTGATTAACAAATAACATGGTTTTTATACCAAAAACAGAGGTTGGCTTCAATCAGATAAAATGAGAATTTTTTTGGAATATATAGTGTAGTGGGACACCGTACGGCATCCAAAATGCACCGTGCGGCATGATTTTGGACACCTTACGACATCTATGGAAACATATTTTGCTTGCTCTGTTTCTGGAATTCGATGCTCTGTTTTGGGGAAAACCAGTAAGGTCTAATTACAGTTGACTCCTTTCACTTTCTGTTTTTGCACTTACATCCCCTCTTCGTTGATTTTCTTGCATTTATGTATTTGTTTGCGTGTTACGTTATTTGTTATCGTTATTTATTTCTTTTAAGCATGATATCTCTTTATATTGTTTATGTGAGATAAAGTTTTCAATAAAATCTTTTCAAAAGTAATCCCACAAAGATTTAGTAGAGACTGGAAAATTCCAGGCACGCAGGGTGCATTTTTCCAACAAAACCTTCCCTGCGGGTAATCTGGCTCCCGAACCCAAATCTCTATTTTTCGCAGATCAAACCCTTTTTCAGCGGCACAAGTCATTATTTTTCCAAACGGTTTCTCGGGTACGTAACATTTTCCAAAATTAAACCGCAGGTGGCGACTCTAAATTTTCCTTTTTCCCGGATCGCCCTTTTTCAAAACAAAATCACAAAGAAGGTGGCGCGTCCACAAATTGGCGACTCCGCTGGGGATCAATATTTTTTAAATTAATCTTTTTTTTGACATTTTACACTTGTAAAACGACCCTTGAAAGCTTGACACAAAATACATGCTTCACGCTGTAGGACAAAGGAATGATGTCAGGGTGAGAGCCCGATCTGTATGGACTGGAGCTTTCCCAGTTGTTTGCCTGGGTAAAATTTCAAGGTTTTGATTAATTTAAAAATCGAGCCAAACTTGAAAAATATTTGTGGGCTTTTTGAAAAGATTTTATTGTATTAAACTTTTGCATTGTACGTGCATGGTTACTAGCCCCGCTGCTGTGTCCTGGTTACCCTACTTATCTTGTTGGTGTTAGGACATCCCAGGATTCTCGGCAACCTTGAACGATGATGAGTCAGCCTGCCGCAACTACCCTTGCCACGTCAGTACTCTTGGCTCAGGGGAGGCAAATATTGGCTCTAGTCTGGGGAACCCCCTAAACCAAAACCGGCCTTTGCATATAGATAGCCGTAGAACATTCCAACCTATGACAGGACCCACAGGGTAGGATTACGTGATATATCCTGCTACG
Source organism: Vaccinium myrtillus (assembly GCA_016920895.1). Taxonomy (NCBI): domain Eukaryota; kingdom Viridiplantae; phylum Streptophyta; class Magnoliopsida; order Ericales; family Ericaceae; genus Vaccinium; species Vaccinium myrtillus. The sequence goes on from CM029277.1 coordinate 22,624,756, forward strand.
TGTTTACTGTTTTCCAATATTCTGTCAGCATGCTTCCTGTTTACCGCTTTTTGCACATACCATGCTTACTGCTTTTTTATATATTGCTCTCATTTTACATGCATACACAATTTAGATTGGCCCTAGGTTATCACTCCACTCACCTGAGGATTGCCCCAATAATATCTGGTTAGGCTGAATACCCAAAAAAAAAAAAATCCATTTTTCAAAAATCACTGCAAATAGGCTCTACTTTTCTCCAAATAAAACCAGTACTCCTCTTGTCAGAAAACAATGGCTAACCAATCAAGCAACAAGAGACTCAAGTCTACCTTCTCCACTCACCACAAATGCCCCTGTCTGGATCATTGAGGAGTGTGAGTCCCCCAAATCTGAGGAGAAGACCCCTGAAGGTGAAAAGCTCTACAAATGGGTTGATCAGATCATCAAACCCAATCAGTCAGACACGCCAAATCAGTGGGACAGCACTGAAAGCCATCCGGGCTGGAAGTTCTATATCACACCAGATAGCAGCCCAAAGATGTTACCAGACAAGATCACTATTATATACAAAGAAGATGACGGAGACTTCTGCACTATGCCACCAGTCAAGTACATTAACGAAGAGGGTAACCCGGTATACTACTTTGCTGACCCAGTCACTAGCCATAAGTACTGGGACGAATGTGACTGCGATGGCTGTTACGAGGATTGCCTTCGCAACAATGAGGGCATGTCTCCCGACCAGCTCAAAGAATAGTACGCTTGGGAGAAATAGCAGGAAGAAAAGGCCAAAGCCCGCAAAGGAAAGCAGAAGGTCGGTGAAATCAGTTCACCAACCAGCGCCTGGTGACCTCAACTCATCATATCCCGTGAGGCCACAGACTAAACAAGTGGAAACGCGCGCTACAACTAGATTTGATCAAGCCGTCGAGGGCCCTTTTGGAATAAAAGCCAGCATCAATTCCCTAGTCTGAATGTTGAGTCTGTTGCCGTTGCTTATGGAGTCTGTTGTTGTTTTCTGTACTGGTTATTTACCGAGTCTGTAATAGCCTGTACTTTGTTTATCCAGTCTGTTTTCCATTTATTAGAACCCTTTTGTATCACTCTATGCTTGGATGATCAATGAAAAAAAGACATCTTTTTATTAAATTTGAGAGCCAAATTGCAATCCCGAACTACGTCACGGCCTGATTCCTCTCTATGGGGATACGTAGGCAACCTCTGTCCGGCCGTTATTTTCAAAATTTTCGGAATATTCAGCAAAATCAAAGGAAATTGGGGCAATCTTGCATCATGCATAACACCTCATTCATTCATGTAAATAGATTGCATGTACAGTATAATTTAATTTGTTCATACCATCAGTACATAACCATTGGCAAAAATAAGAACACTCCTGCACCTGGTTGGGCTCGAACTCCCCAACATCGATTAATTCGAACTGAGTCAAGAGAAGAATAGTCAGTTAGCCTTCCAGTTATGACCAAGACCACAGAACAGACAGAGAAAACCGAGGTTCACATTCTCAAAGAAGCTTTGGAAGATCAAGGAGCCACCAACAGCAAGCAAATGGCTCAAATGATGACCATGATTCAAGACATAACCTCTCGCTTCTCTGCAATGTCTGGGGAATCGTCAAATAATAAAAACCATCCGAAAATGGAAGCCATGATGGCTAAGGTAGCCAAGCTTGAGGAATCAGTCCAGAAACACGAAAAGATTGCAGTTATAGGCATCGACATGGAAAAACTATGCATGTTCCCTGATGCTAAGCTACCTGACAAGTTCAAGCCAATTGACTGGGACAAGTTTGATGGAAGCGGTGATCCGAAAGCACACTTGAAAACATACGTGGGTACCTTATCCATGTATGATGTGGAGAAAAACACCATGGCTCAAATGTTCCAGCAAACCCTGATGGGACCTACACTCCGTTGGTTTCTGAACTTAGACAATTCAAAGAAGAAGACTTGGGAAGACATTGGGGCAGCCTTTGTGGCTCAGTATAACTACAACATCCAGCTGGAAATGACCATTCGGGAATTAGAATCTACAAAGATGGGAAAGAACGAATCTTTTGATGACTTTGTCAAACGCTGGAGAGGAAAAGCTTCACAAATGATAAACAGGCCTTCAGAGAAAGAACAGATGAGGATTATCACTCGGAACTTGGAGCCGGACCTTGCAAAACACCTGGTGGTCTTTCAGACCTCGGCCGACTTCAAAACCTTTTATGAAGCCGGCCTTGCAGTTGAAGACGCAATCCGCACTGGCATATTTGACAAAGGAGAATCTATTTCTCGGCCTAAGCGAGTCTACTCCGGTAACAACAATACCCTTTTCGGGCCCAACACCTACAATCAAGCTCAATCTAGTTCCTCCAATTCTAAGCCAGTCAAAACCGAACCAGTTAACCAAATAGCCACCCAATCACCACCTCCCCAAAATACATCCCGGCCAGGAAGAGAATTTTACCAATTCCCTTTCCCTCTTACCACTATTTACAAAAAGCTCCTTGAGAAAAATGTCATCAAACCTCTTGATCCACCCAAAGAACTTCCCGCAAACCACAATCCAAATGTCTACTGTGGTTACCACCAAATGCCCGGCCATCATACCAACAATTGTATCCGCCTCAAACACATAGTCCAAGACTTTGTTGATGACGGAACCATCCCAATTCCCAAGCAAAAGCCCAACACCATTTCCAATCCCTTGCCTAACCACAAGCAAAACACCCAGATCAACCAAATATCCCTCAGCTCCACTTCAAAAGGCCAAGACCCTACTCAGTTCAATCCAAGCCTGTACATCGTGCCAGTCACTGAACCAAAACCCTGCATCCCAGTGCCAGGGGACCTGGAAATCTATACCATTAGAACTTCTGAACAGAAGCCCGAACTCAAATGGGGCGACCTCGCTAAAGAAGGAGAATGGGCCATGAACGATCAAGAGTGGGAGGATTCTCGACAAGCATTGTTCGGTTCTTTGCTAATCTCTTGGGACCCGAGCCAATACATCATCCCAGAATTTCACGACGAGCCAATTATTTGCATACCGGAAGGTATCAATATCAGCCAAGTTGAAGAGGTGGCAATCTGTACTGACCCTCTGGACACGGTTTCACTTCCAGCTTTGTTTGGAAAACCTAAAAATCATCTGATCCAAAGGAATGGAGAATTTCAGCACAACCCTTCAGGCAGCTACTTGTTATTTCAACTTCCCGAAGATGAAAATCATCAGGCCATCGAAACTGTCTTCGGTGATCACGATTGGTTTCCTCAGGCATACATTATTGGAGAATCTCTCCCGCGGCCATCCGCACCATTTCCACATGCTTCCAACATATCGGTTCCGGTCACCGATCCTTAGATAACCACATGGAACGAAGATGAGATTGTTGACATCCAAGTTCATTCATGTAAATGTGGATGGTAATAAATCCATGCTAGACATCTTTAAGAACACTCTTCAAGATTAAGGGGCAACACTCCCCGATCAAAACAAAATTGGAATCTTGATTGATATCGACCATTATGAAAAACTCTAGACAGTTTGATAGACTTGTGGTCCGAAGATCAAAATGAGAGATAGAAAAAGGGAAGCCATCAAAGCTAGCAAGCGCAAAGTCAGTGATGGATTTGCAGACTTCTGGGGCGAGATCCAGCAACTCTAGGAAGGTACCGTCAATCGAGTGACAAGAAGTGGCCGAATCTACCAAATCCGGTCAACCTTCAAGGAAACATTCCACACCGAGCTCGATGGAACGAAGAATTCATTTAGGAGATCCCATTCGGGAAAACTCAACCATTGAACCGAGGGTTACTATCAATGGAACCCATGAGACACATGGAAGACTTGGTCCTTATCCATGTAGATGAAAGAACTCCGGCTCAAACGCCCCGCCCGCAACGGCACCCGTGTGGGCCCGTGGCGACGCGACCACGTGGCATTCCAACACAAAACCAAACAACTAGATTCAAAAATCTCGGAATAACAACACAAATGGAAGACTTCTAACATATATACACAAGTGTATAATTCAAACCACAAACTTAAACATCAAACAAAGATGGGAAAGAACTTAATTACATAACATGTAGTTCAAGTTCTCAAAGTTTTATTAACATAACCCAAAAGAGAAACTACTAGCCCAACCATGAGCAAACCAACTTGGCTAGACTACGTCAAGGCCCGGCCCAAAAAGAGACTCCAACACGACCACTTGGACCGACAAAAACCCACCGCTTTCAAGACGGCAATCAAAGGAAAATGAGTGTGTGAGATATAGAATAAATTCAATAAAACATAGCCCAAATACCCAATCACTCAACAACACGTATATAAACACAACACATTGACAAATAGCACATCCTAATGTACCCTAGGTCCAAAATACACACCCCGCTCGGAATTAGGCGGCACAACGTACTCAAAAAGCCCAAAAAATGTCCCATTCAATACCATCTTTCACACAAAATATGCATATCAAAAGCTAAATTCTCAATTAGCATGATACACAAACACCACCACAACCACATCTCATTGAAGTTAAACATATCAAACACACTCACCTGTGAATCGAACCGAAGTATGCCAAACTATGGTTTTGGCACCTCCCGATTTCAACCGGCTCTTTACCTAGCCACAAATCAACTAATATCAGTCTATAAACTTTCACGGATGTCTCACATATAATCAAAGAGATAAATATGTAACATAAGCAACTTATAAGGTCATCACAACTTAAGACAAGTCAAAACACGACAACACTCCAAAACCGGTATGAAAACTAATAATTAGCCCATCGTATCTGGACTATCACTTCTTACGGGTTCTGTTCTGAATTAGGACATGAGACCACCACAACTAGAAAGAAGACTTTCAGTACATCAATATCAATACAAAATTTGCTCTAATCGGAGCCCGGATGACCAAGATATGCTTATTTGAAGTTACACAAAAAGAAACATGAATCTGCAGGTTCAACAAAAGCATCAACTTTGAATCAAAAACTGCTATAACTTGGCAGGAACTAAGGCACAATCCATACATATTATCGAAGGTATGCGAGTCTAGTTTCATAATCAAGAGACGGATTGAAAATCCAAGCTTCCTACACAAAGTTATGGCCCTTCCCGTAAGACGCGACAGTGCTGCCTGCACTGCGAATTCTACGACAGCAGCTCGGTAAAATATTTTTCATATTTTCTGTACTTCGAATTAAGCTCTGAAATTTTTACACAACACAATAGACTCATGGACGAATCCACTGTAAAAATAACACAAATTAACAAGCCATTTAAGAACCCGAAATAAATTCGTGAAAACAGGTCTGAACCCAGATTTATAAACCCAATCAGTGGGTTATAACCAAAACCCACGAACTCAAGAGTTCTAAAGCTCCAAGAACTGAACCCAAAGCCTTAAACCAACTGAAAATAACCCATCTAGGGCATGCAATCAACAACAAATTAAGGGATTGAAGTACATAACTTACCAATTTCCACTAGTAGCAAGACTAATCAAGAGTTTCCCCTAATTTTTCCCCTCTTCTTCTTCTTCTTCTTCTTCTTCTTCTCCTTCTTCTTCTCTCTCTCTCTCTCTCTCTCTCTCTCTGAAGTTCAAGATCAGAACAAGGGGAACAAAAACTAACGTAGATATTATTTTGTATCTTCCCTAATTATACTAAACCCCTCAAACTTTTATTTCAATTAACTTTAAGCCCTAAACTCATAATTACTCCAAACTACGAATTAAAATCTAAACACTATTTATCCGTGACGGGTATTACAATCAGTCTCAATCTGGCGTTTGCTCTCGTCCTCCCGGGAGCATCGTCAAAAGCTGATCAAAACTCTATAGTGCCACCTGATACTCCCCCGGAAACCATGGTAGCACTGCTTACTTCAGCTCGTGCAAAGCACGTCGTCGTCTTTACTGAAAAGGATTTACCCCCAGAAGGAGTCGGTCACAACAAACCTTTGCACATCACTCTCAAATGCATGGGAAAATGGGTCCCAGTTGTTCTGTTTGACAACGGATCCGGTATGAATGTGTGTCCTCTGTGGATAGCCTACTACTTAGGTTTCAAGAACAAAGACTTCCAGCCTTCTAACCTCAGAGTACGCGCATATCACAACACACGCAGGGACGTAGTTGGGATAGTCCAGATAGAAGTGGTGATTGAAAACTTCAAAACAGATGTCGAGTTCCATGTACTCGACGTTCCATGTACTTCAAAAAGGATTTACTCAGAGTACGCGCATATCACAACACACGCAAGCCTTGACTTCTTCGATCAGATATCATGGCGGTCCCCTCTTCCCTGCACCAGAAAGTCTAACTCGGTATGGCTACGGGAACTTTAACCATTCACGGAGATTCAGGAATCCGTCCCCATGTCCCCGACAATGCACCATTACTTGAGATTGCTCACGGAGAAGAGGATATCACTCTCGGTGGCTTCTCTTTCGACACTTTGGGATCAGTCCTTACTATCAAAATGGATGAGGCCTTCTCAATAAGCTCAACCGCCTTGGAGATAATGAGGAAGATAGAATACCTGCCCGACCTAGGGTTAGGTCTGAACAATCAGGGGATGGCAGAATTCCCCAAGTTTTCGACAAATAACCACCGCTTCGGTCTCGGTTATGAGTCAACTAATGGTGAACCAAGAAAGGAAAAAAAGGTGCAAGCCGGTGCCAAGAAGAAGCCCATTCAGTTTGTGAAAGCTCCAGAAGCTATCTATCAAGGGGAACCAAAGCCATTCTGGGATATGGAAACAAAGACCAAGCTGCCAGGCTTCGAAATCTTTGCAAATGTTACTTGGGACAGTGACGACGAAGCCGAGAAGAGGGAAGAACTGGTTAAGGCACTCAAAGTTGACTGGATCGAAACTCTTGACTCAAGGAATCTCCAATCGCTGTTTGGGGAAGAGAGCCTAATAGGTGTGGAAGAAGGCGAGCCTGCTGCGATGCTGTTTGATTTGAAGCCTGATTTGGAGCTTGCCGAGGAGGTAGAGTTGATGATGCTGAGCCAGGATGCCCTTGGAGATGTCACTGCACTCATTGTGCTTGCCAATGGAATTTATAAAAATTGCACTTTTGTACCTAGGATCACTTACATTAGCACTGAATTTGAGTCAGAATCTGAGTCTAGCACTGAATTTGAGTCAGAATCTGAGTCTAGCACTGAGTCTGAGTCTGAACCAGGGCATGCATCTGTTATTCCCCCGCGTCATCATTTTTCTTTCGAATTTGACTCCACCTTCATGTATCACGCCCCTAGGGCCCCCGCATTTGCTATCAATGAAATAGACTTTGCTTATCTTGTTGTGTCCGAAATAAATTGTGTTGACCCCGACGATGAAGGGATCGAATTCGAGGAAGAAATTCCAGATGAACTTCGATCTCTAATTAGAAGGGAAGACGAAAGGCATGCTCAGCCTATAAAAGAAGAAATTGATTCTATAAATTTGAAAGGTGAAAATAATCCGCGCATGGTTCAAGTTGGTTCCGGACTATCTCCAGAAGAATTCAAAGCCCACTCGGATCTCCTGAAAGAATTCGAGGATGTTTTTGCATGGTCACACGCAGATATGCCTGGTATTGACCCCGAGATTGTGGAGCATCGAATCCTTCTTTATCCAGATGCAAAGCCTGTCAAGCAGAAGCTGACAAAAATGAGGCTTGATTGGGTATTGGAAATCAAGAAGGAAATTCAAAGGTAGATAGATGTCGGGTTCCTGATGGTAACCGAATACCTTCAATGGGTTGCAAACATTGTTCCTGTCCCCAAGAAGAACGGAAAAATTCGAGTCTGTGTAGACTTCAGGGATCTGAACAGAGCCAGCCCGAAGGATGATTTCCCATTGCCGCACATAGATGTACTTGTGGACAATACTGCAGGACACGCGCTCCTTTCTTTCATGGATGGTTTCTCAGGATACAACCAGATTCTCATGGCTCCCGAAGACCGTGAGAAAACTACTTTCACCACAGAGTGGGGCACTTACTGTTACAGGGTCATGCCCTTTGGATTGAAAAACATCAGGTCAACCTATCAGAGGGCGGCCACGACATTACTACATGATATGATCCACAAGGAAGTCAAAGTTTACGTGGATAACATGATCGTCAAAGCCAAGGAAAGGGAAGCGCACTTGCCCGCACTTAGAAAATTCTTCGAAAGGATTCGCAAGTACCGGTTGTGTCTCAATCCTGAGAAATGTACGTTTGGAATCACAACTGGAAAGATTTTGGGATTCATGATTACAACACGAGGAATCGAGATAGATCCTTCCAAAATCAAGGCTATTCTCGAGATGGAGCCACCCCGGACGGAGAAGGAAGCGTGAAGCTTTCTCGGGAAAATTCAGCTCATTAGCAAATTCATCACCAAGTTAACCTCAACTTGCGAGCCAATGTTTCGATTACTCAAGAAGGGTGTGCCATTCAAATGGGACGACAGGTGCCAGAAAGCTTTTGAAGCCATCAAGAGTTATCTTCATAATCCTCCGATGCTGATGCCACCAATACCGGGGCAACCTCTCATCATGTACTTATCTGTTACCCCATCGGCAATGGGATGCATGCTCGCACAAGAAGGCGAAGGCGGGAGTGAGAAATCAGTCTATTACATTAGCAAGAAAATGGCAGGATGTGAAGAACGGTACACCTTTCTGGAGAAAGTTTGCTGGGCTTTGGTGTGGGCTTCCAAGAAGCTGAGGCACTACATGTTGGCCTACTCGGTGAGGCTAATTTCTTGAATGGACCCTCTTAAATACTTGTTTGAGAAACCGGCACTCACTGGTAAGCTGGCACGTTGGTTACTTCTGCTGGCTGAATTTGACATCAAATACGTGACTCGAAAGTCTGTGAAGGGAAGGGCTGTCGCTGAATTTCTAGTCGATCATCCGGTAGAAGGTCCAAAAGATGTGGAGTTTGAATTTCCCGACGAAAATGTCATGACCACAACCAATGATGTGTGGTTGTTGTATTTCAATGGGGCTGCTAACCAGAAAGGATTCGGGATCGGAGTTCTGCTTATCTCACCAGAAGGGTCACACATCCCTCTTGCTTTCAAGCTAAACTTTGAAGTCACCAACAATCAGTCAGAATACGAAGCTTGTATCGTGGGAATGGAAGCTGCCATCGAAATCGGTGTCAAAAGATTGGAAGTGATTGGAGATTCCAACTTGGTTGTTTCGCAAGCAAACAACGACTGGAAGGTCAAAGAAGACAAGTTGAAGCCTTACCATAAAGACCTTGACGATCTGATTCCTCGATTCTAGGTTGTCACTTTCACACATGTGCCCAGATTGAAGAACCGATTCGCTGATGCCCTGACAACATTAGCTTCAATGGTGGAGATACCAAACGGAGTCAAGCTCCGACCAATTATGAACAAAGGGACAAGCCCGTTTATGAGTACGTCATGGCTATTGATGAGCCTGACGATGGTCTTCCTTCTACCATGACATCTAGAACTTCATTGAAAAAGGAGAATACCCGACGGGAACTGACAAGAAGGATCAGATCGCTCTCCGGAAGTTAGCTTCTCACTACATTATCTGCGGGGGCAGGTTGTACTGGAGATCCCACTGTGGAATGCACAAATTGTGTGTTAATGGTGAAAAAGCCACCAGAATCATGGAAGAAGCACACAATGGAGTCTGTGGCCCTCACATGAACGGGACAATGCTCGCCAAGAAAATCTTGCGACAAGGGTATTACTGGTCCACCATGGAAACTGAGTGCATCGAATATGTGAGGAGGTGTCACAAATGTCAGATTCATGCCAATCTCTTGCACATACTGCCATCGGAGCTGCATTCCATGAATTCACCCTGGCCTTTCTCTACCTGGGGCATTGACTTCATCGGCAAGATCACCCGACTGCTTCAAACGGGAACAAGTTCATTCTGGTTGCTATCGATTACTTCACCAAATGGGTTGAAGCAGCCCCATACACTACCCTTATAGCAGTTCAGGTCGCTCATTTCATCAAGCAGAACATCGTCTACCGGTATGGCGTACCTCACGCATTCGTGTCTGACAATGGTGTTCACTTCAAGGGTAGAGCTGCAGAAGTTCTCGAAGATTTTGGGATTCAGGTCCACAAGTCAACCGTCTACCGGCCGCAAACTAATGGAGTTGTAGAAGCTGCCAACAAAACCATCAAGTCAATACTGGAAAGAACCTTTCAGTCTGCAAAAAATTGGCATGAACAGCTACCGTTAGCGCTTTGGGGATACCGGACATCTATCCATACTCCGACAAGGGCAACACCCTATTCTTTGGTATACGATATGGAAGCCGTTCTCCCTATTGAGCTTAAGGTACCATCACTGAGAGTCTTGATAGAATCAGATATCGAGGAAGCTGAATGGCAAAGTGCAAGATTCGAAGAACTCATGCTATTCGACGAAAGAAGGCTCAAAGCCTTGTATCACATTCAAGGGTATCAACGCCGAATCGCACGCGCTTTTAACAAGAAAGTCAAATCCAGGAGTCTGCAAGAAGGAGATATGGTTCTAAAGGAGATCCGGGCTCCAGTTTTCGATCCACGCGGGAAATTTTGGCCCAAGTGGGCAGGGTCGTACATTATCAAGAAAATCTTGTCTGGAAGCGCAACCCAGCTTATCGATCTCGACGGCAATGAATTTTCTACATTGGTCAACATGAATCAGCTCAAGCGATACTACCCCTGAGAGAAGCTCGCTGGACTGAAAACCGCAAGGGCGGGCAGTACCAGGCAAAAATTAGAGCATGTCTACTAAGTCGGAAACCCACATCGGGCGACTTAGGCAAAATTCAAGACAAATCAATCAAAAAAAGCTCGCTAGACCGAAAACCCGAAAGGGGTACTAGGCAAAAATTAGAGCACAAAAGGAGAGTGAAAATACTCGAGTGAACCCTAGCCAAAAATTGTATGCATGAACTACGTCATGACTTGATTCCTTTTTAAAGGATATGTAGGCATCCTCACATTGAGGACCAGTCGCAATCTTTTGTAACACCTCTTGAGTTGATCCACAGCCGTCATCCACGCTTACAATCACAATCAATGAGAATCAAAAGCGGAAATTTTTTCATAATTCACTTTTATTCAAACTAATTTCTTCGATTACATGGCTGAGCATGAATCTTTCCCAAAACAACACAACAAAAGCAAAGCATCGGCCCACATGAAACATGTCATGGGTCAGCAATTTATTTCGGGTACATTAAGGTTAAAACAAATGTCAGTTTTGATTTCCATTCTCTCTTGCTTCAATCTCTTGTATCAACCATTTCTTGTAACGCCCCGGAAGCACAATGCTGGGATACCGATCTCTGGGAACAGTTGCACGCTCCCTCCAAGTATGCTAATAAGCCTGGATAGTTGCATGGTTGAAATTGGGCATGACAAAGTTTTCAGGATCCACGAGTGGTATTGCTTGACATACACTGAGCTGACGAAGAATGCGGTAAGGAATGTAAAAGGTCTAGTAAGTCAGACCTGCCAGAACGATCCGATGACTTTCCATGTTGCTCACCGTCATGGTCGGACGATCTAGCCAGTCCAAGCGCCAAGAAATTGTGTCCTCTTTAAGCTGGGAAAGAACATGAATCCAACCAGGAATGCTCCTGTGAAACTCCTGGTACTCCCTCTGAACGAAACCTTGTGTCTCATGGATCCTGTTCCACGGCACCGCCTCCAGAAGAGCAGCCTTATCACAAAGCCAAGTCTGCATGAGAGAAAAAGACAAGTAAGGAGCCATAGAAAGCCTAAACCCGAGCGTTGATGTAAAAAGAGAACGAGAGATCAACCAGAAAAAGGAGAGTTGAGTGAGAAACCTACATGTAGGAGCAAAGCACTGCCTTCAAAGACATTGGTCCTCCCAGCACGAACTCCATCAAAGTTTCAGCCAAAACCATTGGAGCTACATCTTTGCGCTCCTCAATCTGCTTAGCCACTCCAACTAGTGCTGCACTTGCCTGATTATTTGAGAGAATAAACAAGAATGCTGCAAGAATGACGAGACACAAGGCGAAACCTTCAGGTCGAAACTGGTTGATCAAGCGCGAAATGTTAAGCACGCCTCCCTGGATCATGGACCTCGCCGCATTTTTACTCAAACTCAACTTTGAGGATAGCACATCAGCATAACTCACTCCCTGAAGAGGAATGACGGGGGTTTCCAGGTCAAAACTTCCAAGGTACACGTGGAACTCTTCCACCGTAAGGCATAACTCTTGGAGGCCGAAGCGAAACACGTGCACTTCGGGATCCCAGAAACGGACAGCAGCATGGAGCAACTCAGGACGTATAGTTACATCCTGAATGTAGCGCACAGACGCCAACCTGTGGTCATGAAAGTTCAGCCAGCCCAGGCCATCGAGCTCGTATAGCCAAGAACGAACCAAAGCTAAGGTACTCACGACCATTTGGAGGATATGGAGGGAGATAAGGAAGTATGATTTTTGCTTGCGACCTTGGATTGTATCGTAGATAATGTCGCCCCAAGCGTAGGGCTAGGTCGGCGGTAGCATAATAACCGGTAAGACCGGGTCGAATCCACAGGGACCGAACGCACCCGGCGTGAGAGTTGACTTGCGAATGAAGTTTTTAGCCTTAAAGCGGCAAACTTGGCTTTTGTGATTTGTTGGTGGAATTCACTTAACTTCGTGAACGACTCGGAAGATTAAAAAAGGCAAATTAAACTAAGGCGTAGTCTAGGGGATCATAAATACCACAACTAAGGCTAAACCGTTCGACTCTTGATAACCGGCTCGGGACACCGTTAGATGCTCCCGAACGGAAGATTTAGATATTAAAACCATTTGGCTAGAAAATGTGTTTCACAAAGATTAGGATTCTTGTGCCATTTAGACAAACATTTTGATTGACATCGCCCTAAGCATCACACGTGCCAAGTGGTCAAGCCCTTGGCTACGTGAGATCAAAGAGATTAACAAATCCAAATTTTGATACATAAAATTAATCCTAACTCTTTGATCAACAAGAAGTGTTTGCTTTTGAGATGAGAGGAACGGATTAGCCCGAGTCATGGAGTGTTAATCACCCCATGACCAAGCCCAATTAACTACTCACTAATTATGCTTAAGCTAATCTAATTAGAAATTTGAAAGAAATAAAATTCATGATTAAACTTGATATTGATATTGAACCTAAGCTTCCCTACACTTTTAAGCCTTGAGAAATTAACAAACAACAAATTTAAACTAGTGTTTCTTAAGGAAGAAGATGGAAAAACAAGATTTAACCGGTAGAAATGCAAATAAACTAGATTTATATGTAGAGCCAACAATTACAAGAACTATTAATGAAGAAGAAAATACAATACAATAAAAGCTTACCAAGGTTCTTGAAGAAAATTACACTAAAAGCTTGAAGACAACAATGGAGGAAAATGACTTAAAATAAAACTAAACTAATGGAGGAGATGTCTAGAGAAGAGAGAGGAGAGGGAGAGATATTTATACAAAAGCCATCCCCTGCCCTCCAAACATCTAGAAGCATGCTCAAAGTAGCAAGTAATTCAAGTGGAAGCCCAACCCAAAACACCTTTATGTGGAAAAATTCGCACACCACCATGGATCGATCCATCAACACCTGGATCGATCCAAGGGCTTCTATTGGGAATTTTTGAAGCTTGGATCGATCCATGGAAAGTGATGGATCGATCCATCAGCATCTGTTCAGACAGATTTTTGCCCCAACTTCGCGAGCACGCCCCGGCTTCGTCCGAACTCGGAATGACATGATTCTTGAACCGTTGGAAAGCTCTATGAGTCTACTTTCAAACCCAATTGACCTCATCTTCATGGCTTTTGTATCTTGAGAGAAATGTCTTTTTCTATCGGTGTGTCGGATTTCCTATAGCCTCATAACTCTAGCTTTATTGTTCCTTTGTTCCGGGCCTTCGAACCTTCCAAAGCTCCTTGAGACTCGTTAGCCATGAACTTGGCCCTTGGATCCTTGAGATGCTTTCCAATGTGCTCTAAAACGACCATTTGGAGGATATGGAGGTGTGAGATAGATGAGCCCGGATATGTACAATGATTTTCGGGATGAAAATGTTGTGGAAACAAATGCTATTTATAAGCATTCAAGGGAGAAAGGTTCAAAAATCTTGAAAAATGCCCGCCTCGGGAAGCGTGTCACATCGAGGAACGCGGGGATAATGCAAAAGTTTGTAAACTTCCCCAAAATAGATTTTGGTTCAGCATTTCAAGGTTGTGGGACGAACAAACATCCATCAGAAAGCCAAAACGGGAAGTCAGAACTACAAAAAACAGTGTCAGAAGTGGGGCATCAAAGGTTAGTGCCGTACGACACTATAGGTGCACCGTACGGCATACTTGGCTATTTTTCCGACCAACATTCCAGTTTTGACCCTCTGGAACCCATTCGAAGCTTCTTTTGACCACTTTTGTTGTACATACAACTCAAAATGAGTATCCAAGGCTTGGTAGAGGAATAATTTGGCACTTTCAAGGATGTCTCGATAGACGGATACGCTGAAAATCCTAGATACGGAGATTTGGGTGAAATTTTACAACTTTTCCACAACTTCTCGGGATATTCACTCCAAGCAAGGGCGTGTCATGCATTTTCGAACTCGAGAAAGATGTGTCAAATATATTTCATGGATTAGTCGAGTTTTCGTTCATTTGGAAGCCTGAGATAGCCGGAAATCAAGTCCTGGCACACCAGATTATGGTTTTTCAAGATTTACTTGGTTTCATGGATTTGCAAGTATTGTTGCATACATTCGGGATTTGTTTGATCAATCAAGTTAAGTCATCAAATAACGGGGCGTTTTACACTCAAAATCCCTCTCAGTCTTTGTTTTTCCAGTTTTTCCAACAAAAAGCCAAAAGTGTCCAATTCTATCGAGTCAATTCATGTGTCTCTCCCAGTTTCAAATTCTTATACATTCATTTCCCCACAGTATCTCGTGTCATACATTCTCAGTGCTAGGTTTGGTTTTTAAGATTCAAATCTTTGTTAATGTAAGTCATTTTACATAATGAAAATGCGAGTTTTTATAAAAACCAAATCGATATCCATGTCATGAGTAATAAAAAGTGCATCTATCCACGGGCAAAATAGGCCCGACATCCTCAACTACTACCACGGCACGCAGGTCACATCCGTGAAAAAGAAAGAAAAGAACTAGCAAACAGGTGCCCAAATCAAAAAGCAGGCACGCAGGCCTGTCCTACCTACTCAAGTACGGGGCCTCTTCTGCACCCGTGGCCTGAACTCCTCAGGCTCAGCTGGACCCATGTCCTCTTCCTCACTGCTCTCTGCCTCTCCTGATCTGAAAGACCACCGTGATGGTGGAGCTGAACTCCCTGGTGCACTACCTCCCTGTCTCTCAGCTGAAGGCTGGCGGCCTCGAAGTACTCTGTCAGAAGGAGGAATCGCAGGACCACCCCCAGCATGTTTCATCAGCGGCCTCCTGCTCTCAGTCCTCGGAGGAGGGGACATACTCTGCACAAAGCAAAGAAATTCCATCAGCATACAAGGTTAAAAGCACAAAGTTCAAATAACAAAGCATAAGGATTATCTGAGAAGTCCCTCTGCCAGGAGAAGGGCTATGGCCAGCCCTACGCCCTCCTCATCTACTGGCTCCACCAGACCCTCTACTAGCACCTCTCACAGCTATGCTTGCACTTGCACCACCAGCTCCGGCTCCACCACCTCTGTCAGCCCCTCAGGCACCTCGGCCTCTGTCGCCACCACCGCCTCTGTCAGCTCCCCTGCCTCTCTCAGCACCGCCACCACCGCAGGCTCCACCTCCGGCTCCCCGAGCTCCTCTACCAAGGCCGGGACCACCTCTGTCAGGACCGCCCTCTCTACAGACCACTCATGGCTCAGCTCGGGGGCGTACCTCTGGAACGTCACCTATCATCAGCCGGCGCACTAAAGCCTCCAAGTCCAAGTTCAGCTATAGGACTCTGACGCCCAACTGGCAGGAATCTGCAAAACAACAAAGGCATTACATAGGTATTTTCAATGATGTTCAAAGGAAGTACAAACTGTGAATGTGTTTTTTTTCTTTTACAGGTTACCTGAACAGAGGTAAGTGGAGAGGGTAAAGTCTGATTACCCTACTACTAGGCATAGCACGTGCCTATAACGGTCACCACGAGAGGGTGAATAGCTCGGCACCACATAGGGAGTCCTTAGGCCCTGTGCCCTCCGCACTAAACAGGAAAAAGGTCGAATAATCAAGCAAACTACTAAATCGGGATGCACCCGGGCATAGGACATAGGGAGGTGTCCCCAGGTATGGCAAAGACGGCTACGTGTATAGCTTAAACAACCTTCGGGAATACATAGTTCAGGCTCGGCGTAATAAGTCCAGATATGTACTGTTATTCCGAGCTATGAGGAAGCTCGGCACCGCCACGAATAAGGCGGTGAGACATTCCGAATATTCCACAAAGGCCCCTTATGAGATAAGGAGCAATCCCGTAGAGAAAGGGATTAATATGGGAAGTCCTAACGTGATTAGGAGTATACCACATATAGGAAAGAATCCTATATGGGAAGAAATACCTCTCTAGACGAAATCTAGCGGGGATATGGAAGTTATCTCTTAATAGGAAAAGTCCTGTTAGGAGAAGGTTTCCTAAAGAAAGTAGGAAACAGGGGGGCACGAGATGCCTAAGATGATGAAGGTCTACACCTATAAATACAAGGCGACAACCATGACAAAAGGTACGCTGTAACACCCAGTTATACGCATTGTGTTCTTGGCTTGATTAGTAATCCAGTACTAACTTAAGCATCGGAGGGCCTTTGCCAACGAGAGGCAAGGGTGCTCTAACCTATTCTTTGTCTTGCAGATTTAGGGTCGAGCCAAGCACGCACGTGATACTCTAACGTGGAATTACACCCCTACAATTGGCGCCTCTGTGGGAAATCTTACAAAAGCTTCATTCCTTTAGAAAACATCAAAAATGGTGGTTTGAACCCTTATTGAGCACTCCAAGAAGGAAGGAGGTGGAAGAGCTGGCCCGTGAAGTCACTCGACGAGAGCGAGAGATTCATGACCTGAAAAAGCAACTCCGGAAAAGAGAAGGACCTACGCTCACGGACGAGATCCGTGCAAGAAAGGAGTCATCACTATAACGATGTCTCCGCTGACCGAGCAGTCTCTCCACGAAAAAGGAGAGAAAGGAGCGTTTCCGTTGAGAAGAAAGAAAGAAGAAAACATGCCAGGGACCGAGAGATCTGGTTCCAACGAGCATCACCCCGAGCATTATGCGAGACGAGAAGCCGACCGAGCTAATGAAGGCCCTAAAGTTGCACGAAGCGGCCAGGGAAGCCCTAGGCCAGATCTCAAAGTCACCACTGGCCCACTGGATCCGAGCAGAAAAGGCACCGAGCAGGGTTAAGCACTCAGCATTTATCTCTTACGAAACCAGTACGGATCCGGTGGCCCACATTCAGCACTATCAACAAGCGATGTTCATGCATGAGCAGGATGATGCCCTGCTCTGCAAAATGTTCCCATCCAGCTTGGGGAAGGTGGCCCTGAGTTGGTACCACAAGCTCCCAGAAGGGTCTATCATGTGCTGGGCTCAACTAGCTGAGGAATTTACTGCTCGGTTCCTCACCAGCCGAGCGGCACCAAAGACTTTTGATACACTGACCTCTATGAGACAGAGGGACGAGGAGACTCTCCTCAATATTCCAAACGTTCTTTGGGAAACTTTCAACGAGATTGAAAGCTGCGGTGAAGAGTACGCTCTGGCAACATTCAAGACAAGTTTGCCCATACACAGCAAGCTACGAGAATCACTTACCATGCATCCAGTAAAAACCGTGGCCAAGCTTATGGAAAGGATCCAGGAGCATGCACGAGTGGAAGATGACATCCTGCAAGCTGGGGAGCAGAGAATATGTGTGCTCCAACCATCTCTAAGTACGAAAAAACTTAGATAAGCAACGAATATTGCCAAATTTTCCTAAGTACGAATAAACTTAGGAATTTGCAACGAATAATGCAAGGAATCTCTAAGTACGAATAAACTTAGGAATTTGCAACGAATAATGCAAGGAATCTCTAAGTACGAATAAACTTAGGAATTTGCAACGAATAATGCAAGGGATCTCTAAGTACGAACACACTTAGCGGAGCAACGAATATTGCCAAATTATTCTAAGGATGAGGAGACTTAGATTTGCAACGAATAATGCAAGAAAGCTCTAAGTACGAATAAACTTAGGAATTTGCAACGAATAATGCAAGGAATCTCTAAGTACGAATAAACTTAGGAATTTGCAACGAATAATGCAAGGAATCTCTAAGTACGAATAAACTTAGGAATTTGCAATGAATAATGCAAGGGATCTCTAAGTACGAACACACTTAGCGGAGCAACGAATATTGCCAAATTATTCTAAGGATGAGGAGACTTAGATGTGCAACAACCAGTGCACCAAAACACTAAGTACGAATAAACTTAGACTTGCAACGAATATTGCAATGGGTCCTAAGTACGAGGAAACTTAGACGACTAAGTATGAAGACACTTAGGTGCTTGACAGAAAATCTATAATGCAAGAAACAGACAAAGCACAAGTAAGTACGAGCAACTTGAAAAAGTATTTGAGAGGCCACACCCGGCCGATCAGGACCACGCAGGGCCACAAATGAAGTTCAGACTATAAACAGAAATGATAAACAGGCATCAAGCCCCTTCACCGTGCTGACTAGCATCAGTGGCAAGATTGGGATTAGGATTACTTCCAGCGTTACCCCCACGTGGAGGGGAAGCGTGCAGGAGATGCATCAGGAACCGTTGAAGCTCTGCGCACTACTGATGAATGACAGTAGCAGCAGAGCTGGGGAGCAATTGGAGAGGGTAAAGTCTGATTACCCTACTACTAGGCATAGCACGTGCCTATAACGGTCACCACGAGAGGGTGAATAGCTCGGCACCACATAGGGAGTCCTTAGGCCCTGTGCCGAGCTGCACTAAACAGGAAAAAGGTCAGAATAATCAAGCAAACTACTAAATCAGGATGCACCAGTTCGGCATAGGACATAGGGAGGTGTCCCTGGTATGGCCGAACTGGACAGGCTACGTGTATAGCTTAAACAACCTTCGGGAATACATAGTTCAGCTCGGCGTAATAAGCTGAGATATGTACGGGTTATTCCGAGCTATGAGGAAGCTCGGCACCGCCACGAATAAGGCGGTGAGACATTCCAGAATATTCCACAGTGGCCCCTTATGAGATAAGGAGCAATCCCGTAGAGAAAGGGATTAATATGGGAAGTCCTAACGTGATTAGGAGTATACCACATATAGGAAAGAATCCTTTATTGGAAGAAATACCTCACTAGACGAAATCTAGCGGGATATGGAAGTTATCTCTTAATAGGAAAAGTCCTGTTAGGAGAAGGTTTCCTAAAGAAAGTAGGAAACAGGGGGCACGAGATGCCTAAGATGATGAAGGTCTACACCTATAAATACAAGGCGACAACCATGACAAAAGGTACGCTGTAACACCCAGTTATACGCATTGTGTTCTTGGCTTGATTAGTAATCCAGTACTAACTTAAGCATCGGAGGGCCTTTGCCAACGAGAGGCAAGGGTGCTCTAACCTATTCTTTGTCTTGCAGATTTAGGGTCGAGCCAAGCCTGCACGTGATACTGGCTAACGTGGAATTACACCCCCTACAGTAAGATCAAGCGGGGGTGCAACACGAGGAACCTCCAACACTCCCATCATCCCTCCAGGCATCTGCACCTCTATCTCTTTCTTCAGTACCGGCAAGGTTGTCTCCATGGCCGTTATACGGGTCTCCATGTCCAAGAAACTAGCCAGGTGGCTAGTCAGAAAGCCCTCGTAGTCCGGAGAATTGCTGAAAGGAAGCTCAGTGTCCAACACAATGTACCTCTCTATCTCTGCCCGTGTGTACTCGTCAGTCCGCTGCGCCGAAAGGTACGCCATGGTATCCTGAAGTGCGCCAACCTAAGGACTGATGAGGCACCCTTTCTCCCAAGTACCATTGCCAACCATGCAGGGACTCCAGCAGAATCCTCCCTCGTGTCAGCTCCCTACTCCGCTCTAAGTACTGGTCTGGCACCTCATCCCAGGCATGCCATCTCACCTGCAAGGAAACTCAACCTCTTCAGGAAAAGTTGAAAGGAGAACAAAAAGCTCAAATTTGAAAGCAATACAGAATTCAGAATCATACCGTGCTACCGTCAGTCTGGTCCAAGAAACGACGAAAGTCGTTCACCCTCCCCGCATGTACACTACCTCCTCGGTGCTCTCGATCCCACTTTGCTACTCGAGGGATCACTTCCTCATTGTCATGTCTGTTCGTCGGCAGATACATCCCCAACACCTCATTAGCCCACACTTGCATGGTTAAAGGGTATCATCAGCAAACAAAAGCTACAATGTACATGGCAATATCTAAAAAAGAAAGCATGTAAGTCTTACCTCAAGCACTCTCCAGAAGCCGCCAAGGCTCGTCCCCACGCCGCGGCTAACAGAACCCAGGAAGCAGTAAAGGGTACAAAGAGCAACGCCTCCAAAGTCCAAGCTCGCCACTCTGCTCAAGTCTGCCAATGCCGGGAGCCAACCCAAGTGAACCTCACTCTGCCTGTTTAGAAACAGGGACACACCAAACAAGTACAACAAGTAAGCTCTAGCCATCTGAGCTTCCTCCGTCGGCGACTCTAGCTCGTGGTCCCACAAGGCCGGCAAGTGGTCAAATCTCACCATGGGCTCCCCCTCACCTATCTCTCTCCCCAAGTAATGTCTGATAGCTGCGCTATCTCTGTATAGCCCCGAGTCGAACGGTATCGGCTCGCCACCTACTCTCAAACCCGTGATCGCCGAAAAGTCCAGGGGCGTCACAGTCATCTCAGCAAACCTCAAGTGAAAAGTGTTGGTGGTGTCCCACCAACGCTCAACTAAAGCCCTCAGCAGCTTGCGGTCCGCCCGCGTCGGCACCAGAAGCCAAATAAACTCCATAAAGCCAGTACCCTCAATTATCTCTCTCACTGTCCCTGGCAAACTCCGGAAGCGCTCATAGGAGTTTGACGAGCCTCCGTACACAGGCAAAGAGGTGCTCCGCTGTTTCAGAAAGCAAGTACAAATGGAAAGCATGCAAATATAGGAATCTGAAGTAAGTACAACAATTAAATGCAACAATTGAAGTACATACCAGTGGGCATGCCGAAATATGGGTCTCCGGGTCCCTCAGCAAAGTGGTCTCGTCATAGAATAAGTGTACCGGTGAGTACAAGTCACACCCCAGAGGTATAAAGAAGTGCACCCGTGGCACGTAAGTCTCCGGATCAAAAGGGAGCCTCGTCCTCTCAGCCATCTCCACCTCCGCCACCAAAGACAATGGCGTTCCCTCTCCTGCAGCCTCAGCCTCTCTCTGTCTCTCCTCAAGAATCATGTCCTGAAAATGCTCAGGCACTCCCTCCTCAACTAAAGCATCAGCAAAAGTCGGATCCTCCTGAAGGGTCCGCGCCAAGTCCTCGTCTATCACTCCCTCAAGTGTATCAGCCATAGTAAAACCTGAAGCCTGGGAAGAACCAACTGCAGTAGGAACAACCGGTGGATCTGAAGCACCAACCTCGTGAATACTCCATGTACCAAGTGACTCAGCCAAGCCGCTGAAGATCTGAGAAATCGACACTATGGGTCTCGCCACCTCAGTATGTGGCTCCTCTCTGATATCCTTCTCCTCAACACCACTGCTCGAGTCTCAAGCCTCCTCTACTATCACTTTCTCCTTCCCCAAATCCCTCCTAATCACCGGGATATCAACCGACGTCCGCTCCCCTCCTACGGGCACCTTAGTAACCAAAGAAGCACTCAAAAGGTCACTAGGTACCAAGCTCTCCTGAGAACCAGTGTCTGCACTCTCCCCGGCGGGTCTCTGCTCAACCATGACATGCACACCTCCAATATCCATCTCCACCTCTGAAGCCTGTGCACCCGTGCCCTGCGCATCAACCTCCATAGGCCCAGAATTGCTCTCGCCACCCTGCATGGCAACATTCTCGCCTCCTGTAGGCCGATCATCAACAATGCTGCTCGCCGGCAACTCACTACCGTGGTACTTAGACCACCACCAATCGAACCAGGGGTCTCACCCATGCTCGTCGGACTGCTTCCAACAGCTGCCACATATGGCGTTTCATCACTTGCCGCTGTTGTATGGGATCTATCCCCTTCGATTTGTACCGTGCGGTGCTCGCTACCGCTAGAACTTGTTCCCACCAGGCCGATTGAGTCTGAGGAAGCATCACCCGCCATAGCCGCATCACCCACGGCTGATTGGGGTTCCAAACCCTCTTCCATATGCGCCGGCGATGACGGTCCAGCACCGGGTGGTGACAATCGGTCCTCACTACTACTCGAACTCGCCATGGGTTTGAATCATAGATTTCGATCGGAAGTTTTGGGAGGAAGAAGAAGATTTCAGGCAATGGGGAGTTCGGTTTTTAGTTTTCACTAAGGAATACAACCGATTGAAGTATTTTGAACAAAATACGTGAAAATCGGAAGGTTTTGGCAGTTACAGAGTCGATCTCAGCCAAAAAATTCCACTTGCACCGTGCAGCGTGGCTATCTAAATCGTGCGGTGTACATTTCAATACCGTACGGCACACTTACCCCTTTTATTGCAGAAATTACACTTTTTTCCCTCTCACTTGCTTGTGCTTTCATAAAAACCCACCAGTTTACCCAAAAATCGCGTTTTCTGGGTAATCATCAAATCAAACTTTCAAAATCCTCTATGGTACTCGCAAATTTCTAAATCCTTCACAAAATTTTCTAAGTCCTCTACAGCATTTATTTTTCCAAAATTTTCTAAGTCCTCTACGGCATTTATTTTTCTAAAATTTTCTAAGTCCTCTACGGCATTTATTTTTCCAAAATTTTCTAAAGTCCTCTATGGCATTTATTTTTCCGAAATTTTCTAAGTCCTCTACGGCATTTATTTTTCCGAAATTTTCTAAAGTCCTCTACGGCATCAATTTTCCAAAAATTTTCAAAGTCCTCTACGGCATCAATTTTCCAAATATTTTCAAAGTCCTCTACGGCATCAATTTTCCCAAATTACTGAAATGTTTTTACGGCTTTTTAGGCCTCCGAATTATTTTTAACAGCTTCCATAGCCTCCGAGATATTTCTCTCATTTTGCAAAACATCATTCGTTTTTTCCTCATTGCAAACTGAGGTGTCAATTCTTCATGACGGCCCCGACGAACTACGATTGGTCTGATCCTCAAAAACAAGGTACGTAGGAAGCTCCAAGCTCGACCAAATTTTTTTTGTTTTATTGTTTTTCCGCACGGTTAGTCAAATTGGGATGTCCGAATCTTCAACGCGACTTGCACCAACTCAATGGTGACCAAGCCGCGTCGAAGAGGGGTAACTATAGACACCCCAATTTTGATGACTTGTGCATCCCCGATGATGAAAAGAACACACAAAATATACCTCGAAACAATTCCTTGAGTCGAATGGATCAAAAGGACCAAAACTCCAAACCAACTTGAACCGTACTGCCCCATCTCCAGAACCGTACGGCTTGAAATTCCTTTTGAACCATGCGGTGTTGTTATGTGCACCGTATGGTACACTATCAACACCGTACGACATCCTTGTCCCATCAACAGGATTCCCGGGTTGCCCAGCAGCTCAGTTTGTTTGCGTGATACGGTGAGGCCTACGACGTAGCCCGCTTTCTTTACGTACGAATCTCACCCACCCCTCTCCTATATAATTCGACACCGTTGAATGGTTTCGAGAGCTTGAACAGATTGGCAAGAGAGAGAGAGAGAGCTCGAACTCACCCCGCACAAACCAGTTGAAAAATCCCAGTGAAACCACTACTCTTTCAAAAATCCCATTACTCTACTCGTATTCACCCACAGTTCAAAACTCTGTTTCACCAAAACCCAAAGGTCCAGTGCCCATTTCCCGTAACCAACCGATCCAATTCTTCCAGTTCTGTTTCAAGGTATAAAAATCTGTGCTTGAATTGCATCAATCTTCTGAGGGGGGTTTTCCATCGGGCTTGAGGAGATCTCTGTAGCTTTTCCTTGAGTCCAAAAGGAGAGGTTTCAATAAGGCTCGAGCCTCTCGGGGCATTTCGTGATATTATCCATTGTCACGGAATGCCATCCCTAAAGATGAGGTACATTCATTCATCAAAACCATTTTCTAAATCTATCTTGATTAACAAATAACATGGTTTTTATACCAAAAACAGAGGTTCGCTTCAATCGGATAAAATGAGAATTTTTTTGAAAAATATAGTGTTCTGGGACACCGTACGGCATCCAAAATGCACCATGCAGCATGATTTTGGACACCGTACGACATCTATGGAAACATATTTTGCTTGCTCTGTTTTTGGGAAAACCAGTGAGGTCTAATTAATGTTGACCCCTTTTTCTTTCTGTTTTTGCACTTACATCCCCTCTTGGTTGATTTTCTTGCATTTATGTATTTGATTGCGTGTTACGTGATTTGTTATCGTTATTTATTTCTTTTAAGCATGATATCTCTTTATATTGTTTATGTGAGATAAAGTTTTCAATAAATTCTTTTCAAAAGTAATCCCACAAAGATTTAGTAGAGACCGAAAAATTCCGGACAAGCGGGGTGCATTTTTCCAACAAAAGCTTCCCCGCGGGTAACCTGGCTCCCGAACCCAAATCTCTATTTTTCACAGATCAAACCCATTTTCAGCGGCACAAGAGTCATTATTTTTCCAAACGGTTTCTCGGGTACCTAACATTTTCCAAAATTAAACCCCAGGTGGTGACTCTAAATTTTCCTTTTTCCCGGATCGCCCTTTTTCAAAACAAAATCACAAAGAAGGTGGCGCGTCCACAGGTGTCTACAGAATGAAAAATGAGATACTCAGCACAATGTTCTGTCTAAAGATGGCAAGTGTCATTCAACTTCCCTAGCTATCTATTTGAGGCAGTTTTGACCGTCTTTCGGATCTCGTCTAGAACAAGAATTAAATTTTTATGAGTTTTCAACATCAAATAAAAGGGAATTTTTCTTGTTCTAGAGTGAATAATCTAAAGATGGCAAGTGGCATAAAATCATTGATTGCTTAAACGAAAGTAATTTTTCAATAATCTTTGAACATTATTAGAAAAAGGATATTTGCCATCCTAAGGATTCTCCTTTCTCAATTTGAAGTTTGACATTGTGTCGTGGTTATTGTCATGCAAATTTTATTGTTTATCCTCAATGAAGACAATTTATGGTAACCGAAAATTGTTTAATATCTATATTGATAAGGATTCTATGCCTGAACTCAAGTCAAATTTTCAAATTCTCTTATTGTTATCCTCTTCCAAAATTCTCATGATTGTCCTCAATGAAGGCACAACAAATAAACTATACTATATCTTTTCCAAGAAAGGTATTAGTTATTGGATGTGATGATCCTTCCGCATATCTCTATGATATTAGTTGGGGGTTACGGTAGAAAAGGAGGGAAAGGGGAGGTCAAACTAGGATCCTCCGAAATGTATGCAAGAATTAGATTATCTTTTATAGAATGTCGATTCTATATATATTCTTATTATGAAAGAAATCGAAAAATTACCCACAAAAAAAAAAAAAGATTATGGATAGATCGTCGACTTGACAATGGCTATATTTTGTATTAATATAAAGGAAAGTCCATTCATAATTTATCGGTTATCCTTAAGTCGTTATTTTTGTCAAAAAATCGGTTTTATTAAGTAGAAATGCCACCTTTGTTGCCTGCAAAATCAGTTTAATTAAGTAAAAATCAGTTTTGAATTTCAAGATTTATTTGAAATATTTAATAGCTTGATCTATAATATTGAGATCAATTCCCTCTTCATGTATGGTTACATGATGCTATGGAGGGGCCTACTCCTATTTCGTCTCTTATCCATTCTCAATTTAGTGGAATTCTCAAGTGCACGATCCACGATATATCTTATAACCATCCCATTATAAGAATAATATTGATTTTAATCAATATTGCCATAAAGGTTAGGTGATATTAAGAGGAAAGAATATACCTGATTGAAATTTGCAAAGTCGAAAAAAAAAAAACTACTTAAATAAAGTATACAAAGATTGAGAAAGGAAATTTGAGTCATTTTATGAAATCTAGATTTCATAATCCGACCAATCATTCCCTTTCTTTTCATCTTTAGTCATATTTTTCTTTTTCGGATAAAAGCAGATTTTTCAACTTCCTGAAATCCTGAAAGAAATGAGTAGTTCTGAGTTCAATTAGCTAATGAGAAGCTATCTTCCTTTATTACCTGCAAGTGAACTACGGAAGTGTTGCTTTGTTTTGCTATACTCCCCAAAGTAGCATACGTAAATTTTCCAAGTTTCACTTGATAAACAAGATTAACCAACTAAGATATGAAATTGAATGCGTAGAGTAAACATAAAAGAAGAGAAATCAAACACAAGATGTATAGTGATTCGGCAATGTATAGCCTAGTCCACTTCTCAAGCTTCGACTTGAGATTCTACTTCAAATTTGGAAAACCACTAGCTTTTTCGAGGAGCTAGCACTACAACAAAAATTACCTTTTATAGAGTTCGAAAAACGCTATTGAAAGTAACTGATAACGTTCTTAAGAATGTTAACACAACCGATGTTATAAAAAGTCTCAAGTTTTTTATAGCATTCTACGAATGTTATCTATTTATATTCTATTATAGCATTCTCTAAATGTTATCTATTTATGTTCTATTATAGCATTCTCCGAACGTTATCATTTTAATAGCATTGGTTCAAGTTATGGAATGACACTCTTTTATGGCATTGCTACAAATTTATTTCAAATCCTTGACCTGATCAATAGCATCCAATCAACTCATTTGGTACAAAACCTAAATTATCCTATTGCCATGAATCCAACAAGAACACATTCACCTAATTCCATACAAAATTAAAATGGAAATAATAATGTTTCATCCGAAACACAAGTACTATACATATTAACTTCACATAGAAGAAATACCAAAAAATAGTAGCTTCCAACTACAAACAAAATGCAAAAAGAGACTATATAAACATCTAAATATCCCTTAAGTAGCCTACATGTCTTCATACCACAAAATAAGAAAAGGAAATGACAAGGAAAATGGTTCAACTAAGTTCCAACAAGTGGCGGTAGCAAGATCATAATCTATGATTCTCCATCTTCACAAAAAGTGACAAAACATTGATCTTCTCTTTGCACTTGAAGACCTACAAAGAAAGAAAACATTTGGATTATATTCTAATCAAGTCAACTTTAGCCAAACAAAAAATTAGTCTCTTGATCATAGCTAAAGTGCTTGAAACTCCAGACCGGCCTTTTACCATCGGGTTTCCATTCGAAATTACAAATCTTCAAGCCACGCATACAAGGTGTCAACTCTTTTGCATTTTAAGTGAGACTACTATGACATACTAATTGCTTCACTATATAAAGCATGAGACTGCCTAATTGATACGTTCCCCCGTCACCATCTTTCTGGCAGCACAACAGTGCCATCCTAAAGAGCCAAAACAGTTTCTGCAGAGTCTACATTGGCAAAGAGACAAGTTGGTCTTGACTAGGCGCCATAATCTAATCCAATTTCCATTGCACAGTTTTATTATTCAGCAATTTTCAAGAGTTGCAAAATCATTAGTCTGCTCATTATTAGGTAAGTTACAATTTCTAACATTCCAAATAAGAAAATGAACCTACTTTTGGTTGCCTTGCTTTAAAGATTTTGCATCTAAACAACTTCACAGTGAAGTTCCCAATACTTTTGACATGACTGTCCTCCTAATGGCATCTTGACTGTCCTCGGGAAAAAGAAAAAAAAGAGACAAGATTCATCCCATTCAGCATTTTTTATGCTATTTTTTGCAAATCTAAAGTAAACAACTTTTTATCGTGGTAGAAACAACTGGTATAGTTATTGTTCTCTCAGTTGTTACCATACATACAAATTCCTCATGAAGTCATACATGGACATATATCATTGTTGGCAATAAGCAAGAAATGCTAGAAAGTTTTCTATGTTCGCTTCCTTTGTATACATAACAGTCTACGTACATATAACTTGATAGACAAAAAACATATCATAGAAATGGCCCCAAGTACTTCTATGCAACCCATAAACCAAATTGTCATCTGAAACAACAACAAGAGTGTCACACCGAAGATAAATTACAAGAGGTGTCTTGAAACGTAACAAGTTTCTCTTCTTAAACAGTTTTTGCAGCTTTCAGCAGCTTGCTTACTCCAAAGTCTGCAACTTTTAGGTGCCCAGAAATCTGAGGATACTCCTAGGGCACATCAGTTTGTTCAAGACTGAGCCTTAGGATGCAAATAGGACATACAGTAGCCCCTACATTTTTAAACAAACTACGAAAAAAAAATCAGGAAGACTGGAACAAAAAATCAAGCAAGAATAAGGCTTTATTAGAAGCGTCAAAAAATCAAGCAACGGAAATTTTTAGAACAAACACCGTCATTAATTATGGCACACTATCTGGCAGTAATTGAGTCCTAAAAAAATAGTGATTAGAAACTATATGAGGTATTAAGTAGCTGGCTTTATTAGAAGCGTCAAAGGTTTTGGGTTAATTTTTTATCCTTAGCTCAAGTAGATGATATTTTATCTGCACTAAAATAAAAAACGAAAATCAATACCAAGTCTCAACAACCTGCAACTACAATAAAAGTGGATGTTATCCTCCATTTTATTCTCCATTTTATTGGTGTTGTTTCTTAACTACAAGATAGTGATAAAGGGATTCAACAGAACCAGTTATACTTTAATCCATTTTGGACGGTAAAAGGATGTCTTTATCACCAAACTCGTGTTACGACATGATGCTAATGCAGAACAATGGAAGGCTAAGTTTATTGATGGACTTCTTACTATTTTTGCTGAGAAAGTTAGGCAAAAGCTGAAAATCTCGCTCTCAATGGTAACTTGTGAGGCCACTCCCGGGGAATAATCGTATATTTGGCCACCTTAGTACTGTTTGTTTTCAAGTTGGTTTATCTATTTGCAATGATCTAAAATTTCAATGCAAATTGAGAAACAAAAACTAATGGTAGAGAGAGGTGAAGTTTGTCAACAAAACAAAAACTAATTCCGATCAATTACCCAAAGTGAACCTACAATTTTTTTTTCTTTCATCAGCAAGTGAACCTACCTTGTTTATCCTAGTACAAAGAGAAGCAACCATTCAACAAGCTATCACCTTAGAGTTCAAAATAACCACTATTGCACTCTTGCATAAACAACAATCATTCAAAAGCATTTTTCCCCTAGTCACCAATTATTAATCGCTATGCCCCAGACTCAAACTCCAGAAAACTACATAGAGATGGAATATTTGTACTCGAAAGACCTTAACATGCACTGGAAATGGTGTAAACGATGTTGTTTGCCCTAGTACCCAATATAGAATCCACAGATAAATGCCAAAAGAGGTCATAGAGCAATAAGAGAGATTGTCTACCACAAGTTTTTACCTCACACAGCACCATACTCTTCTCTCCTTTTTGATATAACTAAAACTATGGTATCCAAATTAAGTTACACGCGTCTCATCTGATTATTCACAAAATATTTAACAGCATATTCAAAGAGCAAAGCATAAATGAAAATTTAGATAGCAGACTTAATTAGTGCTTGAAAATTCACAGTTTATAAAAATTTGAGGTATGGAAACCTGAGTTATCTTATCTGCATACACCTCCTACTATGTAGAAACACTCAGAGATAATACTAAAGCATCAGGTTTTTGCATCATAAACAAATATCTCCAACTTTCAAATGAAATAAAGGAAAAACACAACAAAACCAATCAAAACTCTAATTAGAAAGTACTCCCTATATTTTTTTAAATAATCCAGAAACTCAAGAATTACCATCTCATCATCTCTCTCCACCTCTTGCACACACAAGCACAAGAAACGACATTTTGTTGCAATTTCTATCTCTCTGTATAACACAAGGCTCGCGGATATGGAGATATTTCAGTCCCCTTGAAATTTGCATTAATTCATACGTTTTTTATGTCTTGCTTCTTACTTGTGATTTGGAGTTTACTAAACATATCAGCATATCAGAGTCTACCTTCTGTGTTAGCCGTTCAAAGCCCATGTAGTGAGCAATAGTGTTATGTACGGGGAAATCCCCCATTCTGAAATTTATTTTTATTTATCTTCGAGAATGCAAAAATGGGGTTTGAAATAGCCAATTCAATCAGATACTTTGAAACCCAAATACCAAACTACTTTTGAAAACCTAAATCAAAATATTGACCTTAGAACTGGCGTCACATATCCTCGTCTCCATCGTTCCCGAAGCCGTGTCATAGACCATCGCCGTCGTCCATTGTTGTCACAAAGGCTCATCCACACCATCACAAGATAAAGAAGGAAAGAAAGAGATCGCAATAACGAAAGAGATCGAAGCAAGGGTTTGGGTCTATGCCGGCTAGGGTTTTGATTTCGATGCACGAAGTACAGAGGAGATGTGGCGCTAATCGTTTTCATGAAGTGATGAAGAGAACTGGCGCTAGTCCTAAAAATCGATTCGAATTTTCAGCAATTTGTGTGCGACTAGTGAGGAGAAGATCTGGCGCCTAATACTTTTGGTGGAACGCTATATTTGAGTTAATGAAACGCTATTGTAATTTGTGCGAGAGTCATCTCCTTTCTTTCCAAATGTTGAACGCTATAATTGTCTCTCTTTAATAGCATTCCTGGAAAAACGCTATGATTTAATGTTATTAAAGCTCATATTTGTTGTAGTGTAGTGATCCGCTAGGATTTGTACCAAAATCCTAGGAAAGAACCCTCACCAAAATAAACCCAATTTTGATTCTAAGCTCTCAAGTGTTTAATCTCCTAAACACACACTTAGAGTAAACTAGAGTGTTACGACTCTATAACAAAGGTATATGAAAGATGTAAATCCCAAACAATAATCTTTTTGAGTATTAAATATGAAAGTAGAAGGCTATGAGAATCTTGATTTGTAAGCTTGGATCTTTGTATGCTTGAATGTAGATGTTTTGCAAGTGTAAGATATACCTCAAATTGTGCTTGAACCTTCTATTTATATTGGTCTCAGCGAATTACCCGTTCCTAAAGGCATGACACAAGATATTGTGAACCCAACCTAAAATAAATAACTTTTCCACTATTGACAACCCACACCAATGAATCTGTCTCCTTTCACAATACACTTCTTGTATAGTCTTTCTAACCATTTTCAATAAATTACTTTAACAGGAAAAAAAAGGGGCAATTTATAGTAAACAATCAAATGAAAAATTGATTGATGTTAGGAAATGTGTTAAAGCATCTCCAGTGATTGCTTTTGGGGAAGGGAAGTATTTAGAGAAGGAAATGACCCAATAACAATAAGTTGGGAAAAGACGGTAATTGTAAAGAACTAGGGGGCTTGATTTTAAGAAAATACTAAGCTTGGAGAAGGGAAATAATTGTGATTGAAGGAGGAGATTAAGGAAAAGAGAGAAACGTGGGAACCAAGGAGACATGGAAGGGAGAAGTGGTGAGAGAAAGACAAATTTGGAGAATGAAACATAAAATTTACAGTGGGTAGTATGTAATGACGTGACTTGAGTAAATCAAGTGGCAATATTTGGCTCGCATTGAATTTTCAATTTGGAATTTTGGAGCTACAATTTTAAAAAGTATGTTTAAAAGCTATAATTAGCACCAAAAGTTTTTGCATTAGATAAAAATTTGGGGCACCATATTTCAAATCCTCAAGCACTGATCAAAAGTATACATGGATAATTTTGGAAGACTTGTGTTTCCATTGTACATTAGATTTGCTCCATTAAGGGTTAGAAGTTGCAAAAGTGTCAAACTTTGTGGGACGAAGGGAGTACGTCTTTTCGTAGGGGGCGGGCAATTTGGGATGGAAGGAGTATCTTATGTGTTACTTGATCACTCTTATCAAATGATACACTTATTGTTCTATCATTTGTGTCATGAATCTGAAAATACTTATTGATGGAAATGTTGTGACTATGCTATGTTACGACATACACAAGTTCTCGAGGTAGTATACAACTAGAGGAATAGATAAACGATGTTAAGTTGAAAGAAAATTGGGGAAGTGTTAGAAGTGTGAAATTGTAGATGTTGTTTGTGAGCCATGGTTATGGCAATGGTTACCAAACGGGGCCATGTGTGTTGGAGGTTACCAAACGGGTCTTAGGTGATATTAGGTTACCAAACATGCCTAAAAGTGGAAAGGATGCTAACATGGGCCTAGTGTGTGTTATTGCCCAAACCATAAATTGGTCTTGACATGGTAAGCTCCAAATGGCTATTTTTCTCTTGTTATGCTCGTAAGTGAATCCATGCTAGGTAAATCGCTTTAGTGCATTCAAGTAAGATTCTGGTGCAAGACAAATAGGATGGGAATGAGCCCATGAGACGGGTCATAGTTAGTGGTTGTGGAAGGAAAGGACTATGGAGAAAGTCCTTAGAGTTCGCTTAAGTTAATAGTTTAGGAAAGTACTGGATGACGTGTTACTTTTCTACTTATATTAACGTTATTGAATTGTCATGCTTATACTTGTAAAATAAGGTTTAGAAGGCATGGAACTATCTATTGAGCGTCAACCATTCATGGTGTTATATGGCCCTGACGTCTAATAACAGGTACTATGGAAGTTGGAGAGGCGCAGTAACCTCCATTAGAGGAGCAATACTAGCCCGAGGACATTCTAGCTCTGGAGGGAGAGTTAGTTAAGCCATGGATGTCAAACTAGTATAGGAGCTGCTTAATTTTAAGTAATGTTATTTGAAATTCCCAAAAGTATAATCTCATTTGTCAAACTCTACTTTATTTGTTAATGTTACAAGACTATGTTAATTTTATTTCAAGTATGTAAGACTTCTCATGCTTTGTTATTTAATTAACCCTAATTCGAGATGACAGAAACCAAAGATGTCCCATTTTTGTAATTTAAATTTAATTTATTAGGAGGTGTAGTTTATTAACTTAAAGGGAATTTATTAAAATGTACATTTTATTTAAACTTAAACAAGTTACAAGTACTAAAATATAAAAGACAGTAGTGCCTAAAAAACAATTTCCATGTACTTAAATTGAAAAGATAATATTGCCAAAGAATAAGTTACTAGTACCTAAGCTACAATTATCCTTATTCTCCTACCGGTCCAAAATGTGTTCAATAAGATCATTGCGAAGTCTATGATATTCTTCGAAAAATCACATCTACTGTGACAAGCAAGGAAGTTAGTATACACAGTTGTTGGCTCTCATGACACTTCAATTGGACTTGTTGAAAGTAGTTTGTCATCTTTTGCATCTGTAAGCTGATGTCACTCACCCTCAATCATCATGTTGTGTAGAATAATGCAAATTTTCATGTAGGCAAGATCTTTCGCATACCACATTCGTGCTAGACCTTTAACAATTGCAAAACGGGCTTGTAGGATGCCAAATGCCCTGTCCACATCCTTTCGACATGCTTCTTGTATCATTGTCTCTTCAGTGTTTGCGGTTGATAAATTCTCTACAATAGTTGCCCATTTCGGGTAAATCCCATGAGTAAAGTAATATCCCATTTTCGTATGGGTGGGCATTGATGGTGTAGTTGGCAGGAGGAGAACGAGCATCAACGAGATCATTAAAAAGATGAGATTGATCAAGAAAAATGACATTATTAAATGCCCCAAGCATCCCAAAGAAAGTGTACCATATCCACAAATCATGTGAGGCGATAGCTTCATTTATAATGGTTGGTTTGTCCACATGTCAAGTGAACGCACCATGCCAAGCAATTGGACAATTCTCCTAGCGCCAATGCATGCAGTCCAGGTTGCTTAGCATTCCAGGGAATCTACGTCTTCTACCAACCTCTAGGAGCTTGCAACATCTGCCTCATTTGGCGATCTTAAGTAGTCACCTTTGAAAATGTGGACAACTGTGCAACATAGTTTTTTAGAGATTCAAATGTTGTGCTTCGACCAATACGGATGTAATCATCTAGAGCATCAACATGCATGCTGTATGCAAGCATCCTAAGAGCTGCAGTCATCTTTTGCTTACTAGAAATACCCATGACACCAGCGGCATCATTTATTTGGATGAAGTAATTGTCGTGTTGTTCGATTTGGCTCAAGATATTAAGAAACAAAATGGCAATTCATATGGAAACGTGTATGAAAGACATCGGCCAGCCATGTGGAATCGTCAACAAAGTAATCCTTCATTAGTTCCTTGTCGCCTCTGACTCTATTTCGACAGTAGTGTCGCTTGCCACTAGTTTAACCTAATGCTTAGATTGTTGGTCATTTTGTTGTATCGTGTTGTGATACTCTAGTGCCATCATTTGTCGTCATCTTCACATTGTCTCATATTTACTACAATAAAGATGATGGTGGAGATTTTGAAATTTTTCCGCGAGGAGCCATTTTTTGACTTGTTAATTGTAGAAAATAAGAGAATAAGGACAATGCTTCCTTTGAATTATTATTTTTATTTATAGACATTAACGTGGAACGATAGTTGGACAAGTGGTTGAGAGAAGGATAAATGTAATCCTTCATTAGTTCCTTGTCACCTCGGACTCTATTTCGACAGTAGTGTTGCTTGCCACTAGTTGAACCTAATGCTTAGATTGTTGGTCATTTTGTTGTATCATGTTGTGATACTCCAGTGCCATCATTTGTCGTCATCTTCACATTGTCTCATATTTACTACAATAATACAATAAAGATGATGGTGGAGATTTTGAAATTTTTCCATGAGGAGCCATTTTTTAACTTGTTAATTGTAGAAAATAAGAGAATAAGGACAATGCTTCCTTTGAATTATTATTTTTATTTATAGACATTAACGTAGAACGATAGTTGGACAAGTGGTTGAGAGAAGGATAGATGAGAATTATTGTAAACATTGCACCAACATTGCCCTTTTTAACCAAATAATAATCATCATCATTCATTCATTCATTCATTCATTACATATCTGATGGCAACGTATCTAAGCCCCAAAAGCCTCCAAATTCCAAATTTTTAATTTTTTTTTCAAAGAAGTCTCAATTCCTCTTACTATTCCACGTGTCCCATAACTCCCACCCCATCTCTAACTTCCCTACTTTCTTAGAACCGGGGGGCCTGCAGTGAGCAACTCACTACAGGTGTGTAGTGAGTTTGAGAGCCGTTCATTCTTGTTTTAAACAGTCGAGAATTGTTTGCGTGAATAGTTTATTCAAAATCCAGACCATCCAAAACACTTTGGATGACCCAAATTCACTCACTACACCCTGTAGGGCCCCTACTTCTCTCCTCATTCCCTTCTATATTTCTATTTTAAAAAGTTATGCTTTATTTTTTCTACTTTCACAACCGTAACGATTGATTGGAACTCTTATTACAAGTTCATTACGAGATTTTGTTATTTTTAATTTCTTCCTTACAAGTGCAACAGAAGACTCAAACCCCTCCCTATCTCTATTTTGTCCAACCAACCCCCAAAAACAGCCTCCAAGAGACTCCCTAAACAGGTGAACAAAATACAAAAGTGAACAGTTGCTCCCCAAATCCCACCCCATTTGTTCAGTCACTGTTCACTCCCTACCTACTTTTTAATTATTTTTTCCCTCACACTTCTCTCTCCCTCTTCCCCTTCTCGGCATCTCTCTCCACCAGATCTTGGGCGACAGCGATGGGTTTCGTTCGACTTGGCCGACGGCACGGCGACGGGTTTCGTTTGACTTGGCCGACGGCAACGGCGAGATATGGGTTTCAGTTGACGGCGACTGGTTTCGTTCGACTTGGCCGACGGCGACGGCGAGATCTTTGTTCGATGGCGACGGCGAGTTCTTCGTTCGACGGTGACGGCGAGTTCTTCGTTCGACGGGATCTGGGTTTGGGTTTCGTTCGACGGGATCTGGGTTTGGGTTTCGTTCGACGGGATCAGGGTTTCGTATACATGGGTTTGTATGTATATATGGGTATATATTGTATTATTTAGAAAAGTAAAAATTAGTATTTTAATAGTGGAGAGGTAGTATAGGTAGTATTGTTGGAGTGTTGAAAATGACATAGGTAGATAAAACACTTTTGACTAATTTATTTGGCTCAAGATTTGTTGAGCCTTGTCGTACTTGCCCTAAATTGTGTCCGTTAATGCACAGAACAACATGAAAAAAAATCATATTAATGTACCTTTTGTTTACTCGTGCATCGAATGGGCAGAATGCTATTCATGAGTATTTTTTGGGAGAATCCGACTATGTGTACGCACAAAAACGTACGGATCATGCACATACACCACGCGGGGGCCCCAAAAAAATTTCAAAAAAATACCATAAATTTTAAAATATTATTTTATGGGGCCCCGTAAAAAATCAGCTCAATTGGATATCGGCAAGTATGTTTTCTAGATTCACAGGGACGAATCAGTTGTTTCGTCCCGCGAATCTAAAACATACTTCGATATTCAATCGATTTTTTTACTTTACTCTAAAATAATATTTTAAAATTTATGGTATTTTTTAGAATTTTTTTGGGGCTCGCAGTGGGGCCCGTGGTGTACGTGCGTGATTTGTACGCGTTTTTTTTATTAAAAATGATCTGACAGACTGATTGCACCATTTCTCGGACACTTGCTCTGCCACACCCCTCACATGTGGTGGGTGGGTGAGAGGGTGTGGATGTGAGAGGGTGTGGCAGAGTGTGTCCGAGTGGGTGTGTATGTATCATTATTCTTTTTTGCGTACACACAGTTTTTTCGTTTTTGGGAATTGCTCGTGTCAAAATGGCATGACCTGGAATTGCTCTAAGTAGTCAAAATCGGTTTGACTACTGTCCGGTGTACTTTTCCCACCGCAGTCATCCCAACCCTGTATTCAATTGGATAGTATCACAGCGAGAGAGAGAGAGTAAAAATGGATGCAGATGGAACGCCGTCTCTCAAGGGGTATCGTATGCCCGCTGAGTGGGAACCTCACTCTCAGTGTTGGATCGGTTGGCCCGTGAGCGCTCTCTCTCTCTCTCTCTCTCTCGCGATTTTTTGCATTAATTGATCTACAATTATTTGTTGTTCGTATGTATGTAGATTATTCAAGTTTCTAACCAGTCTTTTTGGCTATAAACGAATTCTCCGCTTTTATAGACGTCTCAATTAATGCTTTTAGCCGACTTTCTGCTGTCTACCGTGACAGGGGGCGGAGGGGAACGGGTCCCAGATCCAATGATGTGATCTGAACCATTCAGTAACTTGTGCTCACCTCATCACTAATGTGAAAAAACCATTTTAATTGGACATTGTCGTTAAATGATCGAATTGCATTTTTGTTGAAGAAATAGAATGCGATTCGATGAGCTCACTGATGTTTTCATGGCAAGTGCGATTCGATTATGTGCTCAGTGATGTTCATTTTCATGTAGTTAGCCTTGACTGTGCAGTGGGCGCTACATGATTAACGTTTCAGACCACATGTACATGATTAATGGTTCAGATCATTTTATCTGCCTTTCCATCTATAATTTTTCGGAAACTTACCTTCGCTTGTGTTTACGGAATGGGCACCCCTTTGCTTTCTCTCTTAGGGGTCTACAGTGGCTAGGTTTTGGGTTTCTGGTATAATTGTTCTTTCCTGGGTATGCCCTTTGTATTTCTTAAATGGTTCGTTTTTATGAATCATTAACTTATCAAGGAAACAAAATTCTGACTTTCTTGAAGTTTTATGTACCTAGGCATGTAAATGCAGAGTAAGAAAGTGCTTTGAGTTTCCTCGATCACTATGTGAATTGATTGTCTTCATCATGAATCCCAGGAACGTCCAGATAATTGGCGAGACAATGGAGTACACGGACAACGTGTATTTGCCAAGGTAGCATCTGCAATCGCAAAATTTGAACCTGTAACTGTCTGTGCTAGTGCTGCTCAGGTTGGTATTGCTTATGAAGATGGTTTGTCCCACCAAAACTTGAGTGTTTCTTCTCAATTGGACCTGACAATTGAATTGCGTCTTGATCAGTGGGTGAATGCTCGCAGTCAGTTGCCACCAAATATCAGGGTTATTGAGATGAGCAT
The DNA here is from genome assembly GCA_016920895.1 of Vaccinium myrtillus. Lineage (NCBI taxonomy): Eukaryota > Viridiplantae > Streptophyta > Magnoliopsida > Ericales > Ericaceae > Vaccinium > Vaccinium myrtillus. The sequence continues at coordinate 22,662,896 of CM029277.1, forward strand.
GAATGATTCTTGGTTTCGTGATACTGGGCCAACAGTGAGCTTCTTACCTCTTATTAGTTTTTCTTTTCTTGATTGACTAATGGATGGAAAATGGTTATTGAACCTTCAAATTTTTTACCTTCCTTTGGGTAGTTCGTAGTAAGAGACAGCAACTCAAGCGTTGGGGACCTGGAGCCAAAGGTTGCTGGAATTGATTGGAACTTTAATAGCTATGGAGGTGAGGCTGTAGGAAATGTAATCTGGCGAGTTTATGCGAATGTGATTCCCTAAATCTGCTGGAAATATTTTAACTTGTTTGACAGTGGAGAAGGATATTGTGAATAAAATTTACATCTACTTGAGTTACTTTCTATTTATCAGATTATGGTCTAAAAAACTAGCAGATCACATACCCGTCTTTCCACGCTTCCAAGCACTTTGACTGCTTCTGGTGAAAAGTTTAAATCTAAATTCTATAATTCAGAGGCCAAAATCTATAATCCAAATCTAAGAATGAAACTACTGTAACTAATAATGCTTTTGAACAATAACCAAATGTTGGATACAAAAGCTTTGTCTTGAAGACGTTTGTAACTAATAATTCTATAATTCATATGGGATGGGTCGACATTTGTAGGCGTTGAAGACGGTTGTTACACAGATTGGAGTCTTGATCTTCTTCTGGCGAGGAAGGTTAGAAGGTTGTTTGTTTCAGTTTTTTTTATTTTATTTTATGTGTTCTTTGATATGTAAGCTTCTTATCAGATGGTTTTCTAATTGACCCTGTCTGTGCTCTTTTGCTGTTAGATTTTGGCAGTTGAGAAGGTTCCCAGGTTTCCTCACTCTATGATTCTTGAAGGTGGAAGCATTCATGTAGATGGAGAAGGTAATGAGTTAACATTCCATTGATGGAAGTGTCTTGAGTTATTCAGTTGATAAACATTCGGTCCCGCTAACAAGTGCCCCTGGGGCATTCTTTAACTCCTATATTTAGGCATAATTACATATATTACATATTGTTATTACAATTCCAAGATTAAGTTATTACCACATTGAGAATACAAATCATTTCCATAAAACAACTCCTATAATTACGTGAGTATTCACATCTAATATGGAAAATGATAGTGACAAGTGATGCTTTCCATAAATACAACTACTATATTTAGGTATATTTATTGCACCTAAACAAATGCCCCATGGGTAGCATTTGTCATTTACATTTGACAAAGTGTAAATGTCATTCATGGCATGCATATACTTATACATGCACATGCATAATTAGCAAAGAGATTGGTTGAAATTGTGATAGTGGAGGCTAGTTAAAGCTAACTCCCTTAAGAAAATGAATAGCAGTTTCTTTTTTTCTTTTGCGTTATTTTGTAGCACTAAATTCACTATGATGGATGGGAAGTATACCATGTTTTAGAACTGTTTCTTAGTGTAGATTGTTAGGGTATTAGCCTTTATTCAGTAACATTTTCCTTAACTTACCAATTTTTAGATGAGGTCATTGCCGAGGTTAGATGACTCAAATTAGAATGATCACATTCTGGAAGGAATGTAGAATCTGATTGGGTGATGCTTAATGGTCGCTCACTATTTAGCAATCTTCCTTGTACTGCCTTTTCTTTTTGATAAGTTCTTGTACTGCCTTTTCTTGTAGTGTCTGTGTCTGCCATATTAAGATTGTTCCATGTAAGCAGTTGCGTCACTAACCACTATTTACTTGATTTACCTGGAACACATAATAAAGCTTTGTTTCTAGAGGATTAATTCATTTACCTTGAGTATAGCAAGCTTTGGATTTATTTAGCATTTGTTTCGGTGTTTCCTTTCTTCAGGGACTTGTCTAACTACAGAGGAGTGCCTCCTGAATAAAAACAGGAACCCTCATTTGACTAAAGCTGAAATTGAGGATGAACTCAAAGCGTATCTTGGAGTCAAGAAGGTTATTTGGTTGTCTCACGGATTATTTGGTACCCATTCACCTTCAATACTATTTATGTTGGCTAGCTAATTATCTTACACTGATATTTGAGATGCCTTTCCAAGATGTTTAACTAATGTTTTTTGGTCTTTCTTACCAACAGTCCAACACCCTGTTGGCACCCGAACTCTGTTCCCCTCGTTCTTTACTTTTTGTCAATTTCCTTTACTTATTTCTGAGATGCCTAGTTCTTACCAGCAGTTCTTTCATCTATTAGGTATCTGATTGTTAAACAGTTTTGTTTAACAGAAAAATTCATTTTCTATGAAGAAGTTTCTAGAGTTCCTTTATGTAAAATGTCTGTTATTTTTTCTGCCTCGTACGATTTTCGCTCATCTATTGACTTCTGAAGAGGAAAACACATTTACAAGAAAACCCAAGTTCAAAACTACCCGATTACTGGACTGAAGTCCTTTATCACGGTGATTTGCAGGTGATGACGATACTAATGGTCATATTGACAACATGTGCTGTTTTGTGAAGCCTGGTGTTGTTTTGCTGTCCTGGACTGATGATGTGTCAGACCCTCAATATGAGCGATCTTTAGAAGCCGTTTCTGTTCTGTCCAATGCCACAGACGCTAAAGGTAGAAAACTAGAAATAATTAAACTCCACGTACCTGGGCCGCTTTATATGACAGACGAGGAGGCATCCGGATTAATTCAGGTGAACATGGTGCTTATAATTTTGTTATTATTCCTTCATTGTTGTTCTGGATACTCTTTATTTCATTAAATGAAATGTAACTGAAAGTACCTTCTCCATTGTGCAAATTTACCATTCAAAATTCGACTTTCAAGGCTTACATGATATTTTCCTGCTTGCCTGTTGGGGTCGCACTTCTCCTAAAACTTCCTGTGAAGATGCTTGAAATGTAACTGAAAGTACCTTCTCCATTGTGCAAATTTACCATTCAAAATTCGACTTTCAAGGCTTACATGATATTTTCCTGCTTGCCTGTTGGGGTCGCACTTCTCCTAAAACTTCCTGTGAAGATGCTGAAAGGCAGTGCCCCACACATTGATTTTTAGTAACTATCTAAGTCTTTTATTTGGTAACCCAAATGCCGATCTCTTGTTCTCAACCTTGACGCAAACCCGCACGGACATGAGTCTGTCTTCGCGACGCAACACTCTTTATGCAAGCTAGTATATTGCCTCCTAAGAAGAAAAAACCTCGTAAATTTTGTGGGAATGCACAAATTTAGTCATTTCTCTGTTTTGATCTTCCTTCCTTGCTTCCATTGTGTTTTAGTCTCTAGCAATGTCTTGTGAGACACTGAATCAAATAAATTTAGTCTTCCTCTGGCAAATATGTTGAGAGCAGGACGGTGAGGCTAAACCAAGACCTCCAGGCACAAGGCTTGCTGCTTCTTATTTGAACTTTTACATTGCAAATGGAGGTATCATAACACCACAATTTGGGGACCAAAAGTGGGATGATGAAGCCGTTCGTGTTCTCTCTTTGGCCTTTCCTGATTATGAAGTAAGTGGTAGTGCTTGGTTATTATACACTTAACTACCTTCCTTTCTAGAACACATGAGAGATGATATATATCAGTCTTTTGTCTTCATGAAGTCCACGTCTTCAGATTCTAAACAATTTATTTACCACAAGTCTTTTCCTCTCTAGTAGTTTTTGATACAACTCATTTTGATCAGTTATACGAATAAGATCCAGCTTATTGAAAGCTTCAAGTATTCAATCCGAAATCCCTTCATTTTACTAACTGAAATCTGAATCTAAGTATGATATAATTGGTGGTTTTAAAATGTAGGGAGTGTGGGAAGTCTTTAAAACTAACTACTTCACTTGTTATTAGAGGGATTATAATTTGAATTTTAGAATTGTTAGTTTACTGGATGGAAAACATCATTAGGGGAGTAGTTTAGTTCGTTCGTTAGTGGGATGCTTTATAAGAATGCCAGGGGAAGGGGCAATAGTCCAAAAGGCCCAAATTGTTTTGAGTTGACTATTATGTAACTTTGTAGTTGTTCTGCAACAGCTTCTGAATATAACTGCCAAATCACAACTTTGTGTCTTGGAAAAATTATTTATATTTAGTACGCAACAAGCACGTGATATGTTATCTCCGATAGAAGTGGCAGCTAAGCTTGAACTGTATTGAAACTTAAGGATTGTTTCTTTTTTTGTTTTCGGGACCTTTTCAAGGAAAGTGAATTCTTCCATCTTGTTTCGCAAGTGTTTATAGGGACAATAAATCAGTACAATGAGATCGGACTTTGGAGTCTCCAAAAGATGATGAATTTAGTTGCGGCCATATAAAGATTAAGAGATGGATGGAATCATTGCAAATGTAGAAAAACAAAATGAACCGTCTCGTATGCTATTAGTACTAGTGGCTTTATTCATTTGCATGCAATGCCCTGTGTAGTGTATCTATATATTGGTCCATACTGAACAAGCTTAATCTTCTGGGTGGTTGGTTGGTTCAGGTAGTAAGGGTCGAAGGTGCAAGGGAGATTGCTTTGGGTGGTGGAAATATACATTGCATCACACAACAGCAGCCAGCTGCTTTGTGAGTATTCTGAAACCTGATTCACAGGATCGAGGTATTGGCAAGACTTCTCCCCAGAGGTCCAAAAAAGAAAAGAAAAGAAAACCAGATTGGATTGAGGGCTATTTCAGTTGTTCAAGATACCTAAATGATGGGTATGCATCTTTATTTGCACTATTGACTTGTGTGTGAGTGGTGAAGGCACTCTTTTTAGCCTGGTAGTGAATGTGGCAGTGAATAGGATCCTGTACCCTATTATAGAACTGGTAGGCAAATTTATGGTTTTTATCCTTTATGTTGCAATGTTATGGTGTTTCGTTCTTTCTGACTCTGGGACGCGGGTATGATTTTCCTTTATTTGTCCGTGATACCCAATTCAGGTAAGTCAAGTTGATGTGAATTTGTGAAGAGTTGCATCTAATATGGTACATATATGAGAACTTACATAGACAATCGTCAAACACTCCTTACGCATCAACCCTCGAGGATCACTCCTTACGCAATAACCCTCGAAGATGTTTCAAAAACTTTCCGATCATATAAAAAACTCCTTTGTATTTCAAAACATCTTAAAGAATGAAAATAACCAATCGTCGCTTGTAGAATTTAACCTTTTCATATAATAATACTTCAAAAGTTTTTTTTTTTCCTTCATATTTTGAATGCGTTAATTTTGTACCAATATGAGTAGCACACAAAATTTTGGACCCCGCTTTTAGTTCATTTGTAGGAGCCCAAGGCAAATTCGTTTTTGCTCATACCTGATACACTCACCATATGAGCTGAATGGCAAATTTTCAATACTCACGACATTTTTTTCAGCAAAGAAAAAGCTTAATTAATCATATGAAAAGGTACAAAGGAATATTACGACAAGTAAACCTCCACAAATCGTAGAAAACTTGTTGGACGATCATTATCTCTGTCCTTTATATTTCGAAAAACAAAACCAATCCTCTCATCAACTAAAAAAGAGTTTTGGAAACATGAATTGGAGTTCTCGCATAATCTCAAATAAAGTTTCAGAGCATGGGTTCCACATGCTCTTGAAAACCAGGATAGGAAAAAAAAAACGGTGACGGATCCTTTCCGATCCAACTAAACTAGACGGTCAATTTTTCTTGTTTTTTGTGTATATGTGTTTACATATAAAATTAACAAATCCAATAATTAATTGACACGTAATCAAGAATGCCAAACGTTGGCAAATATGTGTCAATGAAAATGCACTGAATTTTTGATATAAAGATGGATTAATATGATGTCGTATTAGTATTCATATTTGAAAAACAGTTATTGGCAGTTACAAGTGAAACTGATATAATAAATTGACTTCGAAGCCTTGATTTCAACTGCTAAATGCATGAACTCCACGTGTAAACGTATGAAACAAGGTAGTTGACAGTTAAGACACGTGGAATACATCATGCAAGGCAGTTATTTCCTTAACGTGTAATCATTTGAGTTATTTAAGCAACCATGCCGATTTAAATTAAAACTTCTGAAGGAAGTTTAGAGGAATTAAAATTCAGACGTGATGGGAGAAGAAACTGCCAATTCGAAGTGTAAAGATGGAGTTCGAAGCAAGCCAAGTTCAAATTCTTTGAGCGGGAAGTTCAAGTCACAAACAGCTCCTATAAATAGAAGATATTGAAGAAAGAAAAAGCCCCCGGACAAATCTTCAACAAACAGATATCAAACAAATGATGCTTGATTTGTTCATTGGCAAAGTAGAATTAGGATTTCGACTCAGTTCGAAGTAGATTAGGAAGTAAATTTCGGTTGTTCTTACAACAATCAATTGTTTGAAGTTCTTGTTACCTTGTATTTGAAGTTGAAGGCAATTTCGAAGTAAGTTTACCTTTGATTTATTAATCGAAGTATCTTGTTTCTTTATGGTTCTTTGATTTCCTAAGTATATTGGTTAGCATTTTCTTCACTTTGAAGGAAAAAATCCTCATAATTGAGGTAATTGAACCAATAAAACACAATCGCCTAATTCCAAAATTAATCTAAGGGAGGAGATTTAAAACTCTCTCTGGCACGCTCACACACAATTATTTTTCATTGCAAAGAAGTAAAAGAACCAAACACATTTTTTTGGCACGCCCGGTGGGACCCCTGAAAGTGTTGAATGGCTCCAAAACTTAGGAAGCAAGCAGATGATTCTCAGATTGGCCAAACGCCAGAGGATGAGAATAATGTTAATCCTAAAGAGAATGAACAAGTTGAAGGCCTTCAAACAGGCCCAGAAACTCGTACTGGTCAAGATCCAAATGTGGGAATTGGCCAGACCTCTCGAATGAACACTAGGAATAATAAAACTGTACATGTTAATGACCTAAAGAATCCAGAAGTTGGAGGAAATGTGTCATCTAGCCAGTTTGCTAAAATGATTGCTACATTTAAAGAGCTGGCTCAAACCTAGAAACTTATGTTGCAAAAATTAGAAGAGCAATCAGGGCTTAGGAATGAGCCTTTGCCTCCACTTGAGAAAGATAAGGGAGAGGCTAGTACAAGCAAGCATAAGTCAAGGCCTGGAAAAGAGCCCATAAATGTGGACGATATACCAGAGTCTTGGTATGAACCTGCAAAGACTTATGACCATAAGCCTAAGAAATCATATAAGCAAACTACTAATATTCCATTCGAACCTAATTTTGATGGTTTAGATGGGAATAAGGGTTTTAAAAATGATGATTATGGGTTTGATGAGTACAATTTTACCCTAGGAAGTCATTTTCCTAATAGGGTTAGTTTAAGGAGGCCTAATCCAGATACTGGAATTCCCAAGTATCCGGGAGTACCAGAGATGGGTAGGGTACATTCGAACCACCTTTATGAGCCCTTGGGAGGCAATAAGGAAGTTTCAAACAGCCTAGACCTTTTGATGGTCCTTATGAGAGATTTCCAGAGGACCACGTGCCTAGGAATGTGAATTGGGAACCACCTGCCAACCCAAGAGTTCCTTTGGGAGGAAATCCTGCCCTTCACGATGAGATCCTAGGCCTTATGCAGGAAGTTTATGGCCCTCTGAACCGGGGGGTACAAACTCAAATATACAGAAAACCTTATCCGGAATGGATAGATAGGCAGTTCGAAATCCCTAGGGGGTTTAAGATTCCAAATTTTACTCTGTTTCATGGAGATGGGAAACAATCAACAACTGAACACATTGCTAGATTTATTGCTCAGTGTAAGGAATTGGGTAATAATGGGTTCATTAAGTTGAAGTTATTTTCCCATTCATTGATAGGAACATCCTTCTAATGGTATTCTAATTTGCCACCAGAATTAGTTCCAAATTGGCAAAGGATGGAAGAATTATTCCATGCTCAATTTTATCGAACTGAACCTGAAGTTACCATGGCTGATTTAGCAAGGTTGAAACAAAAGCCTGATGAAAAGGCTGCTCAATTTATTGCTAGGTTCAAAAGGGCTAGGAATAAATGTAAACTTCAACTACCAGAAGTTGAATTTGTTAGAATTGTTCAAGATGGTTTAAGTAGGGAACTTAGGAAGAAGTTCGATTCTACTGAATTTAAGGATTTGGTTGATTTAATTTACAAAACATCAAGATATGAATCTTTGCTAGAAGATGATATTGATAGAAATAACTCTTCTTACTCAACATATTATAGAGATCTTACTTATGAAATTGATGTTGCTGAGATTGTTGAACATGATCCTTGTGTGTGTGAAAGTTTAGTTCGAAAGGATTCTTCTATAGCACCAAGGAGCAACTAGTAAAGTATATTCATTTGATGTTTCTAAGGCAGATGAAATCTTTGATTATCTGTTAAAGAAAAAGTTTATTAAACTTCCTGAAAATGTTAAACTTCCAACATTGGAAGAAATGCAAGGGAAAAAGTATTGCAAATGGTATGCTTCTTGGACTCATTCAACTAAAAACTGCAATGTTTTTCGTGGCAGGATTCAAGAGCAGATTAAGAAAGGAAGGATCATGTTTCCAGAAAAGCCTATGGGTATAGACACAGATCCATTTCCAAAGATAGAGGAAATGACTGCTAACACAAATGTGCCAACATCATTGGCCAAAACAGTTCGAGAAGAGTGGCAGAACAAGCAAGTGCAAGTTGGGATGAACTCTGTGCAATTTAGAAGAGGAAGACCAGAAATTGGTCAACTTCGAAGTGGTATTGGAAAAGCTACCAAGCAAAAATATGCATCAAAAAGTTCTTCTCAGGAAGGCTTTAAGCAGTCTCATCTTCCTATGCTTGAAGCATCCTTCTTGGAATGTTTATGCATGGAATGCCGAGCCAATTATTTAATTTTCAAAGACTTGGACAGACAGGGGGTTGATTTCTTTCCCAAAAGAATGGAAAGAAAAGCTTTGGATCAAAATAATGAAAGGAAGCCTTGGGTAAGTCCAAATCAAGGAAGAAATGAGAAACCATGGTTGGTTTCTAAAAGAATTGTGCCTTCTAGTCCAGTTCCACCAGCTTCGAAGAGGGAATATCTTCCTTCGAAGAAGGTTAACACTGGAAAGGCACCAATGGATCAAGGAAATGAAGTTCAAAAGCAACAATTCACTTTGGTAAAGGGGGTTCCTGATTGGTTTTTGAAGAAAATAAAACCAGAACTCTTCCAAGGTTACAAAACCCCTGTCAAGATTGAAAATAAAATGGTTAAACCTCCAAATACTACTACTGGTCAATGGGTTATAATTAGAGATCCAAAGACCAAGGCACCTCAAATGGTTCCTATGTTGACAAGAACCCAAAAGAGGAAATTGCAAATGAGATACACTAGTTTCCAAATGGAAGAATATGCCTCAAAAGAGAATTCTAATGGGAGTAATAAGTTCAATCCAAGGTTTAACAGACTCCAAAGAGAGGATTCAGAGGATTCTCTTCAAACGGGATTTACACAGTCTGAAAAGGAAACATTGGAGAGTTTGGCTGCAAGAATGGATAATGAAATGCATGAGAGTAGTCCAGTTTCTCCTCACTCCTTGGCAAGCTATCAATCTGGTTTGTTGGAAGCCATGATAGTGGAACAAGAAGAAGGTGGGGGAACAAGTTCCTCTCCTATTGAAACATTTTCTCCTATGGGAACTTCTGCAATGGGATCCATTGATAAGGTTGATACTGGAGAAAATGAATCAGAGCAACAATCATTTGAAGAGAAGACTATTCAATTTGGAACTTTTCCTGAAGTTCAAATCAATATGGTTTCTCCATCATTCATAAATTTTGGACCCTTTGGTCCAAATTGCTCACCAGTTTGAAGGGCTTTACAATCAAAAAGTTGCCCCTATGGAGATCATTGATGTTTCCAGTGATGATGAATATGATTTAACATATGATAACGGTTGGAATGAGGGATGGGGAGCAATAATTTCTAAAATTCAGGAGGAAGAAGAAGAAGATCTTCTTGTCATGGCTAATGCAATGAAGGAACCAGAAGTAACTTCTAAGGAGAGAGCAGTATTTGTTCCAGATCCAAATTCCGAGTATCCTTTAATTGTTGATTTTAATTGTGCTGATATTTCTTATCCTTTCAAACCACCTTCAACTAACATGAGGCACCATTTGATGCCTTTATACATCTCTGTTTCATTTGATGAAATCATTTTGAACAGAGTCCTGGTTGATAATGGTGCAGCAGTGAACATTTTACCTTGCAGAACTTTGAAGAAATTAGGAAAGGAGAAGGTTCGATTGATTCCAACAAGTACTTCCATTGCTGGATTTACTGGTGAAAGTATGAACCCTAAGGTTCAATTGATTCCAGATGAGGCTGCCTGGATGTAAATCCAAGGCAGAATTTGAAGAGGCTCTTTGGCCTTGGTTAAATTTATGGCTCTAGAGATAGAGCAGAAGTTGCAGGAAACAAACGTTTGGGAAGAATGATTGGCTGAGAAGTCTGACTGGGGATTGAGGCCAAGTGTGTTCGAAAAGGCCTTTGTAGGCTATGTGGATTCCCAAGATCCTTTAGAAGAAGTGGAATTGGGAGATGGAATTGTTCCAAATACTGTGCATATTACTTCAAAAGCTAAGTTGATTGCAGTGCTTAAAGAGAACAAGGAATGCTTTACTTGGAGTTACAAAGAATTAACAGGTTTGAGTAGGGATTTGGTTGAACATAGATTGTCTATCAAACCTAATTGCAAACCTTTTAAACAACTTCCAAGGAAGATGTCTCCTGAAACCATATTATTGTTTAAAAAGGAAATTCAAAATTTGTTAAATGATGGTTTCATTCGAACAGAAGATATGTAGAATGACTATCAAATATTATTCATGTTGTCAAGAAAAATGGGAAGATTAGGGTTTGCATTGATTTTAGAAATCTAAACACTGCAACTCCTAAAGATGAATACCCAATGCCTATAGTGGACATGCTTGTGGATAGTTCTACAGGACACAAGATCATGTCTATTATGGATGGACATTCTGGGTATAATCAGATTTGTATAGCTGAAGAAGATGTTCATAAAACTGCATTCAGAGCCCCTGGTAATCTTGGGACCTTTGAGTGGGTTAAAATGCCATTTGGGCTAAAAAATGCAGGTGCTACTTATCAAAGAGCAATGAACACTATTTTTCATGAAATAATTAGGGGTTTTTGGAGTGTTATATTGATGATATCATTGTCAAATCAGAATCAATGGATGATCATATACAACATCTGAAGACAGCCTTTTAAAAAATGAAGCATTATCAACTGAAACTGAATCCTGCTAAGTGTGCTTTTAGTGTCATGGCAGGAATTTTTTTGGGATATTTGGTTCATAGAAAAGGTATTTAAGTTAATAAGAATAAGGCTAAAGCTATTATTGAGGCTAAACCTCCTTTGAACAAGAAAGAATTACAAAAATTTCTTGGTCAATTGAATTTTCTTCGAAAGTTTATATCTAATACTACAGGGAAAACTAAAATATTTTCTTCTTTGTTGAAATTGAAGGATGGAGAGGACTTCGAATAGACAAAGGAGCATGATGATGCTTTCAAGGCCATCAAGGAGTACTCGATCAATCCTCCAGTTCTAGTTCCACCTGAGAAAGGGAAGCCTGTAAAGTTGTATTTAGTAGCAAACCATGACTCAATAGGAGTTTTGTTAGCTCAAACAATGATGAAAGCAAGGAACAAGCTATCTATTATTTAAGTAGGTTTCTTAATGATTGTGAAAGTAGGTATTCTGCAGTAGAAAAGCTATGTTTAACTTTGTTCTTTGCTTCAAAAAACCTCAGGTACTATATGATGCCTAGAGTAACTTATGTAATTTCTCAAACTGATGTTATGAAGTATCTATTATCTCAACCTGTACTTAGTGGCAGAATTGGGAAATGGATTGTTTCTTTGATTGAATTCAACCTTGTGTATGTTCCCCAAAAGTCAGTAAAAGGACAAGCTTTGACTAACTTTTTGGCTGATCATCCAAATGGAGTTGAAACTCCAGAAATAGCAGATGTTGATACAGTAACAATCAAGCCATGGAAAATGTGGTTCGATGGTTCGAAAACATCTCAAATGGCTGGGATTGGAATTGTTTTAGAGTCTCCTCAAGGTTTGAAAACCAAATTTGGATTTCAGATAAATGAAGGGGAATGTACAAACAATCAAGCAGAATATGAAGCTCTAATTATGGGTTTGGAACTTTTGCTCACTTTAAAAGTAGATATAGTTGAAGTTTTTGGAGATTCTCAATTGGTTGTAAATCAAGTGAATGGAGAATTCAGTTGTCATAGTATTGGTTTAAAGCCTTACCATCAATATGTAAAGCTTTTAATTAAACAATTCCACATGATTACATTCACTTATGTTCCAAGATTCTTGAATGGAGAAGCAGATGCAGTGGCTCAAAGAGTATCAGAGTTTAAGTTTATCACTGATGAGAACAAAAAGTTTTGTCAATTAACTCTAAGGAAATCATTGCCAATGCTCAAGAATAGGAATATTGACTTCGAAGTAGATGAAATCACTGTTTCTTCTAATCCAAATGACTGGAGGCAACCATTGATCGATTATTTGACAAAACATATAGAGTAACAAGGCTAAGAGTTGTTAATTATATTATGTATAATGGAGAGCTATTTAAAAGAGGAGCAGATGGCTTGTTGCTTAAATGCTTAAATAAGGTTGATGCCTTTAAAGTTATGGCAGAAGTTCATGAAGGTATTTGTGGAGCTCATCAAGCAGGGATCAAAATGAGATGGTTGGTTCGAAGGTATGAATACTATTGGCCCACTATCCTTAAGGATTGTATTGATTATGCAAGGGGATGCCAAGCTTGTCAAAAGACAGGACCTCTCAAACGATTACCTGTCACTGAATTGCAATATGTAGTTAAGCCTTGGCCATTTAGAGGTTGGGCAATGGACATGATTGGCATGATTTATCCTGCTTCTAGAATTGGAGATAAATTTATTTTAGTTGCAAGTGATTACTTTACTAAATGGGTGGAGGCTCAAGCTTTTGAGAGTGTGTCTCAAGAATAAGTAATTGAATTCATTAAGAATATCATCTATAGGTTTGGATCTCCAGAAACCATAACAGTGGATAATGGAACTATTTTTTAAGGTAGAGCGGTAAAAACTTTCGCAGCAACTCATTGGGTTTCATTAATCAATTCAACTCCTTATTATGCACAATCAAATGGCCAAGCAGAATCAACCAATAAGATCATCAAAAGAGGTATTCAAAGAATGGTTGATAAAAATCTAGAAGAATGGCCAAGTATGCTTTCAAATGTGTTGTGGGCATATCGAACCACCAAAAGGACTCGCACAGGGACTACCCCTTTTGCTTTAATCTATGGGCATGATGTTGTTTTACCAATGGAAATTGTGGTGAGATCACAGAGAGTTGCTTCTCAAAACGATTTAGACATTGGAGCATACCATCAAGCAATGTATATGGAGCTTGAAGAGGTAGATGAAGCAAGAATTAAGGCTTTGAATCAAATCTTGCTACAGAAATCAAGAGTAGCTAGAAGTTATAATAAGAAAGTGATTGTTCGAAGCTTTGATATAGGTGATCTAGTATGGAAAGTACTGTTGCCTATCAAAGAAAGAAAGCAAGGATTTGGGAAATGGGCTCCAAATTGGGAAGGACCTTTCCAAGTATATAGAGTGATCAAAAGAGGGGCATATCATCTAAGGGACTTAAATGGTTATGTCCATAGAAGGAAAATTAATGGCAGGTATCTAAAGGCCTATGTCCCAACTATTTGGGAATCTTGTAGCAAAAGATGAAACTAAAGATAGTTTGTCTTTTGTTTGCTTGTGCTGTTCAAGATTAATTATAGAAACAAGCAAGTTTAATGGTTGAAGCTCACAATTTAAGTAATGAGATCAACATTTCAAGCAGTTCAAGCATATATGAAATTGAAACAACAAAACATTTCATTCATCATGTTAAAAACTGTAAAATTGTATCTTTTAGGTTACTCAATACATGAGCACCTTTGTTACAAACAAATTCATAGATTTCTTCTTGATCAGTAGTTCGTTGCGGTTGATCTTCAAGGGCTCTCATATTTTCCACTGCTGAAGAAGCTCTGTTCATAGAAGCCTGCATGTTAGAAGTTGTTTGAGCAATCTCTCCTCTGACATTAAGCAGAGCCTCTTCCAAACGAGCTTCCTCTTCCTTCAACTGATGTAGCCTAATAGCATTCTGATCATAAGAAGAAATCACACTTTGGGCCTCATCATCTGCACTTGACAGTGCTGCCTTCAAGCTTTGTCTTTAAAGGTGTCTTTCTTGAACTTCACAAAGTTGATAGGCTTTTGCTTGAAACTCAGAAGCCTTAGTCAAGCGCTGTTTGTGTAAATCTTGATAGGCAGGTTTCAATACCCAGGCAGCTTGATAGCAAATCTCCAAGTGCACTTTCAGATTTCCCTCAGCCAGTGCTTCAAAATCCAACTCTGAAAATTATTGGAGAATTTCCTTCAATTCTTGAATCTCTTCTAGTGAAAAAGTAGGTTTTTCCTAGGGGTGTCCACGGATCGGATACGGATCCGATCCGCTCAGAGCGGATTATGGTTTTTAAGATCCGGAACCAAACCGAACATTCACGGATCGGTTACGTATCGGATCGGATCGTGTCGGATTTGACAGATTAAAGAAGGATTATTGAGCGGATTGAGCGGATCGAGCGGATCCGATCCGATCCGGATCCGGAACCGCCAGATAAGAAATTCTCGATCCGGAACCGAACCGAACATTCACGGATGGATCAACGGATGGTTCGGATGGACAGCCCTAGTTTGTCCAACTCAGGCAGATGTGAACTACTTCGAGATTTGAGTTGAGCTATAGGAGATTCAGGAAGATAAGTTGGAGCCCTTGGATTTGTGATCCTTTGACAGAAATCACTGACTTTTAACTTGAATTGTTCCAAAGAAGAAAGACCACCAACAGCAGCACTAATAAGAACACTGGTTCCCTGTTCAAAAAAATAAATATTCACCATTAGGTTTAATACTTTAATGGAATATGTTAACCACAAGCTTAAACAAGAGGAGGATACAATACCTCATATAAATAGGTTTGTTCCAGAGGAACTTGTTCCTCAAGGGTGTTAGTTCTTTGTGACTGCTCAAGAGTTATTTGCTTAGTGACCATTTCTGCCTGCTCAATGGTTTTAGCAGTTGCAATACTTGGTACAATTTCAGGGAATAAACTCGTCATCCTTGGAAATAGAAAACTCAGCACTAAGTAGAACAGAAAAATCAACTTCAGGAATGTTGTCAGTTCCAATATCCTGAGGATTCTCAAAGATGGTTTCTTTAGTTTGAACTATAGGTTGATCAAGAGTGCCTTGTTTGAACACTTCTTCAGTGGAAGGAGTTTGCTCTTGTACAGTGCCTTTGCTCAAGAATTCTGCAGCAGTACCTGTGATGATTGGTGTTGGAGTTTCAATGTGTTCTCTTTGAACACTCTCTGAAACTAAAGCCCTAGCGACAGTACTGATAACAGGAGGAGACATGCCTTGTAAAATAACTTCTGATTGAGATTTAAGAGCTTCAGTTTTCTCAACAATCTTCTCAATTGTGGAAGAGGTAACTCCTTGTTTGGCAATTGTACCAGACTTTGAAATTGTAATTGCTTCAGGAATAAAAGGATCATATTGTTCTTGAGTCTCAACATGTGCTTGTTTAGTTGGCTCTGAAGCAGTTTTCGAAGCATCATTATGCTTGGTTCTTGCCTTTTTATCTGAGGAAAATAAGAACCAAAATTAAGTAAATATTATATTGAATTCGAAGGCCAAAAGAGTTTAAATGTCAAGGGGAAGAAACCATAAGGTTAAACTTTCACAAATTGACCTATGGGAACATCTTCCATTTCTTCCTCTTCTGGTTCTTCAGTCTGTATTTTCCTTCTTCTCTTTGAAACCTCATAGACCTTGGCAAATTTAGCATCTTCATGACTAGGCTCTTGTTCTTGCCCAGAAGTGCCTTTTCTTTTCTCGACTATAAAACAAAAGAGAATGTAAATATATGTTGTATAAGGGATTCAGAGGTCATTGTAGACTTATGAAATAAAGAGTTACCTAGCTTCGAAATAGGAGGAACAGAGGCTTGAGCAGGTTCTTTCTCTTTCCTGGCTTTCTTTTTGGGAGTAAGTTTTGCATATTGGAATCATAAGTAAGAGATAAAAGTGCCTTGAAGATAAAATTCATAAGAAATATATGATTACCTGATGGAGAAGGAGGATTAGCCTTTTGTTTCTGAGCTCTAGTCACCATATGAGGCTCAGCTTGGACAGTTTGGAGGGGTTTAACATTCAAAGCAACTGGAATCAAGGCAGAAGATTGCACTTCAAATACATCATCTGATACAGAGAGTGAACTGGATTGACCTTCACCCTCAACTGTACCAGAGTATCCAATATGATTTGCAAATGCTTGAACTGAGGCAGTTTGATTGTATAGTCCAATAAGATTATGCCACCATCTTGAGAATCCAGTAAAAATGGGATGTCAATGGCAAATTCTAAGGGTATAAAAGCTGCCCTAGATCTCCTAAATTCCACATTGAGGCGTGACAGATGGTTCTTATCAACTTTTTCCTATCATAAAGGGGAACATTGGTTTCTCCAGGAAAAAGGGCATGGGATGGCTTCCACCATACCAAATTGTCTAGCAAATTGGGCTGGACAATACATTTCAGCATGAGTTTGTTTACAACCACCAATAATCCCTCCTATAAAGATTTCCATTGGAAGGAGAATGCTTCCCCAAGCATCTGCAAAAGATTTTGAACCCCTGTTCTCCATCATCTCTTTTATCCAGGATGGTCCAATACTCCAATTAGTGAAAGGACGAAATTCTGCTTCTTCTTTATCCTCTCTCATGTTGAAGAATTATTGCAGATATTCAATTAATGTAAGGGGGTTCGAAGCCAGAATTCTAAACTTGTCCACATAGACATTGACAGGTTCTGTAACAACAACTTCAAAAATAGGGAAATATGCTACTAGCCAAAGCTGCAGAAACCAGAAAGGACCTCCTAAGCTTGACATAGGAGGCTTTGATTGGCTATCAGACCCTATCTTGTACACATAGCCCAGAAAATGCGAAACTAAGTCAAACTTTTCACCCTTAGAAAGGGAATATGCCAAAGGGGCAAATTCATGCATAATCTTCTTACCACCATGGCAAAAAATCATTTTGCATAAAGTATATAGAAGATATGCAAAGAATACCCTGTCAGATACTTTATCATCGAAGTTCATATGTAAAAATCTTCACACGATTCATGCATAATCTTTTCACCAAGACCATGGCAAAGCTTGATCATTTTGCATAAAAAGTTTATATAGAAGATATGAAGAAATCTTGCCGATTGTGAAGTT